>CM057822.1:45707693-46185193 GCA_030067965.1 Latrodectus elegans
CAAAAGCTTCAACGCAAGCTGTTAATTATGATTGAAATTCTACGTGATTTTCTCATAAATGTAAGCTCGAAGTCAAGAAACCAGAACTGGATGATAGCGATGACATTTGAATAATTTAATTTCTTATTTACAGAAGTAACACACCTACATTATCTTTCCAAATCAAAACAATTCCTCTAGAGAAGTTAGAAACATGAATATAATTCAGTTAAGCATGCGGTACTATATAAACTGAAAATTTTCCATAATAAGAAAATATGCAATTTTTGAATCACTTTCACGTTAATTTTATACTTATTGCGATTATCTGGGATAAAAAAATAAAAGTGAGGTCATTATGATAGCATCGTAATAATTTATGCTAAATACTTGCTATTTTATATATGAATAATTATAAATTACGATTCAAAATGATCTTCGATAACTAAAAGATCGAATGTTTTCATTGCTTTTTTTGAAATGCATCTAGAACACAAATTATGTTAAGGCAAAATTAGTAACAATAATTCAAATGCCGAAAGAGAATAGATGTCGCTTATCGATTAAAAAACGATTATGAAACATTTACTGGTACATCTGATTTGAGAACTAAAAATAGAATCATCTCTTGGTCCTTGTCGATGTAGCAATCATATATGCATCACATTGCCACTTATATGCTTACGATTTGAGTCAGAACTATCAAATTGTGAGTATTTAAATTCCTCAGGATACAGAGAAAACCAATAAAGAGTTTAATATTTCTGTGAAATAAATGGGATTGTGCTTATATTGAAACATTTCAAAGCATTTAGAGTTTATGTCAAATTAATACGAGTAATATTGAAGATCGGTAAAAACTAATGAATGGTATATATTTATTTGAAAATTATGGCCATTATTATGATCCCGAAATGGTTATTAAAATCTATTTAATTCTGTAGATAAAGGTAATTGTGTTTCCAATATCCGACTATTACTATTTTCACCTTTCTGCAGTTCAAAGGGCCCTCCCTTTGAATATTGTATGATGGCATGTAGAGTATGATGACACTTTTATATATTGGGGCACCTAGTGGATGTGCTGTCGTGGCCCTGAAAGAGGGTCCTCGTAATTTGGAAGCAGAAACCGAAGACAATTCCCAAAGGAATCATTTCACATGGAGGACATTTCTATTGACCTTGATATTTAACTTTCCTCAGCCGCCATTGGCAAACATGTTAAATCTACAATTCGGTCTGGATTTGAACTCACTATGTCTTGATAAAGATAGCTGAAATTTTATCCAACAAGGCCATCGTGGGGTCTTTGATAAAAAAAATAATAGTAATTTTGGTACTATATATATAAATAAGTTCAAAATAAAAACAAATAGAACTTCATTGTTTATATACCAGACTGCATAAGTTAACAATAGAATAAACGAGTAATGTAATATATTTGATAAACAAAATAAGCATCGTGGATCAAATCTAGTACTTAAAGGCAATTTGAAAAACTGGAATTATATTATTTAAACTTTCTCTCTCTCTCTCTCTAAATTCTAGGGAAAGTATTGTACTCTCTGTTATACAGAACAAAAAAAACACCAATGTAAGTTCGCATTAACGAATTCAAAAACTCAGCTTAATATACTCAAAGAAAGAAAAAAAAAACGATAAAAAGGAAGGATAGAAACGTACTCAGCTTCTTATAAAAAATATTTAAAGTTTATAAAACTATAAAATTACAAAAAATAAATAAAAGTTAAAATGGAGATTAATTCTGTAACAAACATAAAAATGAATAGATTTATCAAATTTATTTTTTACGAAGGCAGGTGAAGCAGTTTCTTTTTTCAATATTATCAAACTTACTATCTATTTTACATATCCACACGGTGAAATAATAACTTTTTTACAGACTAATACGTATGGAAAGGCAACAATAAATTATAAATATTTATCTTGTCTTCTGGCATTACTTCTAACATTGGATTTGTATCATTACCAAAAATATGCATATCACGATCTCAAATTAAAATCAGCTAAAAGCTTTTCAAGGATATTGTATTTTAATTCCTTACAAGGAAAGTAAAACATGTAGAATGGTATTAACATTACGGTGAAATAGAAATTCCAAGGAAAAAACTGGATCAAACAACAGTGAGCTGATGCCACCGTTCTCCTAACAAATGATTTTTACAAAAATTAAACGATTGCGATACATAGTATGCAAACGATTACGTCGGATTAAAGCATGTATTTTGAGGTTAGTAGAATTATACGGACTTAAACTTGGTAATGACAGAATAAAAGTAGCCGACAGGGTTTCGTTCCAAATCTCCTCATAGCCATTTTTACTCTTAAAAATATGACAACGGATAATTTGTGTTAGTTAGAATTATTCTTTACATAAAAATCACAGGAAAAAGGTGTTAAAGGTTAAACTGAAAAAAATGTAGAGGCAAAACTTTAAATTATTATCTATAATTTGTGGTTGTGCACATTTAAAGACATAATCTGAACTTAATCCTTATGTATCGGCATCCATCCGTGAAACATGTTCTGATCTCTAAAAAGCTAATTTAGAAGGAAAGCATATTTATTTAATCTCATCTTTGCCAATTGCACAAAATACACACCTATTTTTATATTTGCATTTAATAATTCTAATAATTATATTGGTTTTATTCATTGTTCATCTTCAAATCTTTTCTTATTTGAAAAAAAAATGGAAATAAGTTTTCGTAATTGCTCAGTTTATTCAATTCTGCATCAGATACACAAACCAAATTGTTCCATTTCAGCTTCTTGCTGGATTAGAGAACTTTTCTACTGAAAATTATTTTTTTTATGTATTATAATAAAATGTTTTCATTTTTAAAGAACATGAAACTGAATGTTATATGATCTTAACCTATTTTTAATAATTTTTGAAAAGAAAAAAATACGAAAATATTCTCACGCTAATGCCAAGGGGAAAATAACAATTAAATTTGTTTTATGCTTTCATATGATAACGTATTGTTTCTGAAAAACTAATTGAAATTACTTTTTAAAATTAAGATTATTATGATTTTTTAATATTTTTTCATGGTTTAGTTTAAGATTTAGAGTTTATTAACCTCTGAAAAATGAATAATTTTACTTAAATATTTATGATCTTTATTCTTGATTTATATTTACTTCTCAAAAAGTGTCATAAATTTTTAACGAAAGGCTATAATAACTTTTAATGCCATATAAGTTTAAATGCTAAATTTGCGTCCCGCTCTGACTTAACAGTAAGAAAATACAGCACCAAAAATTTTAATCATGTTAACTGGTTTTGTAATACACCTTAAATAAACCGATTGTTTTCAATAGAAATTTTTGCATAAAGCATTTGTCTATAAAAATTTGTTTTCCTTTAAAAGCATACATACGTATATAAATAGATAGATTAATAAATATTTCAAATAAATAATTTCGATAGCTCTGAAAGAGAGAGAGAGAGAGAGAGAGAGAATACTTTAAAACCACAGATGCATGATTATATTTGATTATGGAATATTTAATATTTATGTATGTTTATTCATAAAGATGAACAAAACTTATTTTATAATGGTAAGATTTAATTATTTAAACTAGACATAATATTTAAATCATTACATTTACTTTAAGTGATTTAAATGACTTTCTTATAATTGATAAACTCAATAAAATGAGTTTTAATTAGTTATTTAAATATTTCTCGAGATATGTTGATAAGATAAATATGGAATTACTATGTACAGTAATTTCTACTTAAATCATAAACATAAGAAGTTTGTTTTTGAAGGCGATTTTTCGAATAGCGAAATTTTTTTTGGATATAAATTTAGGTGATTAATAATATTAAAATTACTTTGTAAAAATATTTGTGCAGCTATCTTTTTAGCATGAAGTTTTTAAATATTTCATTTTAATTTTGCGAAGAAAATACCAAATATTTCTGATAAATATTTTTGGCTAATCAGCTCATTTTAAAACTATCAGTGTTACGCAGGAAATCAATGGTGAAACAAATTGCTCTTGTAAAAAGATATCTTTTAATAACAACAGAATGTTTTAACAGGACTACATACATGCAACTATATATAGCGAAGCCTCGAACTGTACCAAAATGTTAACAATTGGACTACATGGTCATTCTGTGAAAAGAAAGAAAAATATAAAAGCCTTAAAACATCATTTAATTGTTCAATCTTTTACATGCGTTAGTATATGTTCCATTGCTAGATGGAATAAGTTGAACAGTTGGTAGATTCAAACCTGAGATCTACCATTCCAAAGAGTACTATTCCTTTGTGACATGAAAATCATTTTAATTACGGTAATAAGGGATTTTTTTAATTGGATTCTTATAAGGAACTAATTAATAAAAATATTGCATATTATATTGACTCCCGATTTGTGGTCACCGAGCCTTCTGCGTACACGTTACGACTTAGGAACTTTTTCAGAGAAAAAAACAAATTTAGTGCGCCCCCTCATCATTTGGTTTCGATATGAATAAGTTCTTTAAATTACTGATTGCTAAAATACAAATGTATTGTCTTGTTTATATTATCAAAGATTGGAATCAATTTTCTGAATGGATAAGTTTTCCAATGTTATTTTTTTATATTGAAATTAATTTTTTCCTTTTATATTATTATTAATAATTTTTCAGTACTATTATATTAGTAATATTTTGTTAATATTAATAAACAGATGATTGAAATGAATGATTTGTTTTCATTGATTTCAGTTTTAATATTTTGAAGTTGAATTAAAAAATTGAGAAACAGTAAACTGATATAATAATCAGATTGTCATTCATTTAAATTTTTTTCTGGCGATGTTATTTATCATTGCTAATATATTTATCAATTTGATAGATATAAAATTAAAATTTGGAGTATTTTAATTGGAAAATCTAAAATTACATTGAAATTGGCCCTTTTTATCCCAATGTTTGAAGGTTAAAAGTGACCTCAGTATAATTATACTGAGCTTTTCAATATATGCCCTTACTAAGTATTATATATTTTTATACTTTTTGAGGGACACGAAATTCTGTTGTTATAACAACATTCGTATTATTCAACTAAATTTTTCTGAGCCATATTTGGCTGCCCATAGACTGGACAGCCAAATATGATATAGAAATATTTAAAAATATTATTTTTAATTCATTTTATCAGCTAACATTCTACTTTTTATCAGCTCAAATAAATGAAAGTACAAATTTAATAGATGCTTGTTAGTTTTCTTATTTTCTAAATTTGAAACTAATTAAGATATTAAATTTAAAACATTTTTCAGAAAATACATGAAGTGCTTCACTGAAACAAAATATAATACTCATTGATAACATTAAACGTATTCGTTTCAAAAATAAAGATACATGGATTTATGCATTGAAAAAAATATTAATGTATCATAAAATTAAGGTGATTAAAATAAATAAATCAAGGTCATATGTGAGGTCATAAAATTAAGGTCATATGTGAGTAACAGGTAGGAGCCGCATATATATATATATATATATATATATATGTGTGTGTGTGTGTGTGTGTGTGTGTAATCCATTGTCAGATCAAATTATTTCTTATATTTAGCCCTATTTCTTTTGCGCCAATTGGTAATCCTTTGCAATATTCCGTAATTGTTGGATAGACTGGAAGTATATGATTTTGTTAGTTTCATTTAAAACTATACTGATTGGGGACAACCATTGTTGCTCGATAAAGATTATTAAATTGTACAGCAAGCTATTTATGTCATTTAAAATGATGCACAAATTTCTAAAACAATATTGTGAGGATCTAGAATTTATTGACTACACCAATCACATATCAATCTGTTTTCAATTCTCACGGATAGTTATTTCTGAAATAAAATCAGTTAAGAGTCTTAGATTGTTCTTGAGCTGGATTATTCCTTATAAAAATATCTAAACTTTGTTGAAGTTATAATAGATAATACAGCTGCTTTCATTGAGAATTAAAGAAAATTCATCACCTGTATACAGTATATCTTTGAAATACCCCCATTACAAAAATCATAGAGACACATTATGCTGACATCCTGTGAAATATATGCGTTTGCCTTTAATTAAACATTCTAACATGGCCAGAGTAGTTAAATTATTTGTACTCTGGTCTTCAAATGAACACTATTTGGTCTCAACTATTTCTTCGGGATGGTTATTTGTAGTGATTAGGTATACAATTTAATTTTAAAGTTTCAGTTATGTTAGCTATCTTACCAACAATACTGAAAATATTAAAAATTTGTTTTACCACGTGTATGATCTGTTGTCCAGTTTTGTAACTTTGTTAAGTCTTTACGCTAATTTATATTCAGTGTTTTTGTGCAAAGTAGGAAATTCAAAACAAATATTTCTATTTTTCAGATGCACAATTAAATTAATTTAATTGAAATTATGTCTTATAGAAATATTTGTCAAAATTTTCAAAACAAATTCAAATTTTTCAAACTTTTTTTAATTGGTTTTCTTCTAATGATTATTTCTAAAAGATAAATATTTATTTCTTTTAGTAAATAAATTATCACTTTTATTTAGTCGCAGTTTGAAAATAGGTATAATTTCAAAGAAAAGTTTTGAAATTTTGAATATTTAAATATTTATTATGGAGGTATATAACTATGTGTGTTATGTATATTTTTAAATCTACTTAATTCCACAAATTATCTTGAGATATTTATCTTTGATCTTTACTTTCGTAAATAATTGCGTGTCTTAAAAGGTCTACAAAATAAAAAAGTTTCACTAGAAGTTATATTCTAGAAGTCACTGACCTTAATGGACTAAATACAAATGCTTTATCAAAACCAAACTACTTTTTTTATGAACCAATACCTGATTATAAAGCAGCACCTTTCCGACAAGTAAACAATGATAAGAGTGTGCTCCAATAAATAAAACTGAGATTTCTTAGTTTCAGATTTATTACAGATGGCTATCAAAATAATGCTTCCTCGGCATAGGAGAAATAGACGTTTTATCAAACCGACTTTTTCAAACGTTCTATTTCATATTAAGCATTAAATTCTTCTTTTTTTTTATAAATGAGCAGTGAAGAGCATGAATAATGAATAGGAGGTGGTAGGCGCATGATTACGATTAAGATTATCTCAACATCGGATCAAATCGGAGTGTATATGCAAAGGATGTATTTTAATGAAGGGTCAAGCGATATGAGGATTCAAGAGGAAGGAAAGGGGGATTATAAGCTTTCTCTAAGGTGCGAGATGAAATTGAACCCTCTTGCACTCAATAACTTTCAGCGCGTTATTAATCAAACGTGATTATACCGAATAGAAACTTTGTGTTCATGTAACCCATTTTAAGCAAACGACAACCTATTTTGATAAGCTCCACCCTCTCAACTTACAAAGAATTTTATAGTTATTCTTCGCAGATATGTTAGAAAAAAATCATGACAATGCAATTCATTGTGGGTATATTTTTGAATTGACGTAAAGAACAGACCTATGTACAGGATTTTCTTTAAGCAGAGCACATGCAGTAAAAGTTATTTACTGATATGATGACAATATTTTTATTATTTTTTTTGGTTAATAATTTTGGAAAAAAGAATCATTTAGAAATATGTATTTGAATAACTTTAATCAGAGTAATATTTAAAGTAAAAAAGAAGTTAATGAAATTATCGTTTTTTGTTTTCATAAAATACAATATAAATAATTTCTTATATTGCAAACTATTTGTTATATATAGAGAGTTCTATATTATTTTAATATTACTCTGATGCAATAATATTTTTCACATTATATCTGTATAATGAGAATAATATAATTAAATGCTATATCAAACAGATTGTAACAAGAAGGTTAGATCACTTTAAAATGTAAAGCTTTATTGTCTGGTAATTTTTTTCGTGTTTACATGAGGATCATATTTATACTCTTGAATAGCATTACCAAAGAAAAATATTTATAATCTTAGTAGGATATTTGAGACAATCTAGGGAAATTTCAATATAGTAAATTTTTTTTTCCAAAAATGATTATTATTTTAATTTAAATTTGTTATTCATTTACTCGGATATCAAATTTTGTATTAATGTAACCTAATTGATAAGAAATTTAATTTTGCTGTACAGTTTTTTTCAAAAAAAAAAAAAGAAAAAGAAAAAGAATTGGATAACATCGTTTCATTAATTATAAAATAAAGTATAAAAAAGCTACATATTTTTGACTAAATTTTCAAATTACTAATTTTTTTATCAACTTTGTAACACATAATTCAATATTTTAATCATTCAATATAAAAGTTAAATGGGAATTTTTGGTTAAGATGGTTTTATTTTGGTTAGATTTCTTGAAGCTTCAGTAAAAAAATGCTTATTACAGAAAATAATAAAATAGAAAAAATAAAATGAAATGAGAAATAAATTTTATTATTTTTCGCTTGTTTTTTTCGCATATAATTTTTATTTATGGTTTACTTTATAAATTTTACAAAATTAAACGTTTCATTTTATTGCTTGTTTATTTATTTTAAATAATTTAATTCAATAAATAAATATGAATATTTTTCATTATGTTCCGAATTTCTTCTTTTCTTGAAAAATTGTATATTGAAATCTTACATAGTACAAAGCAGCAATCCTTAAAATGACACTGAAATATTGCGACAAATCTTTAATACGTAGTGTGCAAGATTTCCACTAAAAGTTAAATATGCTTAAAATGTTAATTATTCTAGTTTCAATAGTTTCAAAGTAAATATAATTTAAATGATAACAAATTTTATAAATATAAAAATATTTCAGAGGCAGAAAAAAGGTATACATTTCTTCGAAAAAGCTTTAACATCTGATTCGAGCCCTCTCCACGCACATTTCAAGTTCATCGCCCTTCAAAATATATACAAAAGACTATCACATCTTTATGCAGCTTCGTTTAAAACTATTTACTTCATTTTTGTATTTTCATGCATTTCCCATCTACCAAAACTCATGAACGAACCATTGACTTTCCCAGAGGTAGTTCTTCGCGCGCATACTTCGAAACTAATACCACCGAATTCGAATTATCTTCCTAATATTTACGTTGTAAATTCCACATCTAACTTATTCGAATATCCTTTCGTGTCATTCCCGCCAAGTTTAATAATCGCTTGCAAAGTAAATTAGCTATTCGCGTTTCGAAATTAGATACTTCGAATCGTTTGCGAACTGATGGAATAAAAGAGAATAAAACAATAGAATGCAAAGCTGAGGACTAAAGTCCTTGAACTTCAGGGTAATTTGAATGTAGCATCTAGATTTATTCCTTTTCCTCTTCCTGTACAAGATGTCTGTAACTCATCGAAGGGATTGTGTCACATTTTCTTACACAGGTACAAACAGGAAAAGTAAAAGCTTCTATAAGGAATAATAATTTCGTCTGGATTTATATTATTTATTATATTCCATTGTGGAATGGCGAAGTTCTGCGGAAGATTCTTCCGCGTTAACGAATGTTTGATATTTTTTTCCTGTTTGAATGTAGACCAAAACAGAAGACTCATATATTACTATATTAATAAGGCAACACCAACACGACAGTAAATAAATAAAAAAAATTTGAATCATTTTTTTTCCCATTTCGGTCTTTTTTAGTTTTGGTTTTTGAATTTGATTCGAATGAAAACGAGAATTTCATATTAAATATAGTTAAGCAATCTCATATAAAATGTTAAAATTAAAAAATACTTTTCTCAAAACTCATTAAATTATTTTTAAAGTACAAAATTGAAAAATAATTCTTGCTAAGTAACACTATTTACTATATTAAATAATTAAATAAAATATACTGTCATAAGGAAGTTTATATTGATATTTTACTATTATGTCATTCAAAATATATAAATTAAACACTATTAAACGAAACATATTCAATGCAAATAATTTAAATTTGTTGTGTTATTTGAAATATATTTTATCAACCTATAATTTAATACAAAAAAAAATTTCATTAATGTTATATTATTGCAAAAATTTTAGAAATTACGACTGCAGTTTAAAAAACTGAATTGCAAGCACAGTTATCAATAAATTAATTTATAAATATTTAATTAAATCTATAGCTCGATTTGTGAAAGTTATTAAATTGCCCTTCAATAGCTTTAAACTATAAGGTTACCTTCTACTTGTCTAATATTCAGAAAGCTGACAACATCATTCAACATGTTTGGTTCATTTGAATGAATTTATTATAAATTTCAGATGTACTTTGCAGCTTTGAATTTTCAAATCTTTTAAACTAATTCATTATGAATAGTTTAGCAATAAATAGCCTAGTTCTAGCTATAAATAGTCTGATCTTGAGCATTAAGTTAGAAAATGTTTTTAACATTAATTTAAAATTGGATAAATTATTAATAAAATATAAAATTAGTGCATTTTAGATTATTTTCCAAATTGCTTTAATCTTTAGATCTAAGTAATATAAATTATGTGAATATATTTATAATTTATAATACCCTTTATGTATTATATTCGTTAAAGTAATGAATATAATGCATAAATTCATTAAAATAATAAATGTTAAATTGTAATAATTTTAATCATGATTTCTATATTAAGTTTAAAAAAAATAAAAATTTAAATACATAATTTTTATCAAAACATTTCTCCCATTATTTTACATTAGTTTAAAAACATACTTTTATTCTTCCAGAAAGATTTAAATATCATAAATTTCTAATCTTCACGAAAAATAATAATACCTATTTTTCCGTAAATTATTACATAAAAAACAAAAAGTTATGTGGATAAATTAATAATATTAAATAAAAATACCATTGAAATCAATTCATTTTTTTCTCTGCAAGAATATTTTTATAATTTAGTGAAGTTAAAAATGTTGACAGAATGTTTTGATCAAAAAGCATTTCTTTTTTTGGTTTTACGCAATTTTAAAATATTACCTTCAAAACATTTGATAGAATAATTTCTCAGTATTTTAGATAAATTTAACAAAGCAATGAGTATTTTATTCATTTTTATTTTGAGAATAGAAATGATCGATATTTGCATAAATTTAAAAAAAAAAAAAAAAAAAAAAAAAAAAAAAAAAAAAATTTCATGTTGGCGAAATATTTCCCTCGAAGCAATAGCAATAACATTATATTTATTTTTCAATAAATCCGACAGAATCCGGACAAGACGCGGCAATTAAATTTAATTTTGCTTTCAAAAGTGAGAAATATTTGCGAGATTATGATCTTTAACACAAATTCAGAGTACTAATACTTTTTCTTTATTGCATTTATAGTCACGAGTTTAACATCATTCCTATATAATAATGCTATGTTACTACAAATTTTTTGTTATTAAATTTCCTATTAAATAACAATACAAATAACTCTCTTAAGCTGAATATACCTATTAAAGTTATTAAATCAAAATAGTTTATCTTTCAAATTTGTACACAAGCATTTTAACCAGTCAAGAATTCTCCTAAATTTCAATGATGCAATTTTTAAACGCATTATGACGCAATATTTAAGACGCAATATGATATAATATTTAAGAATATGAAAATGTAAATTTTTAATTATATTTAGGAAATCATATAGATGTAGAATATGACATTTATTGTTATAAACATCTTACTGGAAAGATCTCAGCTATCATTTAAAATTCTTAAAACTCATTCGTAACAATTTTAATCAATGTTATATTACAAAAAAAACTTTTATGGATCGAAGTTTATATTGTATTTCCTTAAACATAAATCATCTCCTATAATTGAAATCATTATAAGCAAACATTTTTATTTTATGTAATTATTTAAATTAAGTAATAAGTAAAAAATTGTATATAGACACAATGGCACGTCACGAAATAAATGTATACCAGTTCATAACAATATTTGAATTATGTATTTGCCGGCATTCATAACTTAAAATTAGGTATGCAACTTGGAATACTGATACTCAACATTTCTAAGAGAATTTTTGTATTTAATGAAATACTACATTTATGAATATTGTCTCATTTTTCCATACACAATAGAGAGTTACTGCCCTGAAACCGCAAGTGTCAGTGAGTTTTGATAAATTTTTATTTTTCTTTGAGCAACTCCGTAGCTATATAATGCAAATTGAATACGAAAAATTACAAAATTTCTTATATATATATATATAGTATTGTAAACTGTAAATATTTGTGAAATTTGAAAATAAGAAAAAATTGAATTTGCTCATATTTGATGTAATGGAATATTAAAATGATATTTTAAATAAAGTAAACTCCATAATAAATTACAAAAGTTAAAAAATATACCGAAATTATGAAAACTTAAAAAATTTTAGATAAAAAATTTATCGAGATTAAATTTTGTCCTAGTGAATTGAGTTGTAATATAATATTTTAGATTTTACAACGGTGATAAAATATTTTTCATCAAATTCATTAAATAAATCTATCACAGTTAAATTGTTTCCTTTGCATTCTTATGTTACAAAATGTATTTAAAATTAAATAAATATATACACGCTACTGATATAATACTTAAGAGAGAATATTTTGGCATTTTAGTTTAAAAAGTATTAATGCATAAAAAATGCGAATAAATTAACATAAAAAATAAACTTTGAACTATATTTTGACAGAAAAATATTACTAATTAAAGCAAGAAAGAATAGCGAAAAATGAATACATAAAAAAGGGAAAATTATAAATTTTAAGAATTTCAGCATGTCTACATGTTTAAATAACTTTGCAAAGTGAAATATTTATCATTAAAATGTCAGTAAAATCTTATTAGTTGGACTGTTCTTCAATTTTAATATTCAAAATCGATAAATGCTTCTAATGTGCAATTTTGTTGATAGTCAGTTTGATTAAGGAAAAATTATTCATTGAGAAAATATCTCATTACGTTTGTCTAAAGGAAAAAAAGCTTTCGACATGTCATAGCTAGGGGGTTGAAATGAAAGATGTGGATATTAATACCCCAGAAAGAAAAAAAAATAAATGGCTAACTTACTAATATTTTTTTTATATTTTATAAATTATTTCTGGAAAAATTTTTGATTGTAGATTCGCTTAGGATATCATTAAGTCTCGGCGACACAAATTTAAGCTTGTCATATAAATTTTTCCCGTATTTTCTGAAAACTTTGCAAGCAAATGAGGAAAACGTATTTTCTCTTTATTGACTATGTAAATATGTCCTTAGGTCATTGTACCTGATTGCTTGGAAATGAGCAGTTTCATGAAATAACTAACGAAGCGTCGGCATTTCGAATTCAAATTAAAACTCAGTTGAAACTTAATGAATTTCCTGTATCCTCTCTACCTTTTTCCAAATATGTTGCGGGGCTTCATTTTAACTAGAAAACTTTGGGGATTATCAGTATTTTCTTTCTGTAAATTAGGTTTATTATCATGATTACGAATTCTTAGAATCTAAAATATTTCAAGAAAATGAAAACTTAATATTGCTTTTTATATTAAATTTCATTTAAAAAAAATGCAGGAATCATTTTATATAGCCATTGGTAAGAATCAGAGATAAGTATTATTTTTCTACCTGTGTCACTATATAAAATAGTGTTTAATGAATCAGCAACCTAAAATAGGTATATTTTCTTCACTATTGACACGATATGTTGTTACTTGTTAAGAAATCAATATCCTCATATAAGAATAATTAAGGTATCAATGCAATATATGTAATAGTTGTGATAAGAATTAAGATCCTTAGATTAAAATGATTAACCTACAAATGCCATTACTCACAATTATTGGCTAAAAAATGAAGTTCAAACAAATACAATTTAGTCACCACTTCTAAAGAAAATTGGCAAACTGCTAATAAAGAGACGCGTAAAAAGAAACTTTTTGATTGAACTGTATCGATAAAATAAAAATAAAGTACATACATTTTTTTTTTACTTTTCATTTGAGCTTTTATATCATCTATTTGACTTCTGAGCTTAATGTATAGCTTTCATCACTTATAGGTTTTGTTTTTACATTTTGTTTTTAGTTTAAGCAAAAAACAAAATGTAAAAACAAAACCTTATATGAGTGGAATAATGAGTAGTAATTACCTAAAATGAGTGGTAATTCCAGAAAATAGAAATGGTTTATGTGAAGTCTTACCATTTACTCAAAGAGAAATTAATCGTTCTATGCTATCGCCGTCGTTATTAATATATCGTCGCTTTATATATTAATAACTAATTATATAAAGTATAATTAGTTATTAATATATAAACAGCAAGCTCTCAAAACTAGTGTTAAATCTCAGAAATAGGATTGTAAATTCATCGTCATTACGGAAATTCCATATATATTGTAGATTACACATCTATCACATTGTAGACACTAAGAGAGAAAAATTTCAAAAGAACTGATGTAGAAGTATTCTAAAATGAAGGAAATACCTCAAAAAAACAAAAGTGTTGATGATTTTAAACCTTCCTAGTAAAGTGTTTTGTCATTAAGTAGACAAACACTATAACTGTCTCATATAAACACTGTAACCGTCTCATATAGATGTAATCACTGTAACTGTCTAATATATCTATATAACTGTTTCATAGGTTCATAGCAAGATATTGCAAGCACGATTGTTCATAGTTGCTCCTTCCTTTCACTGTTTTCGTTGCACCCATCATTTGGCTATGACTAATTTGCATGAATAGTTTCTAATAAAACTTCTGTCTTCGGCTAGGCTAAAATAGATCAATAGAGATCGAATCCTGTATCAATCATATATACTTCAGAATATACAATTTTAAGTTAAACAGTAGATGCTATGCTGTGGTTAGTTTGCGTGTGAGACATGTGCTGCCACGTGTTCATATTCACATTTTGTTAGGAGAAACACAAAAAATTTTCAAGAATATACTCAGATAAGTATACCTATGAAAAGCAGAAGTGATTTTAGATTTAAGTTTGATTTTTAAAATAACGTTTTACAAGTAATCAGAGCTCATTCAATTATGATTTATTTACAGGTTAGAATATATTTCAGTCCATTATACAAATATTCTTTTTCAAAGAGATCTAAATTTATGAACTGTGAAAAATAGAGTTAGAACACTATTCACTATACAACTTAACTCATAGCAGGCTTATAATATCCATTTTCCTTTTTCAAACAATAAGTTGTATGTCTTATGATATATCAAAATGTCATAGTCTTACACATTTGTATCACCAATATTAATGCTTGTTTAGAACTTCAAACAGAAATAGATATCAAAAGCAATAAGCATCTTGCATTTTATATTTAAAAAATATATTGTCTACACAAGTGCATGCATTTATGTATTAAAATGATAGATCAAAAAAGATTAATGTGTTTATGTTTTTTTAGAATGACATATAAAAAAAGTACTTTGTTTAAAATAACTTTATTTCTAAAATTTCAAACAAAACAAATAAATGTTCCTACCTAAATCCTTTATTCTATTTTAGTAAAAAGGAAGAAAAAAAGTAAATTCTTAATGAAATAAGTATGTTCTTAATGAATTTAAAAAATAAATTTTTAATGTCATTAAACTCTTTCTCTTTGATTTGTTGGATTTTTCCATATTTATAATAAAGACAGAAAATTAGGAAAAAATAAAAAAACACCAAAGTTTACACTGAGAATGATAAAAAAAAAAAGATTCTAATTTACTTCCGAGATTATGGAATGGTTGAGAGCTCGAAAAGAACATTCTTTCACTGAGGAAGTTCTCGATTTCTGACAGCTTGAGTGATTTGTGGTAAGGTCTAGGTTACGCTTTCTCTTTTGAGAGACGGATAAAAACTTTCGATTAAATTGAGATTTTTTTTTCCTTCTCTTCCCTCCCAAAAGTGGTTCCTAGAAGTGTCGTCTGTCGCCAGCACCTGTCTCAGATCCTTAAGCGAATATAAAACAGCGTTGTTTCTAGTTATAAATAGAAAAGAGGATGAAAAAAATTTGATTTTTTTTCATTCATAGAAGCTCACGCACATATTGCCTGCATTTATTTTCAATGAGAGTCTCTTTAAATGAGGGCGAATGCGTCAACTGTATAAAGTTTCGGTAAATATACAGAAACACTAAAGAAACTGTTCGTATGAAAAAATAAATAATGAGATAAGATATATATATATATAAATATAATAAAATCGAATAAAAGATATATGTATGTATAAATATAATAAAATCTTTCTAAAATGCAACATTATAACCAAAGATTAAGGCAGTAAAAGGAAAGAAAATTATTTATTATTCATGACATTTTTTTATTTAACATGAACTTAATATACAATCTATGATATCGAAAAATATTTTCTTATAACATTAATTTAGTTTTTGATTTTAATAGTAAAAAGTGCATAAAACGTATAAAATATAAAAAATGTTTTATATGAATTCTATAAAAATAAAAATAACAACATAATATGTCTTATAATTACAATTTGTTTTGATTATAATTATCTAAGAACAGTATTTTCATACATTTACCAAGCAATGAAAGAAAATATCATTTTATAAACAAAAATACTAAGATTTTGTTTTTTTTAAAATAAATGTAATTATTTATCTGGCTTGAAAATATATTTCTTCCAAAATTATAAACTAATATTAAATTATTATCAACGCTATAATCATTATAATCATCTAAATATAATCTTATCGCTAAATTAGTAAACATATATTGACACCCCATCAAAAGTTTTCATAATTATTTTAATTCTTGTAATTGTTAACAATATCTGTTGAAGAGGAAGGAATAAAGTTTGAGGATTAGTGACTATAATACATTTGGTAAGTAAATAATTAAAAAAAAGTCTTAAATTTATATATGAATACCTATTAACGGGAATTGAAATAACATTTGGAAATAAATTTTTTAGAAAATAGAACATATATTTTAATAAGTGCTAATGCTCAATATCTAAAAAAAGGACGTGTATCATTGACTTATTTATTATCGGACTACATTTTATGGTAATAATAGCGCCTGTCTGAAATGAATTTAACTGTAAATTCCTGACATGTAATCGGAGAAAGTTATTTACAGCGTAAATGTATGATATTCACATAATGATAATTGTTGGATATTTAATCATAATTTGTAATGCTATCCGTAATGATTTTATTAGTTTTTCTTAATTTCTGAGATACTGAATATAAATTTATGTGAAACAATTTTGTAATTATTCTGCGCAACAATTATTATGAAAATATTTTTGAATTTAGTTGAAACTACTTCAACAAAAAGCATGTAAAATTCAAGGAAATGAAAGAGAAAATAATCTAAGTAGCCTACTATAAAAATTCAGAACCAGATTTTTTAAACACCTTTGTGAAGAGCCATAATTTTAGAAGGAGAATAGCAAAAGTATATCACAGTGTGGTGGAAAGTTTTTCAACAGATGACTGTGGAAAATAACCTTACATAATATTTAAAACGTGTTAGATCCAATTTAACAGAAAAGCTCTCGGTAGAGAATACCTAGAACTTATAAGTAGATAAGTTAAGCGAAGTTTGGTAGATTTATTGCAATACATATCTTACTGATTTGAAATGCGAAACACATCCAATCGTCAAATAATTTAGAATCTGATCAAATAACGAAGTCGACTCTTCAGTTAGCACTCTTTGTCTAACTTTCAAAGAACATGAGTATATACAGATTAGACACTATTATAGAACAATAACAACATGTCCCCTCAGTATGATATTTCCCTTGAATCAAGAGGCATCAAGTTCGCTACCACTAGAATACAAAAAACATATTTTTCCATTCTTGGATAAGGGATAACCGTGAATTTTTTAATTGTGACTATTTCATTTTTTGATAAATATTGGGTATGAACAAGTTGATATGTAGGTTATAAGATTGGGAAAAAACTTTAATGAATATTCAAGACTTTTGAAATAATTAGTAATTCTTCCTGGAAAATATATCTATCTAGCTATTGAAATGGAGAAATAAAATTCCTTTTTAAGTTTAGAGTAATCATTTTAATGGTTTACTATTGATCCATTGACAAATAATAATAATTTATTATTAATTATTATCCAAAATATAATACCATATTTTATAATCTTTTTTATGATTGAAAAACAGCTTTTATTCATGTCATGGTAGAATTAAATGAACATCACTCCAATGCTTAGCCGGCAAGTGTTCCATATTTAATCCTGGCCAAGACTTTCATGTTTGAAGAGCTCATCAGATTAAATATTTGTATTGCTCAATATATGTACCATAAGTTCGTAAAATTCTGTAGAAAAGAGTACCAAATAAAGGGAAATTTCAGTATTTAACCATGTTTTAAAATTACGTGAAGAATGACTTTGTTTAGTGACTGTGATCAGTCGAAATAACCATTTGGACACGCACTGCATGAACAATATTTCATTATGAACAAGACCTGAGCTGTTAGGAAGGAATCACCGAAATATCTAATATAACTGATAATTGATCCAGGAGAAGATCATTTAGCTGAAAGGGTAGAGAAGTTGTAAGTTAGTTAGGTTGCAATACCCTTCCTTTGGTGTGAATTTTATGGAGGGAGGAGGAGAAGAGTACATACGAAAGAACGAGCAGTCAAGAAAGAATCACAATCACTTAACCTAACGTACCAGTAACTAAAATCTAATATTTGTTGCTTATGTAAGCATAAATGTACGTTTTGGTAATCAAAATCGTAAAATACTTTCTTTTTAACAACACATTTACTAGAACAAAATACGCACCTCATAAAACCAGCAGAAAAACATTAACTTCTGAATAATTTTAGAATACAGACTATATCAAAAATATTAACATTTTTTAAAACAACAAAATATTAAAATTCAACATTTGTTTATCAAAAATTTGGCATCGCTTCGTTGCATTCTATGGGAAAAATATCAGTACAGAAAATTTTCAACGTGTCTAATATTTTTCATTTAAAAAGAAACTTTACCAATCTGGAATTAGTTTCAAGGTTCATAGTTGCATAAAATAGTAATGATAGTCAGTAAATATAAGCAAGTCTATTAAGCTATTTCAAGTAAAAAAACGGATATTTAAGTTCTCAATTGTTCGCAAGATTAAAGAAACATTCGCTAACAACTTGATGACATTTCAAGAAATGAATATTTATTGGTTTCATGAACAGAGAATGACTATTCCAAACGGTATATATCAATGGAAATACTATAATTACCAACAATATAGAGAAGGGGATTAACTTTGGTATTTTGTGAACTTTGAAGTATTATTTTCTCCAAATCCGGAACTCGTCAAGGTGAAGTTTACGGCAACTAATTCACCTTTTATCTTGCAAGCTTTTATCACAGAGGACCATTCAAGAATTAGTTTTGCATTAAGGATTCTCTTTTAGAATTCGAAACATCTCTCACCAACATCACCACTTCACCTTTCCAGCCTATTCCGCCAAAACGCTTTTTTAAAAAATCGCCAAACATTCTCTGAAGAATGGTAAATAAATTCACAGCGGGGAATTTTTTTCTTTCAGAAAAGGTGTGAACCGACGCCAAAGAGGAGCATAAATAAAGTGGCTAGACGCTAAAGGAATAAAACGGCCACTTAATGAAATGCCAATGAATGGGCATTCATTTTGGGAAGGTGGATTGCATGGTCTTTGAGGTGCAAATTACATTGCGAGGGAGGGTGATGAAAAGATGGCCATTCTTAAAGCTCCTTCCATCTGAAGTATTCCTTTTCACCTCTACAGGTGCTTTGAGTTCAAGTAGGTTTTTTGTTTAAGAGGGTAGAAAATCTCTTTCGAAGTTAGTGATAAAATAAATACTTTTCTTAAGAGACTCAAGTGTAAATTTCTATCTTGAATTAATAAACATTATATTAGAATATAATTAGAGAAATTCCGCGACTTGAAGTCCGGCTAAGAATTCTATGCACCGCTAAATTAAAATAAATATGGCTAACATTCACTTTGAAAGAGAAAAGCGGAGAGTAAATTTTGTTCCATCTTTGAGCATAATCTAAAACAGAATTTCTAATGCTTTTCGAATCGTTGATTTCTAAGGTGATTTTTTTTTCTTCAGTCTATCGCTACTATTACCAAAAGAACAGAATTTTTTCACTTAATAGAATCTATAATTATATTAACTAGTGTAATATTTTTAAGCAAATTTCTCAGTAACAACAAATGTAAAAATAATAAAGCATGCATGTTATGAATTATTTCGATCGTTAAAATTATTTATTTTCTTTTTGTGTGTTTAGTTACATCGTGTTGAATTAATGCAATCATAATAACAAATGTATTGATGTCTTTTGGAAATTATTATTAGTTAATACTTCTTTTAGTGAAATAAAAATAAGTAATTTCTCTTCAAAAATATTTACATTGAAATAGAAATCTCATTTAAGATTTTAATAATTGAATTATGTTTCATACAACTTAATATATACCATGGGTAACCAAGCAACTTGATAATCCGAGCTATTTTTCAAAATTTGAAATTTTTTTGCGAATCGCAACTAAACACGCATTTAAAATTTATGCGAAAATGGTATTAAAATTTTTTACAGAAACTATATTTATTCAAAACATATAAATAAAAGTATAAATTCGTGAATTAAGTTTAAACATTAAGCACATTTAGTTTTCTTCGTTTGATAATCCTTTAAAATTTGAATAATTGGTGATAGCACATCTCAGTAATTCTTTGAGATGCTGGTTAGTTAATAGTAATCGATGTTTGGATTTCACGAATTTTAAAGTGGAATAAAATGATTCACATAAGTACGTTGTTCTGAATATTAAACTAATTCGGCAAGCAACATTTTTTATTCAGGATATTTCGATTCTGATACAAGTTTCTAAAATCCAGCAATCGGCAACGACTCATTAATTTAAAAGATATTTTGAATCACATAACGATAATAATAATTTTTAAATATAATAACACAAAAAGGAAAATTGAACTCGGGTACATTTTTTGAGAGCCACAAATAATCCTTCAAAGATCCACATGTGCCTCGCAAGCAGCAGGTTGGCTACTCCTGATATATATATATATATATATATATATATATATATATATATATATATATATATATATATATATATATATATATATATATATATATATATATATATATATATATATATAAGGCTGACTGTATCCGAGGCTTCATTGTGTAGAATATTTCACAGTTGTTAAAAATCCTGAGTAACAATGAGATATGGGGTCATAATAATAGGAATGTATTTAATATATTTTACACTTATATAAAAATGTAACTTTATTTTGATAACTATACGTTGCAAATGCCGGGTATGAGGGGATCTTGCTGATTTCCCCTACATTTACAGCTGAAGTAGCTGTAAATGTAGGGAAATCTGCAAGATCCCATGTAATCAATACATAAAAATGATATGATATTTATAGTATGTGTTCACTTGGAAAGAAAATATTTTTCATCCCCTAATTCTCGGTGTGTGTGTGTGTGTCAAAATTAATTATTTTATAATTATTTGTATTTCCTCATATTTTGCAATAGAAAACGAATTTAGACGTTATTCAATTAGACACATCGTTGTCTATTCTTAGGGCCGGTCTCTTCACTTTAGAGTGTCTCAGGTTCAATATCAGCCATAATTAAAGAACTCTCATATGTACATCTGTTGATATGAGTTTTGAGAAATTTTTCCGTGTTTTTTTATGATATGCAAATATGAAGCAATAGATATGAAAAAAAATTCCTTGAGATATATAATTGAGTTTAGTTGATAAGCTGTTAGTTTGAGAAATAAAAAATACTGTATTTTTGAAAAAAAAAAAAAGAAAAATGTGAAGTCATTAAAATAACTTCAAAATAGTCTACTGTATTCAATGCTATCAGTTTATTCGTTACAAATTTGAAAGCAACAAATAAATTGCATCTTCATTTCAGTTTTTATTTTAAAACGTTATCAAAAAATAACTCCAAATTAATGAGACTTTGTAAGAAAAACAAAATATTTCATTCCAAGTTTTTAAAGTTATAAATAATAAAAGGAGGCTAATGTTATTGTCGTGTGTCATCTAGGCTGGCATTATGGGGTGCGCTGTTCCACTTTTTCAACTGAACCATATAAAGAAAGCTAATAATAATCATCATGGATTATTAATTTTCCAAATAGTCAAAATTTAAATTAATTATAAATTGTTTGTATATTTTTGTTTGAAAAAAGAAGAAAATTTTTCACTCTCGGCTCTTAAGTTACAAAGAATAAAAAGATGCTAATAATAATCCTTATTCCTGAATAATTTTCCATTGATCAATGATGTTTATTACATCACTGATTAATAATTTTTCAAGTAGACAAAATTTTAATTAATCATAAATTGTTTGTATACTTTTAGATTAATAGAAATATTCGATATATATTTTTGTCAGGTTTTTCTTTAAAAATGTAGATTATTTTCAAAAAGCAGAAAAAAAATTCTTTCCAGCACGCAGCAGGTTCTATTCCAAATCCAGCTGAAGACCAATCTGTTGAGAGGAACTATGTATATTAAAATTTCATTTATAAGAAAAAAATTATAAGCTCATTTCTCATGAAAAGTAGTATCATGAAAGAAGTTTATCCCACATTATAATTTTTTTTAAGTTTCCTGTGATTGTTTACTTAACGTGTTATTCAAAATACTTTAAAAATATACATGCAACATACATACAAATATATACTGAGAATAATTTAACACCTGAAATGGATAATACAAATACATTGTATTGTGCCACATTAAAAAAGAATTTGAATTAAGATTTATTTATTTACAAGGACAAATTATAAAATACTATATCAAAAGAACATGAAACAGAAAATTGAAATGTTTTATTTTTTTATATAATAAATTATAAAAATAATGAATTCAACTACATTGCTTCATTGAAACAAAAAATAGAATTTTCAGGTTTGTCGTGTACCAAAAATATTTGAAGTGATTTAATATTAAAGTTTAAAGTAAGATAGCTAGAAGTATACGCTTATTTAAATTTAAATGTAGCCTGTTAAATATTTTACTTCAAATATTTTCCTAATTTTTAAAAATAATTCTTTAAAATAAAAGAACTGGAGAAATAAAAAGGGCCCTAAAATAATTAATTGTAATATGGATTGATAATTATTTATAGTTATATAAACGATAAAAAAATAAATACCCCCCCCTGTTATTTATTAAAATAATATAATAAATAACAGGGGGGGGTCATATTCTAATACTTAAAATCTATATGTAAACAAGTTTTAAAAGTAATGATTAGTTATAATGTAGAATTGCGAATTTTATATTTTATTTGCCATAACAATAGGAAAAAAAATATTTTAAATATTCTGTTAAGAACTATTTTCAAGTATTGAAGATATATGTTGATGGTAATTCGATTTTTTGTTATAATAAAAAGGTGCTCATATGTTTATTAATAAATATTTCAGACACATAATAAAGCAATAATTTGAAAATTACATTATGTACTTATTTTCTAAAGTTAGTAATTAAGTTTTTAAAACACGTTATGATGATGAGTCATGTTTAACAAAGATATTCATCTACGTAACCCATTACTCACTAAATGCCAAGGGTGTCTAGGAATGAGTCATTCTCCAACTACACGCTGCTATGACAACCAGACCAAACTTTGCTCTACTTCACTGTCTTCCACCATTGTTCCAAAAATTTTGTAAACAATGCACGGACCAGGGAGCTCTGAGCACGCGAAAACAGCTAGATCCAGGGTTGCAATAAATCGAAATTAGGTCAAAGGTGGTAAGAGCCGCTTTTCTGTCAAGGTCGTACCGGAAAAACTGAATGAAATTGAAATAAAAATACGCTATTTGTCGAGCTTTCCACGCGACAATTGAAGAATGGTATTGTGGTAATTTGGACTATTCTGTTTGCATTGTTAACAGGGCCAATTGTTTAACTGTTAACTTTCAGGAGATGTTTCGTTGGTTGTTTTTTTTTTAATATTTTTTTTAATTCTTAAAACAAAGTGCTATTTGTCTCATTTAACCTTCTTCAATGCCATCTTTAACAAACAGTAGAAAATCCGGGAAAACTAATACAATTCACACATAGGATATTAACTTTCTTTACAAATGAATATGTTATCATTCTTGATCAATACATTCCTCATTATTTGTTAAAAAAATTCATATTTTAATGACTCCTATCAGGATTTAACTTCAACATGAAATTTTCAGCATGATTTGAAATGAAATCTCAATTTAATGTTGTAAGACATATGTAAATATTTTTAAACTACCGAAGTTGTCTTAAAATGCTTAAATATTGCTTCAGTTGTTCTACCATGATATAAACGGAAATGCAAACCAATAATATCTTTTATAAAAATTCAATATATATAACGCTATATATATATATATATATATATATATATATATATATATATATATATGTATATATATATATATATATATATATATATATATATATATATATATATATATATATATATATATATATATATATATATATATTTTAGAGAGAGTACCACACTGGTATTAACAAGCAATGTTACTTATCTATTATTTGACAGAAACAGTTTTGGAGCTTTATGCTCGTAGGTTTATAGCTCGCATTGAGTAAGATTGAGTTTTTTCACAAACTCGTCAAAAATTTAAAACACAACACCGTTTTGGATGTTACAAAATAAACATTGGGTGACTTGGACTTAAATTAATGTTACTAAATTATTTAATTTTTACTCCCATTCGTTAATCCAAAATGATTCAGCGATTCATTCATTTGAATGTGATATATATATATATATTTAGTTACTTATTTATTTATATACATATATATAAACGTGCTGCTTTCCGGCAAATTACGTGGTGGAGAGGAAGTAAACAAAAAAGCATCCATCCCGATAGATAATGCAGATGGGAATCAAAGTTCAATTCTAATTGTTACGAGTAACTTATTTCGAGATGGAACTTTTTCTTCAAGGAATGTATTTGTTAAATTGGAGAACAAGATTATTATAAAGTATTAATATTGAGATACTAATACTTTAGAATAATCTTGTTCTTTTTCCGATATTTTTGACTGCTGATTATAGTTATTACTATATTTATGACAGAATGGTACATTAGACATACTAAAATAGTTTCTCACAGTCATAAAAATTTTTTAAAAAAGAAACGAATACTTGGAATAGAATCTTTTTTACAAGTAACGTTATGCCTATCCTGTTTAAGAAGCATTTTTATCAACAGGAAGTCTTTGGCTAGACTCAGAATCGAACTCTGGTAACACCCAAACAAATATTGGCATTTCTCTATCCCAACTGATTTGGTGCTCATATAATTTCAAAGCAATGAAATCAACGTTGAGTAATTTGTTGAATAATACGTAATCTCACTCTGTAATGGGTTTTCATTTATTTGGTATATAAAAAAATGACATGTGTGAATTTCAATGTAAAATCAATAAAAATATGAAATGAGATTAAAACAAAACTGGCATGAATTAGCTGAAACATGAAAATTGAATTGATTACCAATCGCTTGAAGATAACCAATATTTTGAAAATGATATAAATAAAAAAAATTAATCCGTTATTGTAATTCACACTATCTGAGATCGTGTATCGAAGAGGACCAGGCACAGATATTAAGCGTAAGATATCTAAAGATTTATTACAAAATTGCATGCGGGAAAATATATTGATCAATTCAAATACTTCACAATCGTTTCATCAAATGCCTTTTATTCGAATTGAACACTTGCCTCTAATTGGGATGAATATTATCCATTACAAGAAGGAGATAATATAGAATCCTCTATTGTAGCCCAGTATACCACAATGATGTAAACAAGTAATCGTCTTTAAAAATATTCAGCATTCTATAATAGTTCATACAAACATCATGAGGCTGTTACTTCTTAAAGTGAGACGTTTGATATCTTAATAGTTTTATTATATGAGCATCGTTCTCTTCAGAAAATTTCATAAGTGAGCATATCATGAGGGTCTCTCTCCTTAATGTGGAACATTTTATGTCATTTTAGATTCTATTGAGTGTACATTATAACCCTCGTTTAATTAAATCATCATACCTAATTGATAAGATCAAAACATTGCATTATCTTGAGATAATATGTTGATGAAATGACTTTAAGCTTACCATTTTGGACTAGGAAGTAAATAAGACGTTTTATTACGATTTATACAATATTTTTTTTTGTGGGAAATTAAACCTATAGTATTATAAATCAAAGGTTTTTAGTTAATACTCTAAAATGAACTTTCCATAGACTCCTGGTTTTGTGTTAAAACTACACTTCTCAAATTCAATTATAGCCACTATTCAACAACAAGAAATCGATTACACATTCTTGCTTTCTTTGGAGTGGATACTGAAGTATTTTCTAGATTTACTCTTTCACAACAAATGAACACTTACTACAACCAATAAAACTCACTAAATTATTTTTTAAAAATTTTTAAAAGTCCTTAGCTTTTGAGCGATTTGCTAGACATTGTCAGATTTACTCAATGATTGTGAAAATGTGAATGCTACAATAACAGAAGTTATTCATCAGTTCTGTGTTTGATCACTGAAGAATTTATCGATTTATCAAAAGAATAGCAATCGTTGGACGAAAGAGTACAAGTTCAGGAATAAGCTATAGTTTAAAAATATTTTACGATTCACGCTAATAGAAAAGATTTTATTGTACCTTACACACCATTGATACTCTTGAATTTGCTTTTTTAAAGGGAACTTTCATTTGAATAGGAATTTTTCTTATTATTTTTTTATATTTACATTTTTTCATTATGAAAACGATTCAAATGGAACTTATTTTTAAAGCAGATTACTCGGAGAGATCGGTTAACAAATATAATCCGTTACGAGATTATGTTCTCTATCTAAATATTTCGTTAACCGATCTTCGATTTACCATAGATTTTTGTGAAATCGATTAGTTCGTTCTGGCGACGATAAGAATTAAATTAAAAAAAGACGTATAATTTCTTAATAAGTTTTATTAAAAGTAATGTGCATATTGCATATTAATCAGTCCTTTTCCTTTTTTGTTTATGGGACTTTGAAAAATATGTCCAGTGTCCATTGCATTTCTCTCTTTTTTAAGACTTTCTGGAGGTGGTTAATAGCATTGTTGTCGAAAAAATCTCTAATTTTATTGACATCAGCTTGGTTTGGGTGCCATTCTAAGATCATTGCTATGAAATTATTCCAATTCTTCAACGAATGAATGACGGAGAGTGATGCTCAAAATGATATCAGAGCAAAACAAAACTGATTGTCTACTTCGGCTATAAATATTCCATTGGAAAATTTTTTTTTCCAGTATTGAACTTTGAAATTTTATAGGCAAGCAGCATAATTCTAGATAGATAAAAAATGATTTTTATTCTGTTGGGTTTAACAAACCTGATCATCGAGAAGTGTTCGTTAGAATTCGTTTTAGTTCCGTTATCCGAATATGTGTTCGTTGTCGAACATAAAAATCTTTCGTGAAAGTGTTCGTAGTCCAATTTGTTCGCAGTCTCAACTGTTCGTTAATCGATCACCCACTGTAAAAGTTATTCAAAATATACAGTAAGTCAAGCATGGAGGTGTTTGATTCCATGATTGAGTTAAAATTTGAACCCAATGTTAAATTCAGTGACAGAATAAAAATCATTCATTTGAGAGATTCATCAGTTTGTGGGTTTGATTCTGATAATGTATGCAATTTTTTTATATACGATTCAAAATATACATTTAAAACTGTATATCCTGATTGAATCAGCCCTAATTTTGTAAAAATTTACTGTAGACTGATAATCACATCCAACTAAATTGAGGAGTGCTTATTACATATTTCAGCGAGGCAAACTATTTAAAATTTTGGAAAGAAAATATATTATTTATAATTTTAAGTTTTATCAAAACTATTCACACAGATCTTTCTTACTTTCTCCATTTTTAGTTCTAATAACATGTTTAAAATCCAAAATTTGAAAATTTTCAGATTTTGAAATTTTATTGAATTTGAAATTTTGATGGAATATTAATCAGTTTACTTGTATTATATGTGTTAATATCATTTTTCTGTCTTAACAAGACTGTAGTATCGTCAAAATTACCCTGAAAACTCCTAACCACATTGAGCATAAAAATATAAAAAAAATTGTTTTTTTACAAGTCATTGATCATAATTCTTATTTTTATAAAAAATATTTTGAAAAAAATTCTAATATATAACAAAATTAATAATATAGATTTTTGTGTTTTTGTGTTATAAAAATTTCTTTCATAATTAGGAAAAAAAAATACTCCAGCGTTCTTGATAACAAAAGACATTATTCATGAGTTGAAATTTTGCATAAAAAATCTATTCATCTGACATTTTCTTTCCTTATGCATATGAATGCAATTTAATAAAATAAAATCCAAATTCTTAAAAAAAATAATTTTCGAACATTGTTTAGAATAAATTTGAAATGAGCTTTATAATTGAGGAAATAAATTATTGATAATTTGAATAATCCCCCACAGATGTTTTTTTTTATTTCCTCTACCTATATGTTATTCATTGATGTTAGATAAAAAAAAAATTGCACAATTTACATTTTCATATGAATAATAAGTTCTAGTTGGTTTTGAATCGCGCCCATCCTTGAAAAATCTAATAATTTTTAACTTAATAAACTTATAACAAAATAAAAATAGGATCTCTTCTGTCATAAAATTAAGCAGATCCAGGATATAGAACACTTAGCCAATATCACTCAGAGACAAAGTTCTACCAATCACTGACCTCGAGAAGTTATCTAATCCCAAAACAAATGTGAGCAATTTTTCTCACTGCCTAAAACGACAACAAGGTGAAGATTTTTTTGCATAAATAATTAACTATTGTTTTCTGTGGATACCAACAATTACAACCATTTATCATTACAGAATCAGCTGAAACGATAAAAATCCACGTGGCCAACCCCATGAACCATTTTTTTAATTGAAAAAAAGGTTTCGGAAACACGTGTTATTTTGGATGCTAATGAACTTCAGCTAAGAATTTCTTTCCCACTGCAGTACGGATTAACTGTAATTGCATGTTAGCAAATGCTATTGCATAATTTCGTTATTACAACTCGTGTACAAATGTAATCAAATATGACCTCAAATTAACTTGATTTGTATAAATTTACTCACTACTATTGAATTTAATTATTTATTGCCCTTGGTAAAAGCTAAAATTCATCTGTTGTTTAAAAATATGTTAAAAGAATGTTTCACATGCAAGTTACAATTTAGCGAATAACTTTTATATTAACTGCTGTAGTCTTAAAAGATATTGGGAATTTTTTAAATCTATGGTCCATTTATAGACTTAATAATATGTTGTTCAACAGCTTGTATTGCTCTCTGCTTCAATGGTAATCAAAATACACCAACTGAAGGTTTAAAACTACAAAATGTTTATAAATAAAATTAAACATTTTGTAGTTTTAAATCTGGGTCAAATAACATCTCAACTGTACCTACATTCATTCCAAACTTCTACATATTGTTAAAAAATAGAATTTAAGCTTCTATTTAACATGCATATTCGATCTATCATTCACTTAAATAGTCTTCATCTAGTTCTGCATAGAGCCTACTAATCCTTCCATTGGTCTAGTTTTGTCTTTATCAACTTGGTTTTCCGAATTCTACTATACCATCAATTCTTACTCAGTTTGTTCTAACATCCAATATTAAAAATCATTATTTAATTCACGTGTACTTTTAGTTCATTTAGAAAATAGCATTAAATATGTAAAAAATGTGTTTCAAATTTATGATGAACGTTATTTTATAGCTTTGCAACAATTAAATAATGTCATTTCGAAAATATAAAAAAAAATAATTAAACTATTGTATTGGTAATATGATAATAATATTTCTTAAGATTTAATTTTTAAATCCAAATCTTTAAATTTTTTAAACCAAAAATTATAAAGCAAAATTGGCCGCAAAATTAATTTATAATTTATATAAAATTATAAATACTAAAATAATATATATATATATTTCATATATGTAGTTAAGATAATATTTTTTACGCATATCAATTGTTTTTAATTCTAATATTTCATCTTGCAACATTCAAGAACAGAGCCCTAAATTACTCTCCGTGATAATAAGATAAAATGGTTACGTTTTTCTAAAAATTAACTATCCATTAGATGAATTAAGTATTAGATTTATATAATATGGTATTTTATACATGTACACATGTATATTGCATGCACATAAATTATACATGCAAGTATGATTTTTCACACTGGACTAGAGAATCCTTTACATATGATACACCTATTCATACAAGTTCATTCATAAATTAAAAATGTAAGTTTTGACCTTAATTTGTTGAAAAAAAACTTTTTCTACCATGAGTCTGATTTCCAATATATAAAACATATTTATATATTGGAAATCAGACTTCAACATTGGTTATACACTCAAGAAAGCTCTCAATGATAAGTTGGATAACACTATTGCAAAGGAAAGTAATTTAGCTTGAAGATATTAAAAGGATATTTGCTAATGTAAGATGAGAAATTATATTAGATATTATATTTCTGTTATTATACTAAAAAAAGTTTCTGATGTTCACATTTTACTATGAAACTTTGTTCAAATTTTATTTATGAATGAACAATTGATCTGCCTATAAATGTTTATATTTTTATGTTCCTTTGTTTAGGTAGTGAATTTTAATTATGATGTTCGAGTATAATTATGGGCTTGATTTCAAATCAATAACATTTATATAATCATTTCTTAAATACTATAAATGATCAATATTAAAAGTTCTTATACATAAATTTCCTAGACCTAGATCTGTAAAAGTTCTTATACACAAACTTTAGAATCTTACATACGTTAAAACACTTTGTTATTCATATTAAATGTTATATCATCCTGTTGACAGATTTCACACTTTAAACTATAAAGTTACTTTATCTATCCCAGCTACTGTTAAAAAAGCAAAAAAGTATTATATTTAGGCTTTTTTGTTTGCATATTTGAAGTGGTTTAATGAGTTTTCTGTATTTCTCTTTATCACGTGAATAGTACCAAGTTCTACCTTAAGTCAATAATACGCAATATGTATAAAGAGGGCATTATAGCAGCCTTCAATATTCAGGCCAAAAATTTACTAGTTTAATATACTATCACTTAATGAATTAAGCATTGAGAATGAAGATTTACTGTTATAAACTTTCAAATACGTAAGCTATTTCAACCTATATACTTGATTATTATCTATAACATTTTATTGGTTAAAGTACTATAATATCATGTTTTCTTCAGTAATGCATATTATGAGAATTATTGTTTCATTTTCAATTTATGCATTCCACCATTTCATTTCATTTTAGTTTTATTAGTGCATTCTTAGGATCGTTACTTAACTTTAAATAAAATTTCTACCGCGTGTAGAAAAGTAATGAAAATAAGTTAAGTAGAACTTCTCTCAATTCTTGGATTATTGTCTTCAGTTCAAAGAATCGAATAAATGGCTTATGTATTTGTTCCATTTAAAATTGATAAGCATCAAACTTTACCAAAAATTTTTTCGACTGCAATAATGTCGTGAAAGGATTTAAGAGACCGGAATTCATTGGGTGTGGTCTCGTATTCGAAGGAAATAAACTGTCATCCCCATTTTGGGTGATCCACCTCCAGCATCTGGTGACGTGAAGTGGTTACACAAATTAAATTCGTCAGGTCATAGGGTAGATTTGCAAATGGCGTTCCCCAGTCACACAAATGGATGACCCTAATTTTTAAATTTTACCACTCATTGCACGATTTTACAAGCCTTTTATGAGTCTACTCTTTGAAAGCCGTGAGAAAACAAGCACTGTAAAGAAATTATTAACAAACAGTCATATTTCAGGAAATGCTTACTCTCCAGTAAAAGAGTTAAGTAAATCTAATTTTATAAATATGAATATCAGATTCATTTATATTCTTCAGGGACAGCCGATGCAGAAGTTTTTCAGTTACTCATGAAAGTGTGCTCGTCAATTTAAACTTATAATGAGATATGCACTTTTTACTTGACCCCGGAATTGCATTACCCTGTAATTGGAAACGTTTGTAGTTTTCCTTCCATCATTACCCATAATATATCTGCAAACAGCAAAAGTAGTACACAACTTATAGATAGCAACAATAGTAAAATTTCAGATGTTCTCAAAAATCAAAACAAGATTATAAGTTTATATGTGCATGATATTTTGAACGTACATGTGAGCGAGTATGTACGCTATGTACGTTCAAAATATTATACACATATAAACTAATAATTTTGTACACACAAATAAATTAATACTATTATTGCAGATGCCGTATAATCCAGGATGCAAATTATGAGTTTGGTGGTTTTTTGGCGGATTTTCTTATGTATCTGATAACCAGGTTTTTTTATTACGTCATAGATATGGAGAGCTATAAAATTATGCGGAAAATTCTATTTTGGCAACCCTAGTATTTACGCCATCGTATACGTCACAGTACATCATCATGATAACATGTCTTCATCGTCAAAAAATATTCAGAAAAAGAAAATAAATTCCAAAAGAACCCTGGATTATATTGCAAATGTGTCATACTATTAAAATTGTGTTTACTGTACTCGGAAATAATCATTATTGACCTTAGCACCAAGTAATAACAAACTGTATAATTAATATAATTGGTTTACATTACCAAATACACTTTTAGGATTTTAGTAAAGACTTGATTGATTAAATGAATATAATGAGTAATACAGCATAGGTAATAAATTTAGTTTCTGTGGAGTTTATTGGTCTTATATACTAATTTTAGGAAAGATTCTGTATAATCCAGGATTCTAAATTTCGAATTTCTTTGGTGATGAAGAAATGTTGCCAAGATGACCTATTGTGATTTGCGTGATGACGTAAAACCTAGTTTTGTCAACATATAATTTTCTGAATCATTTTTATTGGTTTCCATATCGATGGCGTAGTACAAACCAGGTTGCCAGATACATAAGAAAATCCGCCAAAAAATCACCAAACTAAAAATTTGGCATACTGGATTATACAGCATCTGTGTCTAATTTTATTTTAGAAAAGTTATCAGCTTTTATTTAAACTAAATAAAGTTGATTTTACTTGGCTAAATAATCAACACCTTAAAAATGTTCGTGATATTATAAATTGTTTACCAAGTGAATCTATAAATTTTCTTTAGTATATTCTTTATATTCTTCAATATATCATGATATCAAATAAAATAAACCCTTTACATATTACGTTATATTAAATTCCTTTAAGGACACCATTATATGCTGAAATCAGTAACAAATGAATATTTAGAATCAAAACACAAGGCACAGTTGACGTATAATCCATGATTCCAATTTCTAAATTTTTTTGGCGATGATGAAATGTTGCCAAGACGACGTATCGTGACGTGTGCGATGATGTAAATACTAGGATTATCAAAGTAGAATTTTCTGCATTATTCTTATAGGCTTCCATATGTATGATGTAATAAAAACGAAGTTGTCAGATACATAAGAAAATACGCCAAAATATCGCAAATCTCAGGATTTGGCATCATAGATTATACGGCATCTGTGCCAAATACAATTACCATTATAAGTTTTGAGAAATAGTTTAATCATAAAATATATTGAAAACCTAATTAACTGTGTGCTTTTTTGCTCAAAGTCCAAAAAAGTCAAGCTGGATATATGGACGGAATCTATATAAGGTCTCTATCGATTGGTTAAGAAAATTAAAGACAGATAGACATGTACTAAGGACAATATATTTCACAACTTATAATTGCATTGAATGTTAGAAACACGTGTTTCACTTTCTCCGGGTCAACAGACCAACAGCATCTGGCTGATAACACTCTGAGTCTGAAGTCAAGCTGAGTATTTCCTAATTCAATTTCTTTTATTGCATTATTATACTGGGCTCGCCAGGATGCACTAAAATGTACATATAATGCTGTATGACTTAATGAATGTTACAAATCCTGTAGGGATATCAGTGGTAGAAGTAATTTTCCAGACTGGTAACCCGTGAAGAGGCCTGCTTATTCATTCGGATCACACTTTCTTTAATTTCATGGTAATGCCAAAAATTGGATGAAATGGAAATTGATTAAATAAAAATCAGATTTTTTTTGCTATGAGAGCACGTCGCATTAAATTTATTTATCTTGAAATCTGATAGAAAGTATTTCAAAATAAATAAAACATTCAAATTGTCATAAATATCCAAACTATACAAGAGCACGTTGTTTGCTAAAAGTATGCAATATTCTTAAATAGCAATCCTTAATAACATTCTTAATTTTATCCTTAAATAACAAGGAATTTCACGGGGTTTTGAATTATTTTTTACCCAACAGTGTAATTCTATGTTAAGAACTCTATGTTAAGATTTTGTCTAAAGATGCAAGATTTTATTCATTTAAAATCAGGATATGTTACATATTTTTCCCACACAGAGAATTCAGCTACTTTAAAAACACTACTTATTGAATATGTAATAAGAAATTATGAACATGTGTTTAATCATTGAAATTTCTAAGATGTGATATTCTATTGATCTAATCATAACACTTTTACCATGATATTAAAAAAAATTCCATTTTCCAAAACCTTTTCATAAAACTATTTTCTATACAGTACTGAACACTGTATAGTGGATAGTTGAATAACTGAGGTGAAATGAATAGCCCCCGCTACACCCTTTGGAAAGACTTTTCTCTGAAAATGGAAATCATAAAAAAATGAAAGCTTGGAAAACTCTGTATTACCCACTGTAAATGAGTAAAGGAGATTAAAATGCAATACCTGCCTCTCTTTATACAACAATAATTGATATCAGCCTTTAACTATGATTTATTCCAAAGAACATTCATTATTTATCACTAAGACTTGGTGATTTTGCTAAATTAAGGGTTTATATTGTTTCGATTAAAAATCCATAAAAAAATTATGAAAAATAGAGGAAAATTGTTAATACAAAGTACCAAAATTCATAAAAATAATGTTCTTTTTTTTATTGACATGTACCGCTTAGTGTTAGTTTTTACAAAACTTATTTAAAATCAATAACATTTAGTATGACTTTGCTTTAAATGTTAGATTGTTAATTTCTTATCATCACAAATATATGAAACATTATAAAACATTCAATGTTCCAAACGTTGTATTTGGTTTAGTGATGCATAAAACTACCCGAATATATGTTTGTATAAAATTACAGGAAAAAGGAAATAAACATAATAATGCATATTTTGTTTTGTAGGGCATTGGACTTTGATTCAGTACATCAAATACCTCATATGAATATTAAAGAGTATAAAAAAATTTTCCGTGTGAAATTTTGTAACGTCACCCATTGCTATGCAACAGATCAACACGGTTCACTTTGCTTTGCAAGATATAACAAGGAAACCACACCAACAAAGAAAAGTGGCCACATGTAATTCAGACACATGCAAATCGTGTTTTAAGGAAACGCATGCAGCAAACTTTTGTGAAGGAAACGCCACTTACAGTACCAGTCAAAAGAAAGCGGCGTACTTGTTAGATTCGAAAATGAAAGCTTTGAGCCAATGAATTTCAGGTGGGTGTCAGCTTCATGACAAGAGATTAGGGCGGCTTAAGACAGACTGGAAATGGGAAAGGAGTTTATTTTTGAAATGAAAGAGTTCAAAAGCTTTGATCTCATTCAAAAGAAATTTGGTTTGTAGTTTGTAATACTTGAAAACTTTCTTTCATTTCAAGATCTTTTAATCTTTCATGTATATCGAATGGGCTTAAGGAATTAAAATGTTTGCATTTCGGTGGAAGTCAAAGAATATAATTACTGTTTTATTTTTTTGAAGAAAAATCGCTTTCATGTTTAAATTATCAATGAACTCTTACCTGTATATTATCAAAAATAGATTTAGGCTGATATTTTTGTAAGTTTAGCAAAAAAAAAAATGATGTAGGATCAAATGAAGCAATTATCTCTTTTGAATATGTACCGAGGATCAGCAAAATTAATTGCTACAGACTATGTGATTCTCAATTACTTGCGGAATAACTAATTTATCATGCGCGTTTATGGTTTTGTATTAAAATGAATGTCATAATTTTTCTGCATGGTAAACAATGGAGTAACCATGACTGGTTATCATAATTGTGTTATTTTATTGGCTATAACTCCATTATTATTGTGTTATGACTCCATGGTTTATTTAATTTATGGAAAGGACCCAATAAAATAGAGTAAAGAAAAACGTAGTTATCATGTTCAGAAAAAATATGGGTTCTATACCTCTCTCTACCAAGGATCATCGTCATTAGAAATTTAATGCATTTCAAATGTTCGTAAATAATAACATGTATAAGGTTATTGTGTGAAATTTTAGAAATGAGGTTAACAATTCAAGTGTTTATCTTATTAATCGAACATGATTCACAAGTTCAGAGTAATCCAGTATATATAATATATATATATATATATATATATATATATATATATATATATTGTAATTGCTTGGTGATCATTTGTAATATTTACTACAAACAAAATGGTTAAAATGCAATGATAAGTTTACTGGAAAAAATTTTTGAAGATAAATTCTAATATTTTAATGATATTCCTTTTTGTGTGTGTGTGTGCTTATTATATATATACTTTCTATTATTAACTCTTATTATATATATATATACTTTCGATTATTTGCTTATTATATACTGTATTATTATCATAGAATGAAATAAAGATATTTTTAAAATTATCTTTATTTCATTCTATGGCAATAATCATTCAAAAATATTATTTGAATTGGAATTTGATTTGCTGTTAAATGTTATTTTTATATTCAAGAATTGATTGGAATGGAATATTAAATTTGATCTTGCACCACAATAAACTTAATGTATAAGGTGGGAATTATTTACAGCACTCATTGTTGAGTTGAAAATTGCAGTAATTTATTCAACCACCTGTTTGTTTGTCACCTTCGATCCCTTAGATCTAGAGATACCAATTTGTAACTAGTAAATCTGTAAATCCCATTAATACAGCAGTTTGTAATGTTAATGATTTCATCTGGAATGAAACCCTTAAAATACATACGAAAAGAGAGAGATTTAGACTTAATAAGAGAAACCCAATAAAAAATATCCTTAAAATTTTCCATCAGTCATAAATCAACTGAATGGGAATTAGAATAAAATATTTAGAAACTGCAAACTTCTGCAATATATATATAATATATATATATATATATATATATATATATATATATATATATATATATATATATATATATATATATATATATATATATATATATATATATATATATATATATATAATAAACTCTGAAACACTATTTGATTATATTTTTGTTGGAAAAAAAGCAAAGTTTAATTTACTATGTCATTTTTGGATCCTACTTATACTAATAGTAATTAATTTTTATTACCGTACTAGAGTTGTAAATTAGAAGTTGATTTAGATTCGAAAGATACAATTGAAAAAGGGAATATGAACTTTCATGTGTACACACATTACCTGATACTATATAATACAATAATTTTATTACCTGTTAATATATTATGTATCATAATCACGTAAAATGTGTTGAAAAGATATTTTACATTGTTTTCTTAAGTACTTGTCATAAAAAAAGGAAAATAGTCAGGTTATTTTCCAGCTCCATTAAGCTCCAGACATACATTACAGATGTAGAGTTAATTTTGAGTTTTCTAAATTGAGAAATAACGAATAACACTGCTTATAATAAAGAATTTCATAACTTTATAACTACTGTATCAGAATGTGTTATAATGACATACACTACTGAGTTGCGTTAGGAATGATATTTTCATGTGCATTCATTTGTTGGTCCACAGAGTCAAGAATTTTTTCGGAATATCATATTTATTATTTCTAGTTAAGAAGTCTGAAAAAACAAACAAAGTAGTCCCAAATTGATGTGAGTTGTAGCTTTAAGAAGTTTTATATATGTTATTAGGTTTAAAGCTGAATCAGCAATGGATTCTATTTCAAGTTCTTATTCCAATATAATTAATAATAAAACACAATGTTAAATAATTGTATTGTTTCAGGTTGCATAAATTTCAACTTAACTACAAATTAGGGCATGACAAATTAGTTTGTGATTTAAGTTTGAAAAAGAATCTATAATAAGAATTAACAATATATAAAATAAAATTAACCAAGCAGAAATTATGATTATTCAAAATTGTGAATTTGTAATGAACGAAATGGAATTTAATGGGGTTGTTTTTTACCATAAAAAATATAATACAAAAGATAAACGTACACCTTTTTATAATTTATGAAATGTTTGTTATGGTGGCGCCCTCTATAAGCGATTGCAATAAAATCGTTTTTTTCGCCTTTAATAAAAAAAATAAATAAATAAACTTAAGAATAGTGCGCAACACCTGGATCAAATTTTTTTAACAGACATTTTTTCGAGTTTATTGCGATTACGCGATTTTTCAGAGTGTTTTTTTTTAAATTTGATTTAAACCAATGTTGAATGACTCTATTTGTACGTTCATACTCTAGAGAATATGAGACACTGTGAGTTAATTATAAAATAAAAAATTTACAACTTTACTTTTACTTTTCTGTGCGTCGTAATCTATATTTCGTTTATAAAATTTTAGTTATTAATTGCATTGTGTATCAGCGATGGTACAAAACTTTTATAGAACATAAGGCATTTCAGATTGTTTTAACAATATTTTTCTTTAACAAAAAGGATTAATATTAACTATGATAAAATAATAATTAATATTTTACAGTAACAATTTTCTGTCGGAGCATGATTGCCTTAGGTGTCTGTTTGGTTATCAGACTTTGGTACGTCAAGCCATTTATATTATCTGCTACATTGAATAAACATTTGTACACAAGTACACATGCATGATTACGGTTTGAAATCCACATACGAAAGCAAAGATGTAATTTCCAAAATTCTCGCGTGATTGAAAACAAAATTTTAGGTAAAATTAATTTCTAATCGTTGATACAATTTTTGAACTTTTTCTTAAATTTTTGTTCGTAATGATTCTTACATAAGAACGGTCAGAACATTTTTAAAAATTCTTAAAATTATTTATGGAGTTATAGGAAAAATTCTATAGAGTTTCCTTAGAATAACAAATTCAATTCTCCAAAGCTAAAATTTTTCAATTATGATTAAATAATACTAATTTATTTTATGTTTCATTTATACTACTGTGTGAAACAAATTTAAAATAATCTTAGGTACAAATTAAGATACACCTGGTTTTAGTGTCTCTAAGTTATAAAGAAGTTTAATTCTGGGGCACCAATGGTTTAACGTTCTGCATACCTCCCAACCTTTTGATTTAATGCTTTTATTTTTTACCATATAAAATGATTTTTGAATTAATCAGAATAGAACTATAATCCAAATTTACTTAGCCATTATATATTTAACACTAAGTATTTAATCATGATTAATCTTAAACACATAATATTTTTTTAATTGATCAGAATAGAAGTTATCTCTGGAAAACCTTAATCATTATTTTATTAGTCAACTAATACCACCTTTGTGTTCCTTTTAAAAAAAGAAGCAACATACAAAAAACCACATTCATTTTAAATTTCCTTTAAAAATAGTTGCTACAATAAAATTAGGAGTCACATGAGTGGTGAGACATAAGTCTTTGAAATAGAATGTTCTAAAAGGAAAATGAATAGTTTTAATGAACAAAGGAAGAAAATATTGGCTTTCTCCTTTCAGCATGTACTTCCTTGTGGTGATAGATGCATGGCAATTTTTAAATTTTCAATCTTGTGATACTTGAATACGATGTATTACTTATGTACAGTCTTGTCAAAAGATAATATGCGATGACTGTATGAAAGTCTTAGATTTAACTATTTAATAATTGGCTACGGAAAACTTATTAAAAGAAATAGGTAAAAGTACACTTTTCAGAATGAATCACCCTTACCGCAGCATTTAATAATCGAAAAGAAACTTTCTAACAACAAAGGACATATCGACATCGATTTTCTCCAGTCTGATTTCTGGGATGAATTTTCCGTTCTTCCTATTCCTAAGGGAAGTAAGGAATCGAAGACAAAGTAAATATACTGTCAGAATGAAAGACAGTTTTAAAAGTTTCTTCTATAAAGATTGAACTTCGATTTTATGCTCGACGTATTTCAATGGAGTGGTAGAGCAAATATGCTGAGTCGGCAGTTGAATACATATGCGACTCTCAATTATACTGCATATATATATATATATATATATATATATATATAAAAAATATATATATATATATATATATATATATATAATATATATATATATATATAATATATATATATATATATATATATATATATATATATATATATATATATATATATATATATATATAAAACATATATATATATATATATATATATATATATATATAAAGTTTTGAAAGTATTGATTTGATACAATTCCATTTTAGGCTCAGCTTTTAACAGTTCTTTGTTAAAAAATAGAGGGAGGGATTTAATAAATTTACAAAGTTTATTGGGCTGTGCCTTTAAATCTCTTTATTTCTGCTGTTTAATTTTTTCTTGTCCTGTTGGTATTTGTATCAAAGAAACAAATACTAAGAGGACAATTTAATTTCAAGCGCACATTTCTTTTTGTTAGGTTAAGATGGGTTAATTTTATGACGGTTTAGGAATTGTGTTGTAAAATTATCAAAATAAGAAAATGCGATAAAATTAGGAAAACTTTAAGATATTTATGTTACAAAAAAATAAGGGCAAATCTATGGAATAAAAAAATTAAGAGTCTTTAATGAACAAATAAAATTTATTCATCAACTGAATTATGATAAAATATAACCGAAGATGTGATTATATAAGTTGAATCCTTTAACAAAATAAAAGTCTCTTAGTAGTTTCTATAACAATAAAATTTGTTAAGCATTTAAATAAAATTAATAGCCTTTTCTAATAAAGCTCCGAATTATAATTTTTCTATTTTATTCCGAGTTAAATAAACAATAAATTACAATAATATCAAATATAACAAAAAATGTTTTTAAAAAAATAAAGAAAAATTTAATAAATTTTCATACTTTAAACGAAAACGTACGAATGTAAATGTCACAAATTAGAATCATAAGCATCGATATTGAAAATTTTTTTATAATACATTATATTTAAGTCAGCATTAACTTGCAATTGGAGAAACGGTTTTGGTAAAAATTTGGATATATGTGACTGTTTTTCTCTAATGTAATCTGTGATCATAATGATTACTTTAGTTAAATTAAAGTATATAAATAAAAAAAAATTCGGGTCGAATTTTTACAAATTTTCTTTTAATTAACATCTTATAAATACAAAAAATGGAAATGTTGTACATTCAATGAATGAATTAATAAATATTTATCAAGAATAAACAAAATTTATTTGGTGATTTATGATGTTTATTACTATTTATTTTGCCACAATTCATTCAACATCATTTAATAGAATGTCAACTTCTTCATATTAACTGAATTAAGTGCCATCTTAACTGAATCAAACTAGTTAGTTAAACATTTCATGTGTGTGTGTGAATTTAACTTGCCCTTAAATCTAAATTTTATTTTACTGTTAGTAATTAACCCTGATTTTGCTTTCATTTATATTATTCTACATGAAGCTATAATATGTAATTACTTAAATATTTATTTTAGATAATTGTTATTTATTTGAAATTTTGTAATTTATTAAATAAAACTGTTACAAAAAATTAAAAAATGATTCATTTTCTAAAGTGATCATTGATAAATCTTTTGAAGTTCCTGCACTACCCCATGTATAAAATGAGATTACACGCGCGATATCTATGATAATTCTTCTATTCTTAATTTTTATATTATGTTTATGCATCATTTCTTAAACTATGGTGGGCAGTTGGGTAACCAATCCTTCGCCATTACAAAGCCGGAAACTGCAATTCATCTGCCGTTACCCAGCGGGCACCTGTGGATCAAATCAAGGAGGCGAGTAGTATTACCCGCATCATACCACCACAAATCCGTTTATAGGGTGAGACGCATTCATACATCATCACGCAAGAAAGGACAGAGAAACACAGAGAGAAAGTAACATCCATGCCCCGAAACGGAATTCGAGCTCGGGACCCACAACTCAGGAGTCAAGAACGATAACCACTCAGCATGTTTCATTTTCTAAAATGTTAATATTTCCTATAGTATATATCCGACTTGTTGTTAAGAATATTTTATCAGCCGAATAAGACAAAGAATCATAAGTACTATTATCACACCGCTGGCCACCTACAATACAACATCTTGAAGGAAACATACCAATAATTTGAAATTTAACATCATGCGATTGTGACGATGAGATATGCATATCTTTTGCATTGCAACGATTACATACATCTAGGAAGACTTTATCATCATCGCTTCTTTACACAACAGACTCAAATATTTTCTTAATCAGTTTCTCCTCTCCATCTTCCGCCAATAATAACATGCAATGCTTGTTTGCACTGCAATTAGCCCAGGATACACCACCTAATGCTACTCCCAATGAACTTCAATAATTTTTGAAAGCCGCGGGAACTGCTGTAGTCCAGTGATACATTAGTGAATGTCTTTAATTCTATTAGGAGACATGTGGCAGAGCGGTTATAACTACACTAATTGCTGATTTTGTCACCAACCATACTTCATAAAGGGCCGCAATTTCAATCATTTGACCTTCGGTAACATGTTACCTGAGAAATAAGTTTTGCTCAGGTATCTCTTACCTTTCTTTCTGTTTCATTTTGGTGTACAAGCAAGGTAATAATCATGAAAAATTATGAAATATAATGCATTAAATTTCAAATATATTGGTATTAAAAATGCTAAAACATGAGGTGTATACAATTAAATAATCAATAAAGTATTGAAATTTGTACTAAAATATATTTTGTCGTTTTTTTTTTTATATTTTACTTACCCATATATTTATTACTACAGAATCGCAAGTGTATTTACAGATATTGAGATCAATAAATTTCATTTTTTTCCCTGAAATTCAAGTATTTTTTAAAAAATGTATATTTTTGATTGTAAAACAATATTTTTAGCTCATAATAAATAGTTTTAAGAAAAATATTCAATCCATTGATGTTTTTACAAAAGGGCCTAAAATATCCTCCTCAAACCATTAAAAACAAAAAAAAATATTTAAAATGGTTAAATTTTATTACTTTTTCGTTAAGTTAAGTGTTTTTCGAAAATAAACTTTTAAGTTCAGTCCTACTAATGGCAGAAAAATATTTTCCCTATAGCTTAAGAGGAAGCAAAACACAAAGTCCTCATAAATAAGACTTCATGGTGGTAATTGATAATAATCTAACGGGAAAAAAGGAAGAGATGTTAGACAATTGAGACAATTTCTCTGGAAAGCTTTTCAAGAGCCTCTTATTTTGTCCCGCCATCGGTGGAAAAAATTACGCAGTTCACTTAAATGAACTTGAAGGCACCCGAAAAGTAGAAAAAAAAAAGATGTCTGGTAAACAGAAACAAAATGTTATTACGCAAATGAACTAAATTTGAAAGGGGTGCGTCGAAAGGTCAATGACCATTTCATTGTCCCCGCGAGGACCATTGTTTCTTTTTAAGGACTTCCTCAGTATCTTTTCTTCCAAGAAAATTGATCCTCTCTGCCGATACTTGTTGAAAACTTTCGTAACTTTTCGCCTTTCTCAGAAGTAAAGTAAATATGCTTGGATTTAAACATTGCTTTATGTGATTATCAAGTAAGATGCTTAAACCTATTTAACGTTTAATATTATTTCTTTCAGTTATTATGATTGATTTAACATATATTGTTTTAATTTTATTTACAAAAAAATCGCACGAGAAATCCGGTGACTGTGTAACTAGTGTATTAACAAGAAATTAAATTTTATTTTTGTAACTATATACCTTTAAAAAATATGATCTCGTTGAAAATATCATATTTTATCAGAATTAAATGCATTTAACTTAGGAATTATATATATAAATCAAAATTATATATATATATATATATATATATATATATATATATATGCAAGTTTCATAAATTTATTACGTGAACCATTTTGGTAGTATTGAGGAAATTTCTTAAATTACTTATTTTGAAAAAGATAAAGATATAATTTATATTGAAAATAGTTATATCTTTTCATTTTACACTTTTGTAAAATATTCATATTAATTACGAATCATTATAAATAATTATTTCAAATAAAAAGTTATTTTTACAGCTCAAAGTAAAAATTGTTAAAAAAAATTTATAATTATTTTCAGATTATGACGAACAGAATTTAAGCAGAAAATTGTGTCCATGGCCATGAATCGGAGTTGGTAGATATGGTAGAGAATGGAAATCGTATTCATTCTGATATGGATATTACAGAAAAATGATGTATTAGTTTTAAAACAGATAAAAGTTAATCGCTAATCTTTTTTAGATAAAAATGGAGTTGCGTCCAGAGAGAACACCCTAAATAAACGTTTATCATGGAAACATTTGAGCGGCAAAAAGTGCACCGCTATTTAAGGAACGTAGTTTCACGAATAAGTAGTTCACGATCACGAATTAAAGATTCGATTTTGCTGTATCTTACAGAATCATTAGGCTACTATTGTATTTAGATGAAAATACACTTTTTACCTTATTACATCTAAAGAATTTATGTGTTCTTCTGTATTATTAGATGTCTCTTTTCTAACAGACATGTTTTTATTTCTGTCAAATTCATTTTTTTACATGTTGTTCAAGTTATCTTAATATCATGTGATTTGATATTCAGAAACAAATTCTTATTTAAATTTGCTTCGCTGGATATGCCAGAACATAAAATGTCTTTTTGATCCTTTGGACACGACTTAGACTGATTGGGGCAAGAGCATTTTTAGGGGTCCCCTCTACTTCAAATCAATAAATAAGGAAAAGTATGCATAGTTAGATATTCAATGCAACCGAGAGAGGTTACAAATAGTAATGTAACTTCAGTTTTGATTCAATTGGGGCCCCTGTCTAACCTTGGGGACTTCGGCGAATGACCCATATGGCACTGCCTTAATCAGTCTCTATTGGTCATATTACTTTTGATTGTTGTAAAGAAGATTTTTAGACTGCATTTGATATTTTGAGAAATCTTTCATACTTAGGTGTAGGCACTTTTCGCTTTTCTAGAAATTTTTATGTATATAACTTTATATTTGATTGTTGTTAATATACTTTCACAGGAATATTTATAATGCATAAGTATATTTTTCCTTATATATTGGTTATAATATATATATATATATATATATATATATATATATATATATATATATATATATATATATATATATATATATATATATATATATATATATATATATATATATATATATATATATATATATATATATATATATATATATATATATATATATATATATATATATATATATATATATTTGCTTTTATTTCTTTTGCATTCTTATCTTTTGCACAAAATAAAAATCACTCTTTACTTTTTTTGAGAAAATAAAATTAATAAATAAGAAAAGATATGGCCCCTTTACTTCGAAATTATTGTGTGTTCAATATATATAAAACATAAAATATTTTTCCAAGAATTTTGGTTTAAGTAAAGGTTTTTCTTTCCCTATTTCATTCACCTGAAAATGCTCGGAGTTCCTCAGTGATAACTCATATTTAGAAAAACGAAGGGTTTCAAAATGATGCGTCTCAGGTAAACCTCGGCGAGTCTGTCTTGACAAAACGATTCTCTGAAAGTCCCAACTATCATCAAAAGTTGTTTAGAAAGAATGGCTTATCTTGACATAAACGCCCACAAAACGGTACTTAATAATTCATCAAAGGCAGCCAAAAGGTCACACGGTATTTACAGCCTTTCAAAACTACAATGGGTACAGACAGAAGTATTTTTCATTCCTTTGAAACCTGGGAGCAAAGAGTTAGAAAATATGAGTTTGCTTAATATGGCATGAATGGTGCATTAAGCAAGTACTTTTAAAAATATTTGTTGTTGAAACATTCTAAAGTAACTAAGAATTCAAGAATCCTAATATTTAATAAGCTGAAAATTTCAGATAATTGTTGTTTTTAATAATAGCTTTCAGAAAGTTAAGCCACAAGTTTTAAAGTTATTTAAATATGTTGGTAAAAGCTCAGTCTGATAGATTATGTTTAGCTTTCTAAAATTACAGCGCAATTTGCACAAGTATAATTCAATTTTACCAATACTTATCAAACTGTTGGAACAAGTTTAAAGTCATGATACATGTCCCTTAAAAATATTTTAAAACAGAATGCTGAAATAAAATTAGGCTTTCAAATTTTACAAATATTAAACAAAGGATAAATTATAATCAATTATTATACAAGACATTATATACCTACATAAGGACAGCAGAATGGGAAAAATATTTTAAGGTAAATTAAAGGAAAAATATTTCATTGCTAATATATTACAAACAATTTATCATGTTATTAGGTTATTGTAATATCATTGGGTGCTCTTATTTCAAATCAGCAAATACTGTAATAAATTTAGTATTACAAGAATAAATAGAGATTGCGCCGGGATTCTTGGTTGGCCTAAACATAGCCCTAAAATGTATCTATTTATAAAAGCACTTAAATCATTTTTACTCTTTTTTCTTAGTTAACAATTGTCGATTATTTTTCAGTATTTATAATGAAATTAATTTCTATTTATATCAATTATAAATGGAACACAGAATTTTGTAATTTAAAATAAATTTTTTTTTAATTTGTAAGATATAGTGGTAATATTTAATTGAAGCATTGATAGAAATTATTTTGTTTAGAAAAATCGATTGTGTTTTCTGGTAAAATAAGATCTTATGTTGCGTTATTTATTTGACTTAAGATTTTTATCATTTTTTTTTAAGTTGGTACCCCTTGAATTTTTCATGATGTTGTCATTCTTAAGACTGGTTTAAAGTATCATTTGCTCTATAAAAAGATTTCTTACTATTCTTTTCAGCATTTTACTAGCAAATATTCCTCTGAATTTTAATAAAATTATGTACTTCTTTGCAAAATTTCAAATCTTTGGCAAAAGCTTTTGTCGATATGAATTCCAAAAGTAAAAATATATTTTGCCGAAAAGAATTGGAAAAGCAAAAACTTTTCAACATCATTTTATTTTCTTCTTATCTAAAAAGCAAAAAATAATTACTTTAATTCTTATAAGATATTAATTAAATTTTAATTAATTTTCACGAAATAAGGCCTTGGTAGTCTGGTTGTTAGAGTTATCGTTATCGGAAGCCACTGAGTTCAAATCCCAATTAAACCATGTTGACTTATGCTGTTTGAAGTATCTAAATTATATGCTGATTGCAACGTCCACCATGAGAGATAATACTTTTGGGACAGCAGGCCTAGTATGAAGGCTTTTTTCTTGGTCATAGCTTCCAAATTATAAGGACACTTTTTTGGGGGCAGAATGGCCTACCAACCTCAGTGGATCAGAAGAACAAAGGTACCATATTCAATTTTTTTTAGTGCAAGAAGGTGGAAATCTTAATAGCCGGACACTAAGAACAGCAATTTCGAAAAAAATTATATAAAAATCAATCATATCGTGGGAGTTATTATTTGGAGTTTTTATTTATAGCACAGTTTATGGCTCAATTTATGTCATAGTTATTAATTATTATTTTTGATGTTGGTTTTATAAATTAAAATTTTAAAAATTATCAATCCCCTCTTAATTGTTGCAAAAATCACTTTAAATATTAAAAATACATAAGGAATATTTTCAATATATTAATATAATAGGTATTTTAATTAATTTATTTTATATCCACGAATATACACATGCATTAAATGCATGGTATCAAGTAGATAAATGCTAAAATTCTTAATCATAGCAATTATAAGAATAATTTGATTAAATTATAAAATATTATTTAAAGTATCGCGAAAAATTTATAAAAATGTACATTTAGAGTGTGATATTATTTTTATCTCTTTTAAGTGTCACATTTCCGATTCAAAAGGATTTCAGTTCCTGATTCAATATCAATGTAAAAAATTTTCTACTATATGGCATTTGAAAATATATTTTATATACTATGATATATTTAGGAATTTTAAATAATTCTGTAAGTTTCATTATGTTTAAACAAAAAATGGGTAATATCTTACTCAATAGAATATAAGTGATAAAAAAGATTTCACAATATTAGATGACAAAAAATGCGCTTACTTATGAATAATAATAGCTGTTATCTTTGTTAATAATATAAATTTAATAATAGCTTATTTATATACATAATATTAATAATTTATGTATAAATATATAGAAACAGTAAAGAAGAGTTTTTATTTTTTGCAAATTACAATCTTATGGAAGATATGAAAAGTTTCGGAGCTATTAAGCTCAGGATTTTAACTGAAATCTCAAATTCTGAGCTATAATTTTTATGAATTAATTCATGTCGATACTATTATAATCGATCAAGTTAAAAGAAAAACGTTTAAGGCAGAGAAATACATTTATTAAGTTAAATAAATTCACATACATACCAATTCAAATTCTGGAAAAAAAAGGTAAGTTATTACATAAAGGGAAATTTAAAGAAAATTTTATGTATTCTCGCTCTGAATATCTTTTACATAGCAGCTGCTTATTGCCGATGGTATCTTAAAAGTTACTAGTAATCCACACGCAAAAAGGAAATTATGCTTTAAAAAGTCTTTTTCATTTTTTTTCCTTAGAAAAACATTTTCCCGATACTTGCACTATTTTTATTTGGATTAACCGAAATGTAGCATATTATTATTTCTTGTGAAAATAATTCTTGTGGACACAAAATGATTGTAAAGCTGAAACTGATTGATCAATTTGTTAATATATATAACTATAAGAAATATAAATCATATGAGAAAATGACAAAACTATGTTAAATAATCTGTGTATAGATCTAAAACCACGGGCCAGCAAATCAGATTATAATAAAACCTTCTAAGACATCAGCCAGATAGCCTTCATTTCCGGATAATTCCTCACTTTTTGTCCGATCCTTTTTATTGTCATATACCACAATTCACACGTTTTTATCTCTTATATCTCATTTATTCAAACAGAATGTCGATAAATCGTGGTTTAAGGAAGCAATAAGATGGGTTTCAGCTCAGGATATTAACGTCACTTGACTTTCATTTGAAGGATTTCTAAAAGAAAGCACTTGGAAAAATTCTAGTAAAGTGAAATTCCAGTAGGATATTCAAAATATGTCAAAATTTCAAAAGTAAAGTTGATAAAAAAAACTTTCATTTAAATAATAAAATAAATATTTTTTGAAATGGTAACATAAAATGCAGACAATTATATATAAGTTAAACAACTATGATATTCATATTTTCAAGCGATTACAAAATATGAAAAAAATCATAGTTAATAATTTACTGCCATGTATTTTGTAAAGAAGTGTCATTATAAGAAAATAAAAGTATCTTTAAATTGTTTCCTGAATCGAAAAAGTCCTGAATTAAAAATTCATGTAATTTATTTCGTTACTTAGCACTTTTTTTAAATCAATATCAAACTTAAATCGTCAAAATGTTGAACTCTCTTGAAGGAGGAGTTAAAGGAATATCACAGCATATATCATAAACTGTCAATCTTAAATCAATCAAACTTAAATCGTCAAAATGTTGAACTCTCTAGAAGGACGAGTTATCGTAACATCGCAACATATATCACAAACTGTAGTAAAGATAGGAATTATTGTACTATTTATGAATTACAAAAAATCCTGTTGGATATTTGAAATATTTTGTCAGCCCTCCTTGTACCCCACTTAATAAGTACTCAATCTGCATCTGAAGTTAATCAATAATTTAATTCATTAGGATTCAGTAAATTGTATACTTAGATCATAATAAAATAGTGTTGGACTGGAGGTTTGCTAGAGGGCATTAGAACAGAGAAAACGCAAGTTATATTACATTTTTTGGTTTAAAATGAAATAGAATGTCTAAACCTTATATATTTGAGCTAGCTAAACTCTAGAAGGAAACAAGTCACTTGTTAAGAGAAGTTAAATTAACAATAGTTACCTTTGAAAATTTTGTTTGAAGGAATAATTGAACTTAGGTTTTATTGTCTCTCTTCCTATATTCTCTAAATGACATTAATGTGATTTAGAGAACACAATAATTATTACGTATAACGCTTAGTATATAATATTTTGGCTTCATATGTAAAGGCTGATAAAATTAATCGGTACAAATTCTCTTCTTCTCTTTCTCTTTTTGACAAAAATACTCATTCTGTTCTACCTTTTTTAAAAAAAATAATGTGCAATATAGTAAACAATTAAGATACAATTTTGTTCATAGAATAAAGGGCACAGTCAATTCTCTTTTTGAAATTGCGAAATATATTTCTCGCCAAGTAAATACATTTGTCATGTCTTTAAACTTACTTATTTTATTAGCAAACTATTTTATACATATTTTGTTTATATGGAAATCATTTCAAAGTACAAGCTTCCTATCTTCAAAATCCTGTATCAAGATTTCTTCCATGGATTACTGAGAAAGCCTGAAATAATTTTCCAACATCTTTAAGCACTAATTTAAATGCATTTATTTATTGTTTTTACATAACAATATATAACATGTTTTCGTGTTAATGAAAAGAAAAACATTGTCAAGATTTTAAACATATTTCGAGTTCAGTATAGATGCTTTCTTTAAAATAAAAATGTTAAAAACAACAATTAAATGATTGAATATTTAAATCACGAAGTATTATTTAACTGATTAATAAATAGAGAAACGAAAAAAGAATTCTTATCGTAATAACATTGATAGCAATGATTAGGTAGATTAGTTATGAGAAACACAAGTAATAAAAAGTTCTGCTTTAATCTAGAAAACAAAAGTATTCTTTTATACTAGTTTTACTACAAAAAAGGACTACTGGAAAAGGAAGCCATCTTATATCATTAAACACATAAAAAATATCATCTCTTCAAATATGGTAATTGTATAGTGCTGCTTATTTACATTTAGTATCGAAGATTGACTACTCGTGGTGACACACTTTCCAGACGGACCTCTACTGGTTTCCTTTTAAATAATTTGGGCGCTACTCGTAAATTCAGGCAAGTTCTTGAATTTTTTTGTCCAAGTTCTTTTGTGAGTGGCCGAACACAAGTAGGCGGCCACTTTGCAATGCTAATGAAACTGACACACCGGTCAGTGAAAGGGAATCGTAATGGGGCAGGCAAAGTTGGTTTTCTATTGAAAAAAAAAATTACGTTAAAATACTTCCCCACAGAACTGGTATTCAGTCCTTTCATCAAGTCGTCCCATTGTTGACTGCTGCACAATCCTTTACTGAACCAATTGATATTGCCTACTGACCAATATTAAAAGTTTTTGTTTGAGTGTATCTCACTTGATTGTGTACCTAACTTTAATCAAAATTTCCTTTGATTAAGTACCATTAAAGCATCTTTTCTGGGTGGTCTGAGGAAACAATTAGGAATGAGAAGTTTCTTTAAAAATATTTTGTAATGTTTAAATGCTGCATCAATTTGCTTACTAGGGATGGCATGGGGAAAAATCATAATAACATGTTTGATTTTTATTTCTTATTTTTGAAATATTAATAGGAATAAAGTTTGTCTCTTAAATGGAAACGTTTGAAATTTAATTTGAAAATGATTAAAAGCAAATGATATAAGGATTAAAATTGGAACGGATTAAGTAGAACTTTAAAAGTAATTGAAACTTGATGATTAAAGTGTTTTATGAAAATAAATTAATATAAAATTGTAATGATTTTTGTTTACGGAAAAAGAAATGAGTTTAAAATAAATTACCCATTGAGTTTTATAAGAGGAAAAAAACTCTGTAATTGTTTTTGAAAAATAGTATACGTATTTAGAAATAGAAAAACTACTTATTTTAAATGAACATGAAAATAATATAAGATATTTTGTGAAGACAAATTTAAAGTAAATAAAAAAAATCTAGTTAAATTAAATTATTTAGGAAAAGTCAAGAGAAAACACAGAAATCAATAATAATATTTCAGTACCATCTTCCATACCATCAAGAGATGAAATTTCAAAATTTTAGATTTGTTACAAAATCGTAGAAAAAAACTGTTTCTCAGAATAAAAATTTAAATTACCATTTTCATAAACAAAATGTAAATTATATTACTTTTTCTGCATTCACAAACGAAATGAAAGCAATTGTATGAAAAAAGAAACATAATAAAAATTAGTTTCATATATTTGATTGTTAGCTTTTTTTTCTCAATTATAAATCAAAAGTATATATTTCCTGCTAGAAAAATGTCTTTAAATGTTAACTGAGAAAGACATGACTATGTATCAATGTTAACACACATTGACCGACAACAGTTAGTATTTAAAATAAATTTAGAAAACAAACAATCATGCTTGATTTATAAATTGAAACTATGATTTGAAAAATAGAGCGCAAATTGTATAGTATTAGCCTGGCAAAGAGCGATTTAGTAATCATATAAAAGACTGTATTCCTGAAAAATACAAAATATTTTAACAGAAGGTTATACGATTTTAATATAATTCAACTTTAAATCATGTAAAAATAAACAAAATTAGATTCAAAGTACAATATTAATATTATAACATAAAAGAACAATTATGTTAACATTTAAGCTTTTATAAACAGGACATACATTGTGTACAATATTAAAGCTTCAATTGTTAGAATTTGCTCGTTAGAGATAATATTTTTGTAAAGTTCTGAAATATATAAATACATTAGTATAATTAATACCATCATGAGAAGAATTCTATTTCGTGTAAATAAAACAAATAATTATGTGCACGATTGAATTTTCAAAAATATGGAGTAGCTATGTATTATTTGATTTTTTGCTCATAAGACATATGTATCATAGAATGTAGAAATTTTCGAATGATTGAATAATTTTCGTAAAATTTTCTTTTTATTAGAAAAACATAGATTCTGCGATTTTCTGAAGTTTTAGTGTAATGAAAATATCATACAAAGGATAATCTTCCTTGTATTTTTCTATTTGTCACATAAGTTATAATGTAATTGAACCATGATAAAAAGAATGGAACACTCTCTTTTGATAAAACATACATTATAAGCAGGTTTATTTATAAATTAAGCTGAAGTTTTTTCATAATTAAATTTTATCTGTAGAAATGTGTGTGTTATCAGTATTACTACAGTTGTATGAATAATTTTGATATTTTACAAAAATTATTTAACTATGTAACAAATTAAGTTTATTTATTAATAATGAATCGTTATAAAGTAGACAATCGTTTTCACAAATTTAATTTATCCACGAATTATTTACTGGTTAACAGGGTCCCACTGATCCAGTTGGGGACCAGCATTGATAATTTTAGTTCCCATTTACGAACTAAGTTTTAAAAAAATCTTTTCTTAAGGAATTACTTTTCATGTATTTTTCTTTTGTGTTAATTTTCTGTCATCCATCCGATGTTTTATATATATATATACTATAAATGTATATATTAAGAATATAATAAAAAAATTAAATAATAATAAAAAAGAATTTTTGGAAAGTAAATTGAAATATTTAAGCGTTAATTAACAGTTTTATCTATAAAAAGTGGTTTTGAGACTAAAATTGAAACCATTAATTAAAATTAAAGGAAAATGTTTCTTATAAATCATGGTTTAATTTATATCTGTAGAATTTTCGCTATTAATAGGCGCTTTAAAGTACCATTTACTCAGGATTTTTTTTTTCTCTTTTTTCGTTAAAGTAATCCAGAGTGGAATTTCTACAGTTTAATTTAACTTCCGACTTTGCCAGCATTAAAATATAATAAATATCACTTCAAATGAAAATATTATAAGATATTTTAGGAAAAAGTCATCCAACTTTCAAATCTCGCCTTATAAAATTGACGTTCTAAGCGCAATTTCTTTTGGGAATGTTTGCTTGAAAAGATATTGTAGAAAAATTGATATTTAATTCATTTTAACTTGCGTGAGTTATGAAGAAAAACCACTATAACTGAAGAAATACAAAAGCTAATATGATCAAATAAAGATAAGTTATTTGTTCATCCATGAGCTTCGACAGTGAAATCCTATATTCCCCGAGTATTCACTTCAGGATTTTTTGAATCTGGATTTAGACATAATTAGTTCGTAAGACTCTTTAGTTGATTGAGAACATTTGAAAAAAAAAACTTTCAGATATCAAACATGAAAACGATTTAGTGATGTGACAATCTGCAAAAGAAAAAGATGAATGACTAATAAGATTAAAATAATTTTTGAGAAAAACATCTGTGAAATGCATATAAAAACTATGTTTTTAAAAAAGTTGTCTTGAAGTAGGAAAAGAGAGTAAAGGGGCTACCTTAATTGATTTTTTCTCAATAAACCGAAAGTAAGAATTATTTTGAAGATGAATCTTATTTTGTGAAAACAATTTTATATGTAATATATATTAAATAATGCTAAATAATGTTTACTAATTTTAAGCACTTTATTCGCGTAAAGAGAGAATAGTGTGGTAAAAAATAATAATAAGGCCTAACAATCATTTTTTTATTTTACATTCTTGATTTTAAGAAATGTTATACAGATATCATACATGTTCGTAAAAACGAGCATTTATTTTATAAATCACAAAAATAAGGAAATTAACTAACGAATAAGTTTCTATAGAAAGTGTGAGTTAATATTATTTTAAAAATAAATTGTGTTGGCTTTGTCTCCATTTGGATGAAAGTGGCACAACCTTAAAATATTGTCACCCTAAGATAATAGAGTTTTAATACAATGATAAAAGGATGTAGTTAAATTAGTGAAAATATTACGTCTCTTAAGAAAGTTAGAAATAATTATTTCAAAGAAATAAGAGCGAAAGAAAGAAATCAGATAGTTCCTTCTTAACCTTTTTTAAAAGCATAATTTAGGAAATATATGCATTAAAAATATGTTCACACAAAATCGTAATGCAAAAGAAACAAAGAAGACATTTTGAGGTTAATAGTTGTACCATTCTTTTTAACTATTCATAGGTCTTCAGGCAGTTTTATTTAATGAATAAATCCATAAATAACAATTAAAGAATAGTTTATGTAAAATATGCTCATACTAAAATATACTCAGATAAGCTAAAGTTGCTTTATAACAAAAATAAGTGTATTTTACTTAAAATAATTTAAATTCAAACGGAAAAAGATAATGCAAAATAAAATGTCTTTTTAAATGAATTATAAATAATTCTTCATATATATAATTTAAATAATTTTAGCATAAAATTTTCTAAAAATTGATACATGATTTAAATTTTTTTAGCATTATTTTTATATACCTTGTTGCAAAATTATTATTTGTAAATCATAATGTAGTAAAATTTTCTTAATTAAAAACAACAATTTGAAATTTGGAAATCATACGCACACACACAAAAATTGGAGTTTAATATTTATGAATAAACATTACTGTCTAACACATACATTTAAAGTTTATATTAGTAAACATTATTAATTATATCATTAAAAATTAGATAGTGAAAAATTTCATTCAAAATTTATAATCCTAGATTTTTTCTGTATGTATATACATATATATATATATGTTTGTATATATATATATATATATATATATATATATATATATATATATATACCATAAGACACATGGAGACATACATAACAAAAATATATGAAGTGATTAATAATTATATAATAATTCTATGAAATGGACACCAAAAATTTCCGAATGAAACTGTATCACTATCTTTGAGATAGCTAAATGTACACAAATTCATAGATGTTTTCCATCAAAGTTGGAACATATTCAAATGGAGAAATTTTGGAAACTCCTTAACATTGTTAATGTGATGAACACTTTTTGTCAACGGAATTGTATGAATATACTATGGGACGAAATCTACACTTCTCCCCTCCTTGTTATTGATTTCCTCTCAGTCAACGGATTCCTAGATTTGGTCGGACTCCGTCAGACCCTTGGAGATAAGCAACAACGACAACACTTTTTGTCAAAATTTATCTCTCTTTTGTCTCATGTATACTCGACAAGATCTATGAATATTTTTCCCTTCGCAACTAAAATACGTCGCTTTAAACTACACAACCAGGTGTAAAAATGAAAGAGGCAATTAGATGAAGAAAATGTGTAAAACATAAGTATTTAAATTCCTGCTTTTTAAAGTTTTTTATATTGTAAAAGCAATTGGTTTTTATTTTCATAGATTGTACTCCTTTTTACAGTGAGTAGACAAACAAAATAAGTGATTTGTTTTGTCTGGAAGTGATGTATGTCATGGATTCACTGGAAAATGAATCATTATCTTAATTTGCAACCCTTTATTTACAAGGCCATCCATTCATCAGCGTCATCTGGCGCTGTTCTTCAAAGTTAAGTTTGTTAGTTAATTGTGTAAGGGTGCGGAATACTAACCTCCTCACCATAAAATTGCCAAAGCGGATCGCCCACAACCATTGTCCAATTCGATAGGATGCAGAATTCAAGCTGGAAGGGGAAAATAGTTCTAATGTAGGGGGATAATAGGGATAAAACACACCGTAGAACGGATCAGTGACCCTACGTTCCATCATCATATGCACCAAGTTCAAGGTCGATTCGGTTTTTTAAACGCCCTTTTTCTGCGCTTTCACTCATTGCTGACTCAGTCAGCTTAAGAAGAAAAAAAAGGTTTGAAGTGAATATAAGATCTTTTCCTTTACTGTTATTGCTCGGGCTGTGCAGTTCATGTTGCATTTTTTTTTTTAAAAAAAATAATCTACTGATCGTGGCTAATAAAATAACAGGATATTCCGCGAGTTGTTGACTCTGGGATTTCCCCAAGGGCTCGTGGTAGATCTTGTTTTTTTTTTTTTTTTTTTTAAAAAAAGCAAAAAATGAGACCGCACACACAATACTACGCGTGTATATATATAAATATACTTTGTAAAAACGTGTGTGTAAATTATTCTTCAGATTTCTCCTGTCAAAATTAATTAAATCATTTCGCATACTCAGTTTGGAAATTTGTGCTCAAATTGAATAATGAAATTTAAATAATAAAAAACAAATGTATACAGTTCTTTAAATTTATGACCTATAAATGATTTTTTACTGTGGAATGTAAATTACATTGCTGCTTTTATTATATGACTGTGTATAAAAACATACAAATGATTATTTTTAAGCAAATTAAGCGCAATATTATAAATGAATGAATTTTTTATAGTAATTAAGATAAACTTGTATCTTAAATAATCGTGTTATTAAGATTATATATATATTTATATAAGATTGCAAGCAAAGTTTCATAATTCTAAACAATAAATTTAAAAAAAAATAATTTAAATTAGCAATATTAGTTAAATATATAAAATCTATAATTATATTAAACTTTTGAACACAAGAAATTAAGATGTTGTTATATGTGAATAAATAAAAGTGCTTAAGAGTAAATTTTAAAATTATTTAAAAAATTTAGGAAAATTAAATGTTTGCGAAAACTTATAGTTTCTAGTAAATCAATATATCTGCTTTGTAATGTAAGAATTTCTTTACATGGATAAATGGTAATTTATGTACGTAAATGTTTCCAATTAAATTTTTTTAAAAAAAAATATTATTTTCAAACAATGTAACTAAAATACTGTTTTTGCAATTTTTTTCTTGATATTTTTATTTCTTGATTAATTTACCTTTTTAAATGAAAAATAAATACATTTAAATTGCAGAATCAAGTTTACACATCACGGAGATTAGTGGATTGTATTAGAAGGTCAAATTAAATTTTTTTTAATTATTTTATTTTTCTATTCAAAATGTATCAATTGTCAAGGCTAGTTTAATTGTTCAGTATCGTCCCTCTAATTAACTACTTACACAACAGTTAATTTAACTAGAGCTGCTTTTGAAAATGAATTTTAAAAAATCTGCTAATTTTCAAGCATCTATACTCATGTAGAAAACGAGCAAAGGAATTTTTAAACCCAATCATGCATTTTTTTATCACGACCATTACAGTTAAAAATATATAAAAATCAAATACCATCTCAGAAATTATGAAAAAATTTCCAATAAAGATTTTAATTAAGTTTTTTCTTACTAAAGTATTATTCCTATAAGATCTCAACTTGCATTATTTTTCTGTTGTTATATACATTGAGGATTTCGATAATGGCACAGGTGCCGTATAATCCATGATTCCAATTTCTGAATTTTTTGACGATGAAGAAATGTTACCAAGATTGACGTATCGTGACGTGCGCGATGACGTAAATACTAGGGTTACCAAAATAGAATTTTCTACATAATTCTAACAGGTCACCATATGTATGACAGAATAAAATGAGGTTATCAGATACATAAGAAAATTCGTCAAAAAATCGCCGATCTCAAAATTTGGAATCATGGATTATACGACACCTGTGCCTTAAACTAAAATCATCATTTTTACCAATTGATTGACTTATTTCTTGCTAGTAAATAAGTAATATTGAGTTACATTTATGCTCTATACTTTTCCACTGAAGAAATTCTATCCATTGATATAACATGCAAAAGTGTACTAATATTTATTAGTACACTTCACACTAATGTGTGTGCACACTGTGTGTGTGTATGTACTAATATTTATTAGTACATACACACGCACACAGATTATATATGTATATATATATATACAGATATATATACAGAATAAGAGTGTAACGTGAAAAATATCAAATACCATATTTAAATTAGAAATTTATATGATATGATCATTGGATTTTGTCATTTAGGTTTGTGTGTTTATCAACTATTCATGAAATCATGATATTGTTTTTAATTATAAATAGAATCAAACTTGATATATATATATATGTATATATATATATATATATATATATATATATATATATATATATACATATATATATATATATATATATATATATATATATATATATATATATATATATATATTTATATATATATATATATATATATATATATATATATATATATATATATAAGTATATTTTTAAACCGTTGGAATGTATCTATATACACTACTGGAAGATTTTGCTAATTTATAGCTCCAAAATTTCACATTTCACTTAAAAAAATCCTTGCTTCTATAGAACTATTTGGATTAAATTTATTAAAAAAGGAAATCAAAAGTATTCTTATTAAGTTATCAATAAGTACTCTTGCTTTGGAAAGAAATTTCATTATTATTAAGCTACAACTACAAAAAAATCTTAAAAATTGAATTCCTTTCCCCATTCAGAAGTATCCAAACGTACAGTTTCATTCAGAGTATTTGGTCAGTGTATAACTTGGTATTGTGCAGCGACAACAGGGAAAGGTTAATCCCCTCCAGAAAGACAATTAATAAAGGAACATGGCGATGTATCATGCAGTAATTCGCACCATTGTTTTCCCTTCTCAATGAAAATCGCATTGCAGTGTCCCATCAAGCGCTTAAAGAATCTCAGAGTAATGAACATACAAGGTTGATGACTTTTTCTTTTTTTGATGAATCTGAGACACGAGCTTCATTGCTTGAATTCGTAACACAATTTGGGCTAGAAAAACTGACGTCTGATGCATTCATACATTTATTATTATTTGTCATTTATTATATTGAACATGACAAATCTCGGTGCTCAAGAAAAGTTTTAGAAAAAGACGTTTTCGTGAAAAACAGTAAAACAGAGATATTTTTTTTAAGATCAATGGTATCCAATTTAGCACTATTAATTATTCAAACTGATTTAAGTACAAAGTTCATTCTTTAAATTATTATTTACATTAAACTCACACCTTTGCAACGAAATCAACTAAAATAAAAACTAAATGCAGAAATATGAGATGAATGGGATCAAACTTTCAGAACTCAATTTAAAATCCTTATAAATGAACCAAACATTTGTTGAAATCGTTTTTAACGTAAGTATTAGAACTAATTGACAATTCAGTATGAAAGTAATTATAAGGGAAATATATATAAGTAAAAAGGCTTCATATACGTACAAATGCTTTGGAAATATGCAGCAAAAAAAAATTGCAAGGTCTTTATAATTGTTGTTGCACATTGAAATGTATAAAACTAAACGTGAATTAAGTTGGAGAACAATTATTATTTAATTTCAAAATAGATAGTAAGAAGTTATTTTATATTATACAAAAATTTTTTTATAAAGTACAAATGTTTTCACGAAGTAATATAAGGCCGCGGTAGCCTAGTTGGTTAAAGTGTCCTTCTCATTATCCAAAGGTAGTGAACTCGAGTCCTAGTTTAATCAAAGAAAAAATTGCTGAAGGTGGCTGGGGTACGTTAAAACTGGGCATGGTCGCAATGCCCTCCAAATGAAGTGATATCTCTGGGGGTGGCAGATCAAGTATTGGGAGTCTTCTGATTGGTCCCTACAAAATCACGATTACCCTCCCCGGCTGCTTCTATCTAACGGTAGAGCCCAACTCAAGGTGAGGTACAGGGAAGTATGCTGGTACAACAACAACACGAAGTAATATATATATTTGTGAAGACATATATTTAAAATATTTTTATCGCGTTTCTAGAACATTTTACATAACATGTTGTACACCTTCGGGTGGGACAGTGTAACTTTAGACTTATACAATATGTTGATCTTTATATGCACATTTTCAGAAAATAATTCAAAACTTTCCTTTCCTAATATTAATCTAAATTCTTAATATACAATTATAAATATTATGTACGTATTGATATACCGCATTCTTCTAAAAAATACTGAGTTATTTATACTGTCGTTATAAACAACTGCAAAATTTACTTCATTTTTAAATCGATATTTTTATGATACACCATTTAAGGAAGTTGTGTATGTCATTTTCCTGTTCTGGTAAAACTGTCTTAAGTTATTTTATGAAAAAATAAAATATAATAACTCTTACTAATTATTTCGAAATAAATCTCATGGTTTCATTTTTATGGCCATCCAAATTGGAATTTAAATTATATTATATAATTATTGGCTTTGTACATAATAATACTCATAGTTTACGTATTAGATAAGAAATTTGAGCTGAAGTTTATTCTACTCATAATTTAAAGCAGAATTTTAAATTAGCTGTCCAATTTTAAATTAAAAGGGTAGAAAATAGCTCCTAAATAAACTTAAGTAGATTTTTAAAATGATGAATTATCAATAATCGGATGTATTAAAAACATATAATGCATAGTTGAAGCTAATAAGAGCTTTTTGTTAAGATCTCTCTAATGATTCTTCAGATAATTTAACATTGTTCTTTAATTTAGACTTTACTTAACTATAATAGCTTTGTTAATGTAAATAGTATGACTTAACTAAAGGTTTCTAAAACTAAATTATATATTTACGTATGAAGTAAATGAGGTCAAGTGAGACGCGGCAACTGTTTACCGTTTAAAAAATGCATTGAAAACAGAAATTTAAAAAGTTAGGTTAAGTTAAGTAAGTTCATTATACATTACTTCCGGTCTGAACTTTAACTTTAAATCTTGTTTATGACTATATTGGTAGCTTTGCTTTAGAAAGAAGGACAAAGTATTGAAACAATTGAAGTTTTTTGCATTTATATTTATGGTATTCCAGTAAAAATATATTACAAACAGATTGCTTATCATTATTAAAGAGAATTATCCAATAAAATTTCATAATCTTTTATGATCTAATGTTAATATTTTTAAACATATACCGGTATTCAAAATTGAAAGCATTTAAATTTTTTTGCTCTTAAAAATTTTTATTTGTTTTCGACACGCTTTCAACAAAAGCGAACATTGATACATTGCGAATAAAATGGTTCAGTGTTGAAATATTTAAAGAAAAAGTAAACTACCATATTTAGTGAAAGATCAAGAGAGAAAATAATTTGTACCATATTTAATGCGATAATGACAAGTTAGAATAATTCATAACATGTCCAAAATTCTAGCCTCCACGGTAAAATTTTATCAAATAATTAACACATACATGCAATAAAATTAAGTAAAAAAGTAATTTAAAAAGATGTATTTATTCAAAAAGAAAATCACTGGAATTGTTAAAACTAATTATTTATATTTTTTCGTAAATTTTCCACTTAAAATGTCTGATTTTATTTTTATAATTTTTAAATAAATCAAATTAACAGGATAGGAATTATTGAAAGGTAATCATTAAATTCTGAGATATTTCAATACTTTTAAAACCAGAATTTAAAATAATTTTACTGTATATTTTGATCAATATAATAATTAGTGAAGCTTTAGGATCATTTAAAAATATTTTTTAAGGGTTTTTTGTATTTTTGTAAAAAATAAATATACAATTTTTTACATGTTGAAGTCAAAATACATTTAAAAATGTTATAGTTTGAAATTTTTCAGTGATTCTTTTACATAAAAAGCTTAGTTACATTTGAAAGTTTTAAATGAGTGTAAAATAATAATTATTTATTTTTTATTTATATATAAAACTATTCTTTAAATTTCAAGCATTATTTTTGTAGTTAAGTGAATTACAAATTTTTCTGGTAATAAAAAAAAGAAAAGTAAATTAAATCATAATATGCTTATTACAAATAAACTATTTTCAATTTTGTTTTATGTATAGCTCTTTCCAATGTGTACAAAAACATCAAAAAGGTAAATTTCTTTTCAAGTGATGAAAATTTCAAGAAAAAGACTTTCATTTCTAAAATTCCATAATCTTTCTTTGAACTAATATTAAAGAAAGAATTAAAAAAATCTAATAACAGAATGCTTAATTTTCTTTTCAACTGGATGTGTATGCTCATTATGAAGGAAAAGGAAAGGGAACGATAACAAGATTGTTGCCATTCAGGATTGGACAAAAAACACAGCAGCTGAAACTTTCCAAGCGATACCAAAAGAAAGTACCAAGCCACTTCACCCGCATGTTTTACGGTCAATGAATCCCAATTTGCAATGTAAACACACGCTTAATGCAGTAAAGATATTGATCGCAATTTTTCCTCCGTCTAAAAATATGAATCTTATTTAAAGACAAAATAAATTATTTTCCTAATCTTACAGTTTCTAATTTAGAAAAACTACTTATAAAGCTGTTACATATCTAAAAATATGAAATAAATATTTGTACAAATTTCTTAGAAGAATAAATAGTAATATGAATATAGAAAATGTAGCAGAAATCTTTGAATAATAAAATCATATTAATAATAAAAATCTGATATGAATTTTTAAAATTTTTGAGAAAAATTTGAGAAATTTCATTTTTGAGACTTTTGAACTGAAATTCACTTTTGAATTGAAGTCATTTTTGGGACTTAGTATTTTCCCATTCCCATATGATAGTAACGATCTTTTATTCATAAGATTTTACAGTTAAGAAATTTATTAAAAATAGAAATATTGCGAATATAGCTATTATTTTTTATCATGATAAAATCAACCAAATAAAATTGTAATGAAAATTTAAGACCATTTTCTATGTTTTTAGCTTCACAAGCACTCAAAATGTGTAGGAAATTTGCTAAAAAATTTTATTTAGACCAATCTATGCAATTGATTTTTTTTCATTATAAGATTTATCTCCTAAGCGTTACCAACCATAAAAAAGTTAGAGTTGAAAAATTCAAATTTACTTTAAACTTGATAAACTATAGCTTTAGAGTGAATCTGTATTGCAGCTAGATATCACTTTTCTTACTAGCTGCACATTTATACGGTCAGTTCTCAATTTGTAGGGATTGGAATATTTTCAGACTTTTTGTTCATTCTTTGCTGTTAGGGGCTACATTGGTACCTTTTTTGATGGGGAAGTTGTGGCTATATGTATAGCTTTAAGATAATTATTAGCTATTCATTACAAGTCTGAAAGTGCAGTAATCTTTTACGATTCTCTGGGAACTATCTAGTCAACTAGCTCTGTTAAACAGCCAGTAATATCCTAAATATGATAATGTCAAGAATCTTTGAGAAATCTCAAGGGGAACAAATTGATCTTCAGTGGGTGGCCCAGTCGATCATTGTGGCCTTTGGGGCAACGAACAGGCGGATTTTCTGGCGAAAAAAGTGCTAACTCACTACAACAACTTAATACGGCCAACTCTTTTATTGGATGATTGCACTATTTTTGAAAAACATATTTAAATCCAATGCCTTTCAGGATCTTAAGATTTGAACATCTCTAAGAAATTGGAGGAATTTAAGCCCTTCTCTCATTCCTGACAAACCAAGAAGAAGGCAGTTGCAACTTTTTGCCTATCTACAGGACATGACTGACTTGCTGCTCATTTGATGCACAATAATATCTCTATCAATAGTACTTGCTCACTTTGTGCTTCTGGTGAAATAATGAACCATCCGAACCGCTATGGGGCTCTTCGCTGTTCTTCAGAGGAGTCGTGATATTGAGAGGTAAGATCACTCCTAAGGAATTGTCTTTTGTTCTGTGTTTATTTGCTATAATATTGTAACTTTATAGTTCTCTGTAACTGTCACAAGCCATAGGAAATAAAATAAATTATACTTGATAAATTTTTATAAAATACATTATTAAATAAAACAACATTTTTTTTATATTGTTTTTCCAAACTTTCACGTGTTACCATAAGTTCGATTTAAGAATCAATACATCACAGATCCATAGAAAATTTCTAATGTACTTCTTTAAGAAAATAAATGTGAGAAAAAAAATTTAAGAATAATTTATTATTTTATAGAAGTAAAATTAGTCATGGGATCTTATAAGATACACTAATTTCATGAAAACAGAATAATTTCAAAACTACTGACTAAAAAAAAATCCCTGCATATATATATTTATAATATTTTATTAATTAGGATTAAAAATAAATAAATGCCAAATTTTCTAATATAATAAAATTTTAAAAGTATTTACTTTGATAATCATAATTATAAAAGTATTACTTTTAACTACCATTAGTTTAATCATAGTTATAAATAATATTTTTTTAAAAAATAAATATTTTCATTTAATATTTTTAGATGGAAGAAATGAAAATATGCTTGAATAAATTTTCAAAATTAATTTATATATGAAAAAAAATATTACAAAGTTGTTCAGAGAATGAAATAATGTAATTTCACAAACATAATTTAATAAAATTTAATTTTTAAGCTCTACAGGAAAAAAATTTATAAGAAAATATTTAGGCATTACCTTTAATCATTTAAAACACATAAAGGATGAGAAAGAATATGTGAAGGAAATAGCATAATTTACCTAAATTTTGAACTAACAAATATTTACAATATAAAATCTAAACAGCAAGACAGTTGCTTACAAAAAATACTACGAACATTTAGTTGGGAATTCCATTCTCATTTACTGTTTATATTTTCAAGGTTTATATGAAACACGTGACTTTTCCCGCAAAAATATTCCCATAAATGTGTCATCGAAATGATTGGTGAGAGCCTTTAGGTGTTTTAACCCTTTTATTTCTATTACAGAAAGTTCAAATATATTCCCTTAAAAACAGTAAATTTTTCTCTTGGAATATTTATCTACTTTATTTTTCTCACTCAAACACGTGTGAGTATATTTACTTTTTAGAGTAGCTTTTCTGTATTTTTAAGACCATATTATGTTATTAAAATGGTAAATTCGATATTTGTCTATGAGCTTCACATGATTCTTTTTTACGTATATTGTACAGTGAAATGTATCGAAAACTGCTGACACATCAAAAAAAATTTTAGAAATACATTTTGAAAATCATTTACACCCAACTAAGTGCGTATACATTAGTTTTGTAATCTATCATTTTAAAATCATAATAAATAATTACTAGCTTTTAGAAAAATGTGATATATTCTTAATGAAATATGCCAGAATATTTGAAGAATTTAGTACTGGAGTTTAAATTTTCGGTTACAACAGTTAGTAAGCTCCAATCCAATTTCGGGCATGTTTGAAATGATTCAGAACATATTAAAACTGTATCACTAAAATTAGCTTTCATGTTCAGAAAATGATCATAAAGGAACAAATCAACTAAAACTTATATTGGAGCTTGAATTTTATAAATAATGCAATGAGTAGACGCTGATCTTGATGGTTACTTTTTATCAGCTGTTTTTACGTTGGTTTTGATATGCATTTTATTAGTTTTATGGTATATGCCTTAAATTCGAAAATTGTTCTTTTCGAATGATGATATTATATGTTCATTTATTCAGAGAGATTCGAAATAGCATATCGTAAATGATGTATTTAAATATATATGCATGTACCAAAAGATTAGTACATGCATACACAAGTAAGAAGATAATGTATGCAGCTAATAACTATACAATGTGACAACATTTTGGTATATCTTTGAATATTGATTTATTTAGAAAGATAAAATAATACTCAAAAGACTAAAAATAATATCTGCTCTTATAAATCTTCAATTATTTTCATTGTAACAGATAAATGTTTGTATAAGTTGATATATTTCAAATATATCTTATTATTTTCTTTGTTATTTCAAACGTAGAAGTATTATATCACATATACTCCCCCCCCCCCAATATGATCGAGAAAATCTGCTCTATATATTTAAAAAAATTGGATTAATTTACTGATTATTCTTTGTGTAAATATCCATGGCTTAATATACTGGATTACTTGAGTAAGTTTTAAAGAGGCATTAATTATTACAATTACACAAAAAATTCTGTTAGAATTTTGTGGTATTTCAGTATTTAAAATATAATTTTTTCCCATTGAGAGAGAGAGAAATTGCTTTTAAATATTTTCACACCCTTACAGTATTTCAAATCAGCAATTTGATTTATCGTTGTGGCATTACTCCACTTTCAAGACACCACATAACTACCCATTGTTCCAAGAGAGAATAATTTACGATAACACCACTTATAGACACCTAAAACAGTGCCCAGACTTAATCTTTGAAGCAATAATCTCCATAAGAAACAGGAACACTCATGGCGTTTTTATTTTTATTCAGCGGCAGAAAAAAAATTTAAACCACCTGTTTTGGCTGCGGAATCCCCCGTTGATGAATGTAAACAGAAGAAAATAGGAAAAGGTTTAAGAAAATAAACATGTCTCGCCAAAATGAGATCAAGGTGATGGTTATTAATAAGAAAGTTTACTCGCGTGTTATGCCATCCCACGTACTTGGGAGTCGGCCACCATAGTTAATACCTGACCAGACCACCTAGTGTAGTTGGACAAATCGTTCCATGGAGTTAAAGGTTATGTCCTTGTTCTGTTCTTTCGAAGTGATCTATCACAAGTAAGATGCTCTATATGATTGTTACATAAGACTATATTTCTTTGTGGCGTAATTAATTATCCATACTAAATTTTCTTGATTTACTTATTTCAAAATGCTTTCACACTCAGTATTATAGCTGTCCATTTATTTCTACACAGTCAAGTCTATGGAACTTATATTGCTCTTAATTCTCTGAATAATATAAAAAAAAACTGGTTTTATGATTATTTTAAGAAAACTGAATAAAATTTTTATTGAAGTATGTAGTCTGTGTGCAAAATAAAATACAAAGAAGTAATTTTCAGGGAAATCATCAAGAAAATTTATTGTTGCGTTGAATTAAAGGTTACGCGAAATTAGTGAATACGGATGAAAGTGATGCTGGTATTCCAAGGTATGCGGGTGAAAATTAGGTGAAAGAAAAAAAAGTCTCCAGTTTTGGAAGTTGCAGTCACAGTTAAGACAAATTGGGAAATTATAATAAACATACATTTTTTTACATAGTAAATCAATTAATAAATCAATGCTATAAAAATGTTCTCATACCAAAGCTGTTGCATATTTATGTAATCGCTCTCTAATAATTTCATGGTTCTTATTTGAAGAACAAAGGAAGCACAAATTAAAAAAAAAACTAATAAGAATTGAAAAGTATCGAAAAAGATAATATTCATTTTTAATTTAACATGGGATTAAGCTGTAATAAACAACATACCAAATAATAATAATAATATATAAAATCCAAGTAAACTAGTTGTTATGTAGCATTTAATAGAATAACCTAGCACCAAAAAAACCTTACATTCCTATACATCATCGCAACAATATAATAACAAAGACTGCTCATATTTAAATATATAGTTATTTTTTTAATTGTTGGAGAATATTTTTGACGTACAAAATTAATAAATAACCAGAAATAGGAAACATATGTATATAATAGGAAATTTTAAAAATAAATCAGCATTTCAATATTTTCAACTTTATTGATAGGACAGATATGTATAAAATACAAAACATACGAAATGCGTTGCAAAAATAATAATAATATTTAAGTAATAACTAATCATCTTTATACAATTACATTTAACAAATTTTATATTTGAAAATTGTTTAATCCTTTTACTAGAAAAATCAAATTGCTATTAATTTTGATATTTAGCTGTATAACGAATACAGTTTTTCAATGATGAAAATAGTTCTATTTTGAAATGAGAAATTGTAATTGTGTTTTTTGAATTCTCAGGAAGTGTATGCATTTCTTACATGGAATATATAAAATCTGGAAAAACACAAGAAGAAAAGAATTTTTCTTTTTTGAAAATACGGTATATTTTTTTGAAAAAATTATGAAAAGTTATATGAGCCTTAAAATATTTTATATGAGAATCTCTTTGAGGAGATATTTAAAAAAGGAGCAACACCATAATATAACTATGTTTTTAAAAACATAATAATTTTTTATTACTTTCATGTTATAATATACATTAATTGTGATCAATTACTAGTGTATAAAAAATTAGATATTGTACAAATAAAATAATTAATAATAAAATATAATATCTTTTCAAAATACACTTTATTAATGATAAAAACATTAAAGTTTGACAATAACTACTTTACTTTTCAAAATATAATTCGTTGTAATTATTAATTATTACTAATTTTACTAAAATGTTACATTAAATGATTTTTTTTTCAAAAAATCTATGTCAATTTGTAGACAGAATAGTGTGAGAAGATTTAGAAACATTTTCAAATGAGTGATGCGGTTGAAAACATTTTCCAGGTAAATTAAAGATTTAATAATAATTAACATGCAATACAATAACAAGATTTACTGAAGTATGTTAATATAATTCATTGACTAATAATTGACGTTTTAAATTTGACCTTAATTACACATTGTTTCAGTTTCTTAATATTAATTTAAGTTGAAAAAATTATTAATCTTATGAAATTAATTACTGTTGTAATATAAAGTTACACATGTTGAAAATTTTTGAGGGAAATTTGCTCTATAGCTAATTCCTTTTTATCAGTATTTCGTAATTTCAGTTAATTTCTGTCATCTTTTTTAATTTGATACAAGATACTTTTGAAACTTTTGTCTGAATGACAGTAGAAATGTCGAGAATAATTACATTCTTTTATACAGTTTATAATATAATTTGCATTTTTAAAAAACAAAATCGTTGTGAGTCATTAGAGATTTTTTCCTCTCGGAATTAGAGATTATACTTTTGTATTACGCAATACTTTTTTAAAATTTATTAAATTATTTCAAAAATGAGATTATTCAAACTTTTTATATTTAAAAATGTATGTATTTTTAATACGCTTCCATTCAAAATGCATCACTTTATATAAATAATGCAAATTGAAGAAAAAAATTTACATCTTATATTTTAAGTTTTAATTTGTCTTCAATGTAAGGTAAGATGCTTTAATTAATTTTGATTTATTTTCAATAAATTACAATTAAACTTATACTCGAAATTTAGAGCTAAGAATATCACCCAAGATTATATATAGTTCTATCTTTGTTTACGATAAATGCTTTTAACTTACAAAATAAATTTTAAACTTAAAAATAACTTAATATATGAAATCGATTTTATAAAATAATTATTTTAAACATTTTCTAAAAGAATATGTAAAATTTTTTTCAAGATTTCTAATTATTTTCATATATTTCTTACATAAATATAAATCGCCTACTCATTTTCAAGAGTATTCAATGTCCAAAATTGGTATTGTTCGCGGTCGACCAAAATAAAAATCGACTTCCTGAATAAAGTTTTGTTACATTTGATACGAAGACTTGTTCCTACCTATTATTTTAAAGTTAAAAATAATAAAAGATTTCTGTTTAAATTTCCCATACCAAAACTTGTAAAGCTGGTTATATTGTTTATAAGTAATATAAATTAATTTTTATTATCATTCAGTATATCTTGAATTCTTAAATTAACCTTGGATGAGAACCAGAATCAGTCTGATAAATAAATAATGACTTGTTTAACACCCACAACCGTCTCTTGAAATAAAAGAAGGATTTCTCATCCTTGGTGAATGGTTCGGTAACCTTCAAATTAATCTCTCTTAATAACAAAAAAGGAATATTATTTGCATACAATTTTAATTAAAAATAAGGTTAGATTATAATAATGGTTACAGAGATAAAGAGTGTATTTTTAAAATGAGTTTTAGATGCACTAAATACATTTTAAAAGTGACATTGATTATAAAATAAGTATTCATAAAATTCATGTAATAAATGCCAATGGATACAATGTACACAAGTGCATAAATTTTAATAATTTTTTCTAGCTAAATATATTTACTGAATTCATATTTTTTTTATATCTTTCCTTAGGTAAATTTAAATATTTTTTGCATAATGCTTTGAGTAATATCGTAGATTTTATTATTATATTAAACTATACAATTTTTATTTACAAACATAATTTTGTTTTAGAGCATCAAATTAATTTGCATTGCAAATGGACTATGTCTTCCTCGACAAATCACCCTAAAATTTAATTTTAAAATTTCTTTTTAATTTCTGTGTTTTATAATTACAGAATAATCATGTCTAAAATCAATTAATTGTAGTTTTATCAATTGAAAAATCTATTATTCAAGTAGAAAATTTACATATTTGGTACAAACATAATTTGAGTACTGTAAAATCAAATATTATACTATTTTTTTTAAAATTATAACCAGAATGGTATTATTTATAATAAGTATTATCTGCTAAACTCTTTTCAATTCTAATATTAAGGTTATAGTCAAATTTTCACTCTATTCAGTCACCGTTATTTGAATATACAATGGTATCGTAACATTTTGACACAGTTAAGTTGTAAACGTAATGATTTCTTTACACGCTTAAAATATGCCGCGTGGTTTTTAACACCTTCGTGAAACACTTCTATTTTACTTTTACAGCCTCTATTTTCAAAAACGAAAACAAAACGCTCAATTTATAAAGAAAAAAAAAACATAGATTAAATATTTTTCTTTAATGTTTTTTTGCATTTGGCATTGAATATTATCACGATAACGTGCATTTAAAACTGCCTCGATTCACGAATAACGCGTTAAAAGAGGAGTTCTGAGGTAGAATTCCGACTTCACACATCTCGGTCTCGCGTGCTTCAGCTTTTTGCGCGCTGCTATATCTATTCTTATTTTAACATGATTTATTGTCATTTGTACTCTATGATCTACGCGCGCGTGAAATTGCTATGAAAATTGCCGAGTTACCTTTAGTTCTGTTAGAAAAGGATAAATGCGTGAACAAGCGAAAAAAAACTATTCTTTAACACAATCATTGTCTTTGGAAAGAATAAAATGCCGCCTAAGTAATTCTTCAACAAATATTTGGGCATTGTTTTTTTTTTCTTTGAGAGATTATATTCTATTTACTTTTTCTTTGGTTGCAAAATACATTTACCTTTATTTGTGGCCTAGTTCACTTATGAAGCTCAAATGTGAATACATTGATAACTTTTACTTTATTTTTAAACTTTTAGCGTTTGGGTAAAATTATGATTTTTATTCAAAAGTTATTTCATGATTGTCGAAAAAAACGTAAAAATAAAATCTACAGCAACTACTTAAATTATTAAATCATATAATTTTAAATTTTTCATACATAGTTTTATATTTGTCAAAAAAAATTAATAATAATTTATTTTTTTGCTATTTCTAACTCACCAATGAAAATATATTAATAAATTTTTAGTGAATAATTTAAATCATATTTGTAACATTATTTCTTACGCAAGTAAACTTTAGATATTATTATGATGCTTTTAAACATGAAATAATAATCGTAATACTATTTAGTGGATTTTATTTCAATAATTATAAGCATAAATACTATTTATTTAAATACTCTTTATATTCAAGAGCAATATTTTTTTTATCAAATATATTTATTAATTTTCTTATTATGATAATAATCATTAAATTAATTTACTGTCATTTTGCTTTCATTAATACCATATAAACATTATTTTAAGAAATTTCTACCTAATGTTTTTGCTATTCAATTTATATTCGCTCATAATTTATAAAGATTACAATTCACAAATAAAATTGATGTAACTATAAAATCTACCAATGTAAACATAATTATTTTGTATATTTACGAAATATATTTCAAGTAGCTTCTTTTGTTTCCGATAAACTGAGAAATTTTGCAGATGAATTAAAACCTATGAATTAATCATAAAATTTCCCCATTAAAGTTTAAGTCAAAACATTTTTAACATTCACATTTGACAATGATATTCACATAATTACATTTCATCAAATGTATTAGTATAAATTTATAACTCATTACATTGTTTTTAATTTTAATAGTATGTTAACTTAATTTTATAGAGTGATGGTTTTTAACAGAAATATGTTGTTGTTTATTATTCCCAAAATTATGAATTTTAATGAATACAATATAGCATTAAATTACAGTTTTTATAAGGCACAGATAAGTTAACCATTGTTTAAAATATAAAACAAATTTTATTCTATTTTATTACAAAATTACACGCAAAACATTTCTCTTAAAAATACATTTAAAAAAATGTAATCTTCATAAATTCTCTACATCGACATTTTCCTTCTGACATTTTTTTTGGAGAATCAACAGAGGTCAAATTATTTTTCAATCAAATTTAGGAATAATTAAATCTAGTTAAATTCATATATGATGCTATGTTTGAAACCAAGTATAGGATATTTCTGTGTGTATTAGCTTTCTTTCTATCAAATATGATAATATTCGTTTGAAAATTATTTTTAATATAACTCTATTAAACACTGGAATTTTCATTTAAAATTAATATTCACATTGATATAAATCTATAATATTTTTTGATAAAATTTTGAAAAGTATATTACTCAACAAAAAGCAATCTATTTTTATTTAAGAAAACTTAAATCATTGTTCCCTTGGAATATTTTTTTACGCTAATAAATCTCCACTATAGAGCTATTCTTCATGTTGAGGTGGTAACATGTTTTCATTAAATTCACTTTTGTTTCCATTTATTCGTATTTTCTAACCAGTGCTACAATGTTTCATCAGATTTCCAAAACTTGGCAAGTTTCTTTTTATTATTACACAAGAGAAACGGTTATAAAATTACACAATAAGTAACTAATGACATCAGGCTTTCTTTTCACTGAGAAATTTTGAATGGTTAAAAGGCGGAGTGGACTGAATCAGGTTCATGTTAAATTACTACTGCATGTCTTTTAAAAGGTGTTTCCTTTTATTTTCACTCTCATGAGTTCTTTCGTATTGTACTTTCTCTTCATTGTCTTAATGGCATATTTGTCCTTTGGCTTATTCAGAAAGGCAAAGCCTCAAATGAAAGACAAATGGACATAAGTGGCTACACACTTATTTTAGACATAAATTATTGTTCCTAAATTTGCAATAATTTAATGAGATGTAGTTAGAAATCTAAGAAGTGATACAAATAATGAGATACTTTTTTGCAAACCGACAAATATTTGTTCTTTGTTTGACATAGTAAGATCATGCTTTAAAAAAAGGTAAGATTTTAGGTTTGATCCTAGTTAAATAACTGAAAACAGAAGTTGAGCTTCTACTGCTACATCCATTAAATTTTGAACCTACATCCATTAAATTTTGAGCTTGGGTGGAATTCTCTAGGCTTTCCTCATTGTAACGCATGAATATAGTTCTTTATTTAAGAAAAGTTCTGGAAGAAAATTACGCAATGAATTTATGTCTATTTCCTGAGTTTCCAGAGTTTACATGTGTAATATGTAAACACTTGAGCTAGCTTTGAAATATTTATAAAAATCCTACACTTTATAGAAAAGCTATTCTGAAGTCAGATATACAATTGATGTGTAAAAAAAGTTTTACTTTAGCTTTTAACTGGTGGATTTACAAATTAATAAGCGTGACAAATTAAAATCATTTTTAATATTTTCTTTAAGCAAATTATTTCTCAACTCTTTTATGACAAAAGTATCAAAATCTTGATATAAAAAATTAAGTCATTCTAAAAATCGCCTACGTTTAATATTTAGTTTTATAATATTGTCTTCCATAAATCAACCAAAAAAGTAAAAATAGTCAGTATAAATTTATTGAAATTGTGTTTTATATGGTATTGGTGCAGAGTTTCACTTCCAAAAAATTCAGATCTCTGTTTACAAACGAAATGAAAGAAATAAGAATATGTAACTAAGAAAAAGGTACAACGGATTTTTATCATCACAGAAAAATAACAGATTAGAAATAACATCCTAAATTCTTCTAATTAATTATTACAGCACCATCTGGTGAAAGCGTCCATTGAAGCACAATATTTTTCAATATTTAGTAACATTAAGCAATTGTAATTAATTAAGAAAAATTCTTATTTTAATATATATGTCTAATTTTACTCTATAACATTAATAAAAAAAAAATATGCATAAGCGAACAGTTTCAATCAGATTTATAATTATGTAGCATTTCATAAAATGTTGTTTCCTATAATTTGTTGGTAAATAAGAAAATTCAAAAAATATGTTACTTTGTTTTAGGAAAACTTGTAACTTTAATATAAGATTATTGTTTTTTTATTAATTATTTTTAACAAATTAAGATATATTTTCCCAATAATATCTGATGTATTAAAAATTATGAACTTCTTTTAAAGCTAATTTTATTAAATATCATTTTTTAAACATATGGTTATCGATAAAATTTCGAAAATTCAGGAACTAAGCGATTTAATTCCAATGATTCATTATAGTGATTTAGAATTTATTCTAAACAATTAAGATAAACTTCAGTAAATAATATACAGTAAAATAATTAATAGCCATTAACAAGATCTTGCTAATAATGTAAGATATTATATAAAGTAATTGTTTTTTAATTTACAAGCAATTTAAAATTTCCGTAAATTCACAAAAGGTATTTAATACATGTAAATGATTATACTTAGGATAATTTTTTTCTAAATTTTCACATAAGGATTTAAACAACTGTCACCTTTAAATATTCATTGAGGGTGACATGTTGAATTAATAGCTTTTGAAAGAAAAATTCTCACGTGTAATTCCATAAAACAAGAGATTACAGTTTGATAATTAACTGTAATAATATACAATCAACCATTTTTCTTTGTAATCTTCTTCTTTTTGCGTGTGGAAAAGATGAATTACATTTAATTGGCCTATTTAAATCCACCGATATTACCTTTTAACCTTTCTTCGCCTTCGTTGTAGGATGAAGTTTATCAATAGTCTGAATCGAGAAATTGTGTAAGAAGAAGAAAAAAAGTATTTAAAAAAAAAAAAAAAAAAAAAAACTGGTGAGTATGTTGGTCGAGGTCGCACTTGGTTGGATCATTCCGCGTAACCAGCAGACCGAAACTCGGTGATATAATGGCGAGGAATTAGGGAAAACATTTAAGAAACAATGACTTTTACAAAGGCTTTTTATTGCACTTGAAATAAGGCACGAGGATTGAGGATTCAGATAGATATTTGGCGGATGAATGAAACATCCTCAAAAAAGTGCAGGAAAAGAAATTATTTGATTGTTGTTTCATTTAAAAGAATGGAAGCAATTTTTTTACGTAATGCAAATTTCTGTTGTAAGAGATTCTGTATTTGTGGTGAATGTGTCTTTCCTAATACTTGGTTTACATTACAATGAAATGTTATGGATGAAAAAGTCTATTATCGTGTCGAAGAGTATCATTTCCAAATATTGCGGTAGAAGTATAGATGAACGCAATTATTGAAATGCGAAGGTTCGGAAATATTGCGTAATTTTTTGAAAAAGAAATAACATTATAGGTTTTTGACACTGAAAGCGAAATTTATTTGTTTCAAACCAGAATCTATTCTTCCTTTTATTTTAAAATAAAATTAATAAAGTTTAAAATTTACACTTTAATTTCATATTTTGAAATCAAAATGAAAAATTATATATATTGTTGTTAAGTTAATAAACATTATATATATATATATATATATATATTTATTTTTTACTAACTTTTTCAAAAATGAGATAGCAGATTTCATTAATTACTTGATATATAAGTTTTATAATCAAAGGTGCTTCTTAGTGATGTGGTAATAAAATGTTCTGCAATCTGTTTACAAATAAATTTGGTCTTGAAAGGTAATTTTAAATCCATATCACTTTTTCTTTTCTTTCTTTTTTTTTTTTTACATTCAGAAAAGAATTTGTAATTTAGTTTTGTACTTCATTATAATCATTATCACAAAAAATTTATTATTTTGCAAAAGAATACTGAATAATCCATCTTTAAGCATTGCATTTCAAATTGTTTACACAAGGTATAAAACCTCATGAGAGAGCAGAATTGAATACTTTTCTTGTTCGATCCTGCCCTCAATTTATTGTTGAACAAAAAGATTGTTAGAAATTTCTTTTTTTGTAATGTTTCAAAAAACAACAATAATTAAAATTAACTATTACACAAATAACAAATGTAGTTCTTTTGTATGAAAAAATAATAGTGTAACTGTTTTGAGAGGATGAAATTCGAAATATATTTTGATAATCTTTAGCTTTCAATGGAGACAGATGCATATGAAATTTTACTTTGACTATAATACAAAAAGAGGAATTATTTACAAAATCAACCAACTTTTATTCCACTGTTCTGACGTTTTATTCCAACTATGACTGACTGACAATTCGCCACAACATATCCAGAAACTCTTACTCTGTGCCATCTGGTGCAAGTGGCACTGGGTGGTTACCCAGTGCCACCTGTGAACCAAGCCACGGAGATGAGTCGTATTTCTGACATCTCTCCACCACAAACTCATTTTTTTAGGTTGGGCCGTATTCATTCATCACCTTAGAAGAAAGAACAAAGAAACACGGAGGGAAAAAAACATCCATGTCTATACCGGGTTTCGTACCTGATATCAACAGTTAGGAATCAAGAACGTTAACCAATCATCCATGGATTGTCTCAATTATGTTATATATATATCATTCATATATTTCTTTGCATTCAAATATTACCATTATGGAAAAGTGAGAAAAATGAATTACGAATTATTGCTTTCAGTATAAGGTAAATGGCGTTATGCCATTTATCTTATACCATTCTTCTTATACGGAAATGAATTAAATGCAAGATTCGATGAAAATTTCAGCACTTCTTCATTGTTGGATACAAAAAATGGGAACAATATTTATCATTATTGAGTCGAAGAAATGCGACATTTTTGATAATGCTATGCATTTTTATAATTTTTTACAATGCATTTCTCAAGTGTCGCAATTAAAAAATAAATATTTTGAAAAAATAAATTAAGCTATCTGCGAAATTTGAGACTTCTGTAAGAGTGATGAGAAAATGATTGGAATTATAATTCGAAGTTAAGATAGTATTTTCGTTTGTTTAAGAAGAACTTGTAAGCAAAAATTATAATTTTGAGAAAATTGAGAGGATCTGAATTGCAAAATGTTTTCTTCCAAAATAAATACTTGCTGCAAAAGTACTCTTTGGATTCAAACCAGATGTTTGAAATAGAATAACTAAGTATTTAAGCTGCATCTCATTAGAAACATATTATCATTACATTATTATATCATTAATTTGTAAAACATACATGATATATTTTAGAAATTAAGATATGATATGTAACTGATATTTTCGAAAGCAATTATTTTTTGAAAACTATTGATAAATATGTATGTAGAGACGGAAACGATCTTTGAAAATTTGCCAAAATAGCCGATACCCTCTCAATTTGGGACGAGGAAGAACAAATTTTAAGTTAACTTCTTGTTAAATCATATGATAAAATATTTCTTAATGGCTTTATGAAATAAATTTGATCTTATAAGTCAAAGTGATTTTTTGGACGCATTAATTTCAATTTTATTATGTTATAATACGAAATTATCTTATGATAAAATGATATCTAATTTGGTTTAATTTAAAGAATTTTTCCAAAAAGAAATGAAACATATATTTTGCTTGCTGTATTTTTATTCCATTATTTTCAATTTCATCACCTTCTTAAGTTATTCTGCTTGATAATTTTACAGCTTTTTAATGATTTCTAGTTTTAATTTTGGAGCTTAATTTAGTCTAGTGAAATGATAAATTTTACTATAATGCACCATATATCAATTTTAAAACATATCATAACATATTTATATTTTAAAAGTACAATATTTTACGAGAAATAAAGAATTACTGCATTTAAAAAGGTGATATGCATTAATAAAAATTCGAGAATAATGATTACATTTATAAATTTGCAAAAGTATCTATTAGAGTTTCTCTTGTTCAATGTATAAATGAATTAATACAATCACTTTCAAATTTTTATAAAAAAAAGTGAAACTTTCATATATTTTTAAGATTAAGTAAAAAGAAAGTTTCATACGAAGAAATTAAGTTGAGAAAGCTTAGAGTGTGGACTTTTCTTGGGAAATTAAAACTGCTGTCTCTTAGAGAGGAACCCCTTGTTCAATGTCATTGAGTTAAGTACGAGAAACCATTGGAAAAAAATTCTCATTTACTATTATTTTCTGTGTGTCAGTAACAGAATGTTATTGAAATCAGTGTTACAATTCCTATACTAGTATAATCAACATTTTCATCAAAAAGAATTTACTAGATTAATAAAGATTAATAAAAGACGTTGTGGACAAGTTAGTTTTTCTTAATTTTCCATTTATGAACTTCTTCTCAAGTAAATGCAATGATAAGCATTCAACTTTCACTGTTTTAAAACATTTTTTCATTGTTTCATTGTGTCTACGGAAGGTACTTCACGCAAAAGTGATTGCTTTCCTTTCTAGAACATACCGCCGGTGTTCTTTCAACTTTGGTGGCTTGCTGACAAATGACATTAGGAAAAAAATTCCATGGGTGGAGTTGAAAAAATGTTCGGGGCGTGTTCAGTGGTGATAGGCGATGAAGCGAATCATTTAACGGTTCTTGCTCTGACGATCTCAACAGTAGTAAGCATTCTTTAGAAGAAATTCGGAATGAATTTAGTTCTAGGCGGTTAACAGTTTAGAAAAGTTATCGAACACCTGAAGGTCAAACCATATTCAAATGTTACTAAACTACACTGTTTATGAATTAATTTCTGTTGTTAACAATTCTCATGTCTAAAAATATTTATTTCAATTATGTTACAAAATAATACTAAAAGAAGCTGATTTTGAACACCTAAACTCTTCAAAGTTTAATTTTCTTTGCTTAATTAACTGAAAGTAAAGCAATTTTAAGATTCATAAACAAATGACCATGAAAATTTAAATTTTGCAGTATGGTAGTTGTTAAGTACACAACGTATTAATATCATACATTTTTCTGTCCATAAACCAAAATGGAACCAAAGATGCGTTCTTAATTTGCTTAAGAATTTTGTTTTCACTTCTGGCAAGATTCGTAGAAGCAGCCTGTATCAGACCAAATCATTCCGCTTGATTTCTAATTGGTAAAACAACGGAAGCCCTCAACGATCATCTATCAACTATAGCACTTTCACCTTCAGAAATTAAACCGCGCATTCAAAAATGCAATATCTTGCAATTAAAATTCACTGGATGTTCTTTATTTTACGCACGACTTGCAACTACAAATTAATATTCTAGTCTTTAATGGCGCAGGAAAGGATGCGATGCTCAAGTGATAACTATGTCACGCAAGAAGAATATATTCTTTCTGTTGTTCTAGGATTAAAATCGAATTTCTTTCATCGCTTATTCAGTCATATGCATACCTCATAAGAATGCGTCAAAACATTAGTCATTGTATAAATGTGAGTTATTCGATACTAAATGAGCGTTACAAATCGTTTCCTATAATAAACAGATCAATTATCTTGCTTTATCATTTACTATTAAGGTGAATTTATCATGGCTTTAAATTTCCACTACAATAGAATTGACATAAGTGCAGATTTTTATGACACTTTTCGCACCAGCAGGCTTCCTTGCACCTAGCCCTGAGTATAATGTATATATTTTATCAGTTTTTTTTTAAATAACTTGAATTTTTAAAGTTGTATAACTGTGTAATATTGTTCAGCGTGAATAATAAGAAACTATTAAGAAAAAATTGGAATTCCCTTTTATGGGTGTTATGTTTTAGTAATGTTTGATAAGAACTATTTGAAATTAATAATCAAATATGTATAATATGCTTCTTATATGCATGGAATATAAGTTTGTATTACAATAATATTCTAAATCATTTACAAACATACAATTTAGACATAATTCTGCTTTCTAAAATTTAAAAATTATTAAAAGCAGCGTGTTTTTCTTTTAATAAAATCAATATGAATATACATACGTGAAATCACAATGCATTTATTTTGTGTAAATCGTGTTATTTTTCATGCTATTATTTTGTGTAAATCATGTTATCATTTTGCATAAATTACTTCAAAAATATATTTTTTACACATTAGTATAATTTTTATACAGATATATTTGCATAACATCATATAAAATGAAAATTCTATTGATTAAAAATCAGTTATTACAGAAGTTTTATTTAAATTGAAGATAAGTTCAAGATTTTTTTTCATGTTGTCATGATAATGTCAAGTCGCCTAGATGCGCGCGTGCACGAACGCACCCACACACAATTCTCGACACTTAATTTTTTTTTTACTTAAATAACTTTCTCATTCATTTCTATTCTAAAATAATGTTTTATAAGTAAACAAAATAAGCTTCAATTATCATTGAATTATTTGAAATGATTTTTTCGCTAAGCTTGGAGCCGTATTATTAGCAATCAACAGTTCATAGATTTGAATCATCCTCCTGCATGGGTGTTTGTAGTAATGAGGAATCCACTCTTAACCGTAGGTCCAAGGCCTAATCAAGCTTAGTGTTCAAAAGTTGATCGTTGAGTGAAAAAGAAATAAATTGAAAGGATTAGGAAAATTTAGTAAAATAAAAATCACTCATATTATCTTTGCTTACAATTAAATAAATATTAATTTAAAGGTACTGTGAGAATTATTATAAAGCTAGAAAAAATCAATGAGATATTACGTCGCGTTTAATTTAGTGAAATGTTCGCAATAATTAAAAAGCAAATCATTAGCTATAAATTAACTTGATTATTGATTACTGTAAACACTAAGAGGTCTCGTGTAAATTTCTCTATGCTTATAATAGCTGTAATATTTGTCATACCATGAGTGTCTATGTGTGTGTTTTATGAGTTGAAAACTATAATTGAATGTCTATAAATGTCACATAAATATTCTTTAAGTGTTTAAAATAAAATGAATCAGAATGGTCGCATTAATTGGTGGTATCTTTATTTTGTTCTCAAATATTGTTTTGGTATCAAAATTTCGTCAAATATTCATGTACACTTTGAATTTTATACGTAATATCATCCCATAAACGATGATAATCTATATGTATAGATAGCTACAGCAAATTTCTTTTTGACAACGTTGTTTTTTCCCTTTAGATGGAAAAGTTTAGATTTAATTGCAGGGCCTAAATATAATCACTGGAACATTAACATCATTATTGTGTAATATAAAAGCATATTGACAAATGTTGATGGAAGTTGAGAATTACTATATGCAATATTCGAAATAAAGGAAGAGATAAATAAACTGTAAGTGACTTTAAATACTTAAAAATTTAAGAAGTCCTCAAAACAGCTTCGTGTAAGCTTCTTCGTATTATGGCTTAGTATTAAGAACAGCAAAATTGTTTTGAATTTGTTAGTCTAAATATATGAATACATAAAATAATTTCAAAGTTATTTAATATTAAATTTAAATAAATATTAATACTTATTTATTAAAATTTAAACTTTTAAACTGAATTTAAGAATACTAATTTAAAAATTTTAGATAGTTAAATTTGAGTTAATAATTAAAATTTAAACTAAATATTTAAAAAGAATTCAAAGGAATCACAATTAGAATATTAATGATATATCATAATAGGCTAATTTGCCTATTAAGATATACCATTAATATTCTAGGTTTGGTTCTTTAAGTTAAGGTTTTTAAGTTTCTTCTTTAATCAGCGTCACATATAAAGGAAACGATATTTACGCAGAAAATTTTTATTGAAATAATTAAGGCTATACATAAAACTATAAGAAAAAATACTCATACTTTTATCATTAGCATAAAATATCATCGTGGTTTGATGATAAATTTTTAGTTCATTTAAGAAAAAAATATTATTGATAGCTTTTTAGTTTATTCAATCTAAAATGAAGCCTTAAAAACAAAAGAAAATATTTACTTTTATCTATTATTGTTATTTATTGTGTAAGTCATTAACTGTGTTCATTAACAGATTAGTATTAGGATTATATTTATAAGCAAAGTTGTTTTATAATCTGTAAAACTTATATTCATTTTTACTGAGATTTTTGAATAACGTTCAATCAAAAATACTTATATTTCTTGAAAGAAATTTGTTAGACACTAGTATTCTTATTGTCTACGTTACATATATTTTACTCTCAAAATTATAAATGCACCATTTTTTCGATAAAAAGCTATCATTATCCTGTATCTTTTTTTTATAATTATTAAAATTTGAAAAATACTCTCGAACGTGCTCTTTGAGAATATACCCATGACTGCATTCAAACAAATGATTAAACATTCGCCGCACACACACAAAAGATCGCACCCATTTAAGATTCTCTTGAGGATCCTTTCCCACAGCGTCCTAATCGGTTCTCATAAATACTCAATTATTCATCCTGACCCACTATTTTATTCTCTTCGAATCTCATAAACACTGAAATTAAGAGCTTTTTCCATCGTTTGCAGAAGCGCCCCCTGGTGGAAGGCTATGTTGTTCTAAGTTAGTAGCCAAGTGATTTTCTGATAGAAGGGTCTTTGATCCATCTCTGTTTACCCACCCATTAAACAGAAGGGAACAACACCCTTTCAGTTCGACCGAGAAATTTTCGATCGTAAAATATAGGCCACTGGCATGTTCTTAAAGGAGTTGGAAGCCACTTGACTTTAAGACCTTTTTACAAAATCGCTATACCGTAAGTCAGAATCTAAAAAGAAGCCATTTTTTTTTAAATGTATATATAGAATAGACACGCATATTGATGCAGAGCTGTGAGCCAATTTCGCCAAACTAAATCTGTCTGATGAGTCGGTAGTTGTAGACTAAGAACTGGTTGGATATCATACTGTGGGAAAAACATAAACGATTTTTTTGTGCTTTATTTTCATGTCAGGATCATATCATTTTTATCTCTAAAAACGATTGTGTAATTTTTCAGAAAGAATAGACTTGCGGGAAAACAATTTAGATGATTTAGTCTTTTAAAAGTAATATTTCTTTGAGATTTGAATTTTAATTAATTTTGAAATAAATTGTTTTTTTTTATTTGTCAATATATTGGCTTTACTACTAATATTTAAATCCAGTTTTGTCATATTTATTTGATATTTCCTTAAGTTCAAACAAAAAAAATTGAATAAAAATTGCCTGAGATAATACAAATGCTTTTAAATGCAATATTATTTTCACTTTCCGTATATTATTTTAAATTGTTCGTAATTTAAGCATTTTCATTTGAGTTGAAATCCTATAACCACATTTTTAATAAATACTAATAATTCATTGCACAAAGTTATAAATTACAGGAGGTTGACGAATCTTGTATAATATTAGAATAATAAAAGGGATCAGTTAAGAAGTATCCATAATTATATAAAAAAAAGCTTCATTTTTTAATAGAAACCATTTTTTTTCTGTAGTAATAACAGGACATTTATTTCTTGTTGCCGATGCTAGACAATACAAAGCACGTTTATAAAAGACATATGTTTCTTCAGTGTGTTTGATTTTATTTATCACAACCTAATCATTTATAATAGTAAAGCTAATTAATCTTACTCTTTTAACTATTCTGCATAATTTTTTTAACTATGCAATTCTACATGAAGATTTTCGAGAAATACAATCCTTATCTTGCAATGAATTATTTCTCAAAAAGGTAATAAATCATAAACTTTTGATTTTTAATTTAAAAAATAATCATGATTTAAATTTTATATAATTGTTATTAATAATTTAATTCAGTTCCTAATTCCATTGATATTTTGTTGAGAATGTTTTAATAATAATGATAAAAAAAAATGTTTATTAATATGTTTGTCGCGAAAAAACTAATAATGCAACGCAGAATTTTTAAAATGAGTTATATATCTTTTCATCAGGTCATACTGAGTTTTATAGACAGTGCTTCATAAAATGTCTTCCTTATTATTAATTATGGAGTAGTTAGAATCTTGGTACATTTTTTTTAACTACCACAATCAGCAGCACCATCTGTTGGCAATATTAGTAACTCATTTTGAAATCGTTATTTTTAATATGTTTGTTTTATAATATCTTTTTTCTAGCAGTCAAAGATGACCAGCAAAGTATAAAATTTTTTAAATAAATCATTTATTTTTATTCAGTTTCTTTCTTTATTTTAAATAAACTGATTATGTGACATATTTTTAAGCTTGAAATTATTTTGTCTTTATTTTCCTTAAAATTTCACTTAGATGCATTCTAAATGAATTATATTATTGAATTTTCTGTATTATCAGTCAATCTTTAATATATAGTTATATATTAATTACAATATTCGAGCGATCGCTGTAGAATACCACTTACATAATTTTATTTGAAAAATAATCACACATTTATGCTGCATACCCTAAAAGAAGCTACTTTACTATAAAATATGAAACGAAATTTAAAATAATTTGATACAAAATAACGCTTGCATCTTAGCATAACTTTTACTTTCTCTGGGCTTTTAATGCAAAAAAAAAAAAAAAAAAAAACTGTTTTTCAGTTGATTTTTTTTAAAATTGTGTCCCTTTTCTCTTCGTGAATTAATAACGTTTTGTAGGGAAAAAAATCAGATGTAATTTTCTTTTATAAAATTTACTTAACACCGTCAGAAATCGGCATAAATGGAGCTCTACTAAGCATATGTGATTTAATGAAAAATAAGAATAAAATATAAATGTTTTAATAAAAAAATAAAAAATAATTAGCTCTAAACCTGATTTTACAAAAATGGGGATAGAAATAGAAAATGTTTAAATCTTTTGTATATTCATGAATTAGTAAGCCTTAGCCATTTAAAATTATATTAAAAATTAATGTATGATTACACAAACTCTCCTTAGGAGATGTTTGGCAGCAATTTAAGATACTTTGCTGAACTGAAAACCGAATGGTTAGAGAACGTGCCTTCAGTTCAATCTTTCGTGGGTTCAGTTTAAACCAGGGGATAGATGATTGCACAGTAATCCTTCCCTATTACATGTTATATTAGTTCTTATCGGAAAGCCCGTTGTACGAGCGTTTTCATAAAATGCAGAACTCAAAAGCTATGAACAGAAATTTAATAAAATAATTTAATTTAAATTTATAAGAACAACAATTGACATAATGTGCAAATGTACTCGAAATAGACCATGAAATAAATTATAAATTTCACTGTACAAAAATATAACGCGTGGAATCCCGGTGCTATAAGAGTGAAAACACGTGTTATACGAGGGACATGAAATCGCGAATATGAAAACGCTTTATAAGAGTACTGTGTAATATGGGGAATTACTGTATTGATTTGTAATCTACTTTAAATTATATATAAATGTACTGGTGTGAAAAAAACCCTCAAGTGCAAAAAAAAAAATGATCATTGAACGAAACCGAACAACAAGTAGGTAAGCCACAGCAGTTTACCTTTTCTGGTGCGGACCTATGACCCAAAATCAATGATAATTCTTGTTTGAAAGCATATACGCAATGTATTTTCTAAAAATATTGCTAAAATAGCTCCTGGTTTATTTGTAAAATGGTTTAAAGTAAAATGTGGTAGAATTTAAAAAATCTTAAATTTTTAAAATTTGCTAAATATAAATAAAAAAATTTAAAATTAATTTTATTTATTTAAGATAATTAATATTCATATGTTTATTCTAATATAAATATATTACAGAATGACTATTTTAATACCCATATTTGAATATCTAAGTAATATAATACTTAATAATGCAAATGTTTACAGTCACCACACCAAACGTTGGTAAAATGATAACAAAATCCCTGGCATTTCTTATTAATAACGATTTAAAGAAAACTTTTAGAAACATGCTATAAACTTTTAACATCACAATTATATATATATATATATATATATATATATATATATATATATATATATATATATATATATATATATATATATATATATATATATATATATATATATATATAATTCTTGAAACACATTCATTTATTTGTAACTACAATCAAATAAAAAACTTGTTGAGAAAGGAAATTTATTTTTTATTTATGAAACGGGGAAAGAGAAGTGCATATTAGAAATTAAGGAACAGGAAAACATTCATGGAAAAAGAGCAATTTATCTCATTTTTACTTCTTGTGAAATTCATATCATTAATTTTTTATTCAAAGAATATATTAAATAATATTAATATTTGCTTATTGTATAGTTCACTGACCTTAACTGATATTTTCCACGAATAACTTGTTTATAAAAACATTTTCGTTTTTTTTACTCCAAGGAAAATGTATCATATTATATTATTTATTATTATTATATTTTTGTCCAAAGAAATTATTAAATGGAGATTACTTAAGCCAAATTATTAAATATTTATTTTTATGTAGAAAAATGTAGCTTCGTGTGAAAGAAACATTATCATATACAGCATTTTTGCATATGTTTTGTTTTACAGGAAAATCGGAAGCAGCAAGTTCTTTTCGCATAAATTTTTACAATTGGAATTTATTATTTCGGATGTATTTTTAAACTTTTTGTAATTAATTCGTATTTGCTTTTAATTAATGTATATTTGAACAGTTTAACTCCAAGAAAATTACTCTCAAAAAATTAATTTTCCTTTGAAAACTCCTTTTGCGTTTACATATATATACGTGTGTGTGTGTGTGCATAATTATGTGAACATACTTTTTAAGTAAAAATTTTACATAAAAAGTAATTAATATATAAAAATAAGCCATAGATCTCACTTTCTATAAACGTTTAAAATGCTTAAAATAAAGGTGGAATATTATATATGAAGAGAAAGCGCTAGTAGCTAAGTTTAACACAAGTTACTTATCCAGTATATAACCTTTTAAAACGCCATTAGGTTTGTCAGAAAGAGGAGTAGTAAGACTACACTTTAGCATATTTCTTTATTCTTTAAAGTTTTCACTTTTACAGGTTTAAATGGTAGCTTTTTTACCGTTTTTGCCCTCCAACAATTCTTTAAATCCCATCACACATGCATTCAATCACAATATATTTTTATCATGGACACTTATTTTGGAGGTAACGATGAACAGACCGATACTTATCCACTCTATATGCCAAATTATTTTCCTAAAACATGGTAAATATTTTTCATAACTTTTATTTTTTAAACTAACGTAAATTTATGTCAGAATTTATTGCATTTGCGTGGAAGAAACATTTATAATTATTAACATTTTGTGATTAAAATTTTAGAAGTTTTTAATTTTTGATTATTTAATTTTTAAATAATCACAAATTATAATGCTTTTAAGGAAAATCAAAGTTTTAATTTATCGGATTTTCATTAAAACCATTAAACAATTTTTAAATTCATCAATACATAATTACGCAATAGAATTTTATTTTATTTTGATTTACATAAAGGCAACAACTTAAATGATACTTTTAAAAGACGAACTGTGGCTGAATATTTTATTCGTTTTCTTCAAACTTCTACAGTTTGTTTCGTTGCTGAATGATTATATTATGCACTTAAAGTTAAGTTTTTGATCACGACTGCAATTATAAACTTTAAAAATTATATCCAATACTTCTAATTCTAAATTGAAAATAAAATCCAAAATCTAAAGCACAAACCATTCAACAACCGGTTCAGATATTATTGGCGGAATAAATTTTTTTTATAATAGTTTCTGTGAAACATAACTATTTTCATCTCCTTATGTCAGGTTTAAGAAATTATATTCAAGATTTTTCTTAATTTATAGTAAATTTATTTGCCGAGCTTTCACAATCTCTACCAACAATTCAATTCTGCTTCACAACTTTACTTAAGAATTTAATATTATATATATATATATATATATATATATATATATATATATATATATATATATATATATATATATATATATATATATATATATATATATATATAAAGGTAATGAAAAAGCGATTTTGAGAATCTGTCAAAATAAAATATTCATTGAAAATTCTGATATATTTATACTTTTAATTGCACTTTTTATTTAGATAATTTTTTTTCAACATTTACTTGCAATATGCAAAACTGAAAAAATATAATAAAAATACAATATCAAACAAATCGTAGAACCATACATAAATATAGTATCGTTTTTCTTTTTAACATCGAATTATTTGTCGAAACGTTTTTCAACATATAATAATTATAAGCAGTTAATATAAGAAATAAAATAATTACAGTCCTTTAAACTGACTAAATTGTTTTTGAATATGTTATTTAGAAAGAAACATATTCAAAAACAATTTAGTAGTTTTTGACAAACAACTAAATTGTTTTTGAATATGTTATTTATTTAGTCATGAAAGTGGATCCATTTGTCGTCAACTGAAACTATTGTCAGTCAAAGCATTTATATTTGAAAAACATAAGCAGAATAACACAGCATAATTTCGTTAAATGCGAATCACAGTTAATTTAGAACCTTTAAAAAATACGCTTTTAACCTTAATGCTCTCATTTTATAACACAAAAGTAAATTATTGTTTTTGCACTCTGATAATTTAATAACACCATCGCTCTTAATAGCCTATACCCATCAACAAGTTAATTTTTTTTCTAGTGTTCACAAAAAAAAAATACTTCATTGTTTCATCTGTCCTTAACCATCATTCTACTTTTCAAAAATAAAGAGGTTGCTAATAGCTGGTAATAAGAAAAGATGGCAAGTTTTGACAATTAGAGTGAATAGATCTTTTCTAGTTTGTGTATCTTCAAACTGTCATCTTTGGGCTTGTTGCTTGTGAGCTAAAATAGCTCACAAGCAACAAGTTGATACAAAAGAACAGTTAGGTTCTTTTATATGTAGGGAAAAAATATCTTCATATCTTGACACCGTTTCCTCAATTTCAACTTACAAGTGTTTATTTTATATTAAATGTGTGAGAAAGTGACATTGATGCTTGAGCGTGTGAAATTTGTGTTAGTATAACTTAATGATGTTACAATAACACGTGTAATGCTGCCCATTTCATTTTTAACTCTGGAGCATTAAAGTATAATAAGCAATATAAATCATCATCGGAGAAACTTCGTAACAGCAAGGTATTGATACTTACAATACGGTGAAAAATGCATGCAATAATAGGCACAAAAAAGAAGCCAAACACATGTTGTTAAATGTTCTAACAACTTTCTGATTACGAGATATTAAAGTTGGTACAGGAAGACATAAAGTTTAAATTGAATTTTGTCAAAACAAACATTGTGTTTATAGATTGGGGCAGAAAAAACAAGAAATGTGCCGTGTGAAAACCGAACAATGGGTCACCTTGAGTAAACAACTTTTTTCTCATTAATTTTTATTTTGGGTGTATACCTGGTTTATACTTGTAATGAATTGCGGAATGCACATTGACACATATTGGCGAAAAGTTATTTAGGAGTCAAAACATGAATTGAGTCTTTTTTTTACGTGAGTTTTATTCGTGCGTAGATACAGAATATACTAGATAACAGTTTTAGTTATTGAATTTTCCAATTGGGAAATCTGAAAAAGGCTATGTGTTAATAAAAATTATGATTTATCAAAGTTTTCGAGCACCTTGATATTTTTGGGCAGAAATAAACTTGTACTTTCCTGAATTAAATTAACTACTTATTATCTTAAGAGTATAGTGTTGGTTTTTTGATAGTATATTTGTTGAATACGTGACAAAATAATACCGATTTAATCCAAATATAATAAAAACTTAAAAAATAAATAACATTGCTTAGTTTAAATTATAATTATTTCTCAAGTTTGAGTATTTTCTATCTTTATTTTTCTTAAATTTTCCAAATCGCTGAGTTGAGATATTTTAAGTAAGTCAATTTTCATTGCAATTTTCTGTAAATTGTAAATTTCGTCAAAATACTTTTATGAAAATGCAGGTTGTTTTAAGAATTGGCAAACACCTTAAATATTAAAAAAGTTAAAGAAATTGTGAATTTTATGAAATATTCACAAATTACATAGCTATCAAAAACTTAATTACAAAGTAGGTTTTTTTTTCTTAAATTTATTTGCCCTTCAATATACATTCTTTATTAGTGTATCACTGAGAAATTTGAAAAATAAGACAAATTTCAATAAATGACAACAATTCGTTTACTGAATCTGTCAGAAAGGATATTTCTATAAAATGTCATCTTCAAATTTAAAAAATTCATCTTCCTGCAGCTACAATACTAAGAACAGGGATTAAGCACTAATTATTTAAAAAACATTGTATTAGCAATCAATTATTACAATCCATACAAAGCTTCAAATTTAATAATCAGATAAAAATGATGATGTAGAATATTGCTATATGCTTATTAAGCAATATCGGAATTCAACTAAAAAACTCCACTGCTAATGAATGAGATAAACGCTACAATAATTAATGTAACAACCGATATTGTACCATTTTGAAGCATCAACTACGTTTATCAGTTCAGGTGACCATTTTATCAGAATTCGCAAGAGAAATGTTCTTCTTTGTAATTTGGCAAATATAATATATATATAATTAACATAACATCTTCAATTTTATTAAATTTTAGATGATTATTTTTAATTATTTCATTATTTTATTAATTAATTATTTTTTATGAATTAATCTATTTTAAAGTTCCACGTGTTTTTCAATTAAGGTAAATTTAATTTCATTGAAATTATATTTTCATAACGTTTCAACTTTATCTTTAGCTACAGATTGATTGATTAATATATTATTTAATGAAAAAAATAATATAAGCATAAATTAATCAATTTGATCACACATAGGAGTAAGAATGAATATTATATATATATATATATATAATTGTTTATGCCCTGATATTAATAGGACAATGAGACAAGTCTGATTCATTAACTGTGACAATGTCCTTTCCGATATCCGAAGTGCGCGCGCGCGCAACAAGCGGTAATAAATTTAGTAAGATGTATTAATTATTAGGTTACAAATCACTAAGACTTCATCAGAGTTTTTTGAAGGTCAGGAGCCAGACATGAAACTTAGGAGGTCTCATTTTTCTAGTTCCACCTTAAGGGCAAATCAATTTTGGAATGTGTTTGTTCGTGTTTGTTTATTTGATGGTTCAGGAAAATAAGCTAATAACAAGTTTGGTCTGAAAAAAGTAAATAAAATTATATTGATTATTCGGAAACATTAAGAATTCGTTTTCTTTTTTTCTTTTTTCTTTTTTTTTTTTTTGAACAAATAATAAATGTTTAATCATTTTCTTAGGGAATTGAGTTTAAAAATGATGTATTCTGTAATATTAGGCATGAGTATTAAGCGTTTTTATTAGTAAAAGCTAAATCACACTAACAATTCTTAAAGAACTTTTATTTTAAATTAAAATATATTGCATTATATTAAACCAATATTCGTAATACATGTCTACATACATAGCGGTTCAGGCGAGCAACGGACTGTATCCTTAGGTTAACAGGTTTGGAATACACGCCCATCAATAAGTGCCTCGTAATTTTGAACCATGCTCATTATGATGAGATCACACCTTAGCTGGCACCTGCCTCTCCACATGCATGCCACGACAGTGGAAGTACTTTGAACATGGAATATTACCGTAGACACATGCGCAACCTACGGAACTAAAGCAACCCAGGAAAAGAGAATATCAAGTGGTCACCCTCCCAAAACATTGCCCACAGGAAATGATTCTTAAAGTTGCTGATTACATTCGTAGTACACTAGAATCTCATTAATCGGGACTAGGATATCCCGGTCGTCCGAAATAGTGAAAGTGTGGATAAAATGGAATAACCTATAAATAGAGCTAAGATGCACAGACAAACTCTTGTGCTCAACAAAAATTGTATTTTAAATTCAAGAGAATGAAATATAAAACTTGATACGAGAATACCAAATATAGTATTTACATACATTATTTTGCTTATTATAAACATCAGGTGAAAAATTACTTTCAACATGATGGTCTACATTCATTTCCACTAACTGCACATGACATGCTCACTGGTTAAGAGGAACTACCGATCTTTTGATGTCTTACTTTAGTTGTCATTTCTTAAACAACATTAATGGATAAGTATCAAATGTCCGTAATATCCAGATATGGATTCATTGTTGTTTCCTTCCATGTATTTTATCACAAAACTAAATGATCTTTAATTTCACTAAATTTTGGTTTCGGGCTATCGTCTGTTTAATTGAACCCCTAATTGGTTTTCCAGATTAAGCAAAGTCCAATTTAATAAGGTCCGGACTAATAAGAATTGAGAGTTTATGATAAAAGTTATGTAACTTAATGAACTATATTTTAACGTAAGGAGGCTTATTTGTAATTCTAAGACATAATGAAAATATGTTCGATAAGGTTAGTTTGAATCCAAGTCCATCATATGAATGTTGATATTGAACCCATTTGCTTATATACTGAAAAATATATTCAAAATTAGAGAATTATAGTTCCATCAGTCGTACATCCTAAGCACAATAACCTAAAATTGTTTTCTTCCATGAATCATACTCTAAACGCAATAACTTCCCATCTCCCCAAAACCTATCAGCTATAAATTTGACAGATTAGATCGACTAAAATGGTACAAAGACCGCTAATAATTTACCAAAGAAAAATGGAAGTAGGTGCTCTGGATAAGGGAATCAAGGATCTTTTTCTGATGTTCTGATAACAGGTTTTTCGTTTGGTCAAGTGAATATACCAAACCCGTTAACCTTAAGGTGCAGTCCAGGATTTGTCTACACTGCTGTGTATGTATGTCTTGAGAAAAACGTCTCCTATTGATCTATGTTGTATCAATGGTGAAGTTCATCTGAGTTCTTGTTGTGTTTTGGGAGCATTTCTCCTTGTTTGTCCTGGAATCCTTAGTTTCATTGCTGAATTCTAATTTGATATGAGGTAATTTCAAAAGGAAGATGTATCACAGCATTTTGAATGATCATGTGCTTTCTTTAACACGAAGGTTTACTAAATAAGCTTTTGTTAATATTGAGATGACAATAATAATAATAGTTTTATTATTTCTTAATTCAGAAAAATATTAGAGTTTGTAATTCAATAGGCTGGTTATATTTATCATGTACTTATGCTCCGAATTAAAATGATCTGAATTGCTTGAATGAAAGAAAGTAAAGATCATCGTCGTGGAAAAGATTGGGACGAGTAAGACTGTATTGGTAGCTTCTGTAATTCCTGATCATCGAAAATTCACCCTTTGAAGAATAGTGAATTACTGAAGTCTTTCTATTCCTGGCATCAGATTACTCGTTATAACATAGAATGAATTCTTCTATCTACTGCACAACCAATCGTTTTTAACTAAATGTTTTCACACTTATTATCGTTTTTGCCCAACTTCTACAACAATTGTTGTCTGTCCTCGATTTGCAAATTTCTAAAATTAAACGTTGCATTCGATGACAATGTTCATATTATATTCTATGCTATCTTTTATTTAGTATCTAATACCCTTTTGAATAGTCATCCCTTTGTTATCTTATTAATACAATAATTTATACATGCTATGGTTGAATTTCAGTTTCTCATTACAATCAGATCTATTGATTTGCTTGTTACAATAGTTTCTGTCTTTTTCCTTTGTAATAAGAGACTATATTTTATGTAAGAAAATGATCTTTTAAAAAGCAATATCAAAAAGATGGTTTAAGGAACTTATAATTATCTTTAATTAATAAAAATACATTATGTTTTGCCTGAAAGTATCAATATAAAAAGATGTACCAGTATTTAAAAAAAAAACTATACATTTTTAAGTAAAATTGAAATTTTGCATATTTTTCTGAAAGAACAAAATTAGTTACTCCGAAGAATGAAAATGAGATAATTTTGAGGTGATGGTAAATATAAAGTTAATATGAAGAAGTTAACTCTTATTATAAAGAAAATGTGCCTATGTTTGAATTTTAGAAAATTTTAGATATTTAAGTATTCAATTATACAAGACATAAAACACACAAATTATATTTTGAATTTTCCTTGAGCAATTAACTATTTACAGGTTAAAAGAAATATATTACCCCCTTTCTTTAAAACAGAATCATTAAGTCATTGTGTATATACATTCATCATTTAAATAAATATACTGTTAGAAACTTATTTAATATTTTTTGTTCCTTTGCTTAGTCACGTGATAGATTCTTTCCATTTTTAATGTCATTTTAGCATATTTAAAATTTATATATATATATATATATAAATTTTATATATATAGTTGATTTTACACTATGCTTTCACTCAATGAAAGAAAAAGTTCGGCTTAGAAGATTCAGGATGTTTTTCTCGATTTAAGTCATAGTATCCGAATTCTCGAGCACGAATGGCGTGACTCCTAGTCTCGAGTACTTCACACTCTTCCTACTCCACGCACATGCTTAAAAAAATTCTGTGAGTGAAGGAAAAACAAACAAAATCACGAGTTCTTTACCTGCTCAACCATTGTGAGTCAGTCATCAGGTCAGTGGTAAAGAGCAATGGATCGTGAAATAGCATGGTAACAACTTGGATCCTGACAGACACCTCTCTCAAAAGTCCATGTCGGGGAAATTTCTTTAACCATTAATGGTGTGTCGCTAAGCCCATTTAGCTGCATTCCTGCCTTTTATGTTCCATTGAACGCATCAAGCTGTTGTTGCCTTTTTTTTGGTTTTGCATTTTTGTGATGGATGGAGGAATATGATCAGATATTAGACTACTTAAACTGGCAATAACTTTTGTGAGTGTTATTTTTATCTTCAAGAAACAATAAATGGTCATAACCACAGCAAATTTTACTATTATTCTGAAAGGAAAAAATCTTTTGGTTGATAAAATAAGGCATAATTTTATAATGTTGCTTGTTAATACCGATGTATTTCTAACTATTTCACATATGATATGCCAGAATTATCATAAGAAATGTGTTTTTTGGATACTTTTTTTCAATATGACAGCTCATTCCTGGTTATATTTTTCGCGCGTATAATCACTAAAATCTTTAAAACTATATAACCTACTCTAACTATATAAACACTATTAATTTTTTATGTTGTTAATTCGAATTAATATGTTATCATGAATTAATTAATAATAACATGCAGCTATAAAATAGTATTAGGTTCATTTGACATCTATTAAAGGATAATAAAAAAAGTTAAAATAAATGTTTGATTAATTTCCGGACGTCTTTTTCTGCTGCGCAAACCCTATTTTCATAATTATATAGTTAAAATTGTTAATATTGAAGTAACTCGTCAAAAGAAAATAGTTAGCTGTATAGAGAATATAAAATTATGATATTTTTTAACTCTGTATTAATTAAGACAAACTATTAATTAATACAGAGTTCAATAATTTCATAATTTTGATCATACTATATGAATAATATTATAATATTCATTAAGACAAAAGATCAATTAATGCTCATCATTTTAATTACCATTAAATTTTTATACTAATTTTTTAAATGTTTCAAAATTCGAATTTTTGATTAACAAAATCTTCTCTGAGTTTCAAAGTATTCCAAAATTTCAATGATTCTATTTCTAATTTATCACAATTCATAAATGTTTGTAATTTTTTATAGTATTAAATTATTTAAAATTGGCTGCTTAACAATGGAGTTTGGCTATAATTTAAGGACTAGAAACAAAGCCAAAAAAACTTTTGCAATCATTTGGTTTTAATTTATTTCTTTTCCATTTATTTTCGGATAAAAATATAATGTTAATTGATATTAATAATAAAATAAGTCCTAAAGAAAATGAAACTACATCATCACCTTTATATACATTAATATCATGGATTAATTATGATGTAAATAGTTATCTCACATTTGTCCTTTTGTAAAAATTAATCAAGATTGAATTGATGACTTTAATTTGAACGCACTGTGTGATTTAATTTTAATTAAGTATGAATCAATAGTTAACCGAAACTAATTATTAATTAATATTTCGCCTAATAGTATAATTGAAATCGAGATAATTGCAGTTTATTTTTAGTAATGTTTTCTGGCATTATATAACTATATTATAATTGCTGCAAGTTTTTTAAACATTAATCTATTTTATTACAACAAGCTTTAAAATCTTTGCTTACAATAATTACAGAAAATTGAAGATTTCGCGTGTCAAAGTTTTCAACGAGCCGGCCTTTCTTTTCCTATTCTCTATTATTTAACCGCATACTTTCATGATAAACTTTCATAATAATGTGTAATAATAATAATGATGTATTATTAAAAAGACAAATATGTATAATTTATGAATGAGTTTCGAAACCACTATATTTTGCTATCGGGATCGGGGAACAGAAACTCTAACTGAATTAGGCTTAGTTCGAAATATTATAGAAAATTATCTTAATATTTTAGAAATCTTTATTATATAGAACTCAGTTAAAACTATTGATTTCATATAAACTGAATATACATTAAATATCCCAAATAACTTAATTATCATTGTTTATATTAACACTGGAATAATCGCAAAACAGTTAAATTAGAAAGCGCAGGTTTTGTATGCAAATTGTACTAGTAAAAGTACAGTATTGGAAATCCAATATTGAAAAACCACAATAAGATTTTTTAAATAGAATGAAATTTTAAGTTATTCGTTTACTTTAAATATGCAGAAGGACAAATGTACTCCGCTATCTTATTTAACAACCAACAAAAACTACTTTATAATTCAATCAGTGAGGTATTAAAATAACTAATTGTATGAGTTTTCTCACAGAACTTTTTTAGCAAATTTTCTAAATAATAAACTTTTAAAATAAAAAATATGTCAACTTGTTTCAATAAAAATATATCATTAGAACACAGAAATTAAAATAGCAGCACGAGATTTACTTTTGCATACAATTGGATTTTAAGCATCCCTTAACTTAAACAATCAGGTTCACATACGTTCTCCGCTTCCTATTTAAATATTTTTTAAACAAATTCAGAATCTATCTAGCTAAGCGTTAAAATAAACTATGTGTCAAAATACACTGAGGTTTCTTAAGTAAAAACTAATTCAAATACTAAACAGATAAGAATACCAAAGGCGAAGTTAGATACTACAAAAATTTCAATATATTGACTGTTTTTCCTAGTCGTAATAAGTCATTTATTGTTGAATATTTTTTTAAATTCAACTATAACAGTATTTGTTAAAATAAAATTCTGTTACATTAAAGAACCTGAATTTGAATACATGATATATATATATATATATATATATATATATATATATATATATATATATATATATATATATATATATATATATATATATATATATATATTAAGATGTAACAAAATATTTCATTTGAAAAGAGGAAAATGTTTTATGAACGCGACTGGAAATACCTAACTTGAGTAGATTTCTCTTTGTAAGAAAATGTTTTGTAGTGTGATTTTTAATGAATAGGCAAGTGATATCTTCTTGTGTTTTATCAACCACATCAGCAAGGTTATATGTGATATTCGATACATTACATTTTACATTGATTATTGAAGTCGCCATTTTTACAACTCGATAAGTTATTTAAATTTAAGGATCTTAATTATAAGAGTTAAAAACAAGTTCATACGACATGTTATCAAGAAACTGACCTTGGTAAATGAAATTTAATACTTAGTTGTCAATTTTAGTGATTCGTTATATTCATTAAGACGTGGAATTTCAATTTAATTAAAAAAATTTCCCACTTACATGCGTAAATGAAATAGAAGTTTTTTGTTTCATATATTACATAGTTTATTGTACTTTTATATTATGATATGCATTTAAAAATTTATAACACTTTGATAAAATATTTTCCTAGAATAAGTTGCTATTACAAAGTATTTAAATATGAGGATTTAATTTGCATGTATCATTAACATAGTAAACGATATAAATAACAATATTCTTGTAAAAACATGATCCAGCTCTTTTCACATTAAGTGTGATGCCTTTTTTTCTTTAAATGATCATACATTTTTCAGTGTCTTAATAGCTTCCGCTTATTTATAAATTTAAATATGAAAGTTGCATTTAAATTAGTAGGAAAATTCATATTTGTTGCTTAAAATTGCCGCAAGGTCCACAAAGATTAAAATAATACCAGGATTCAGGTTAGCATTCTTATTTGTAGATATCAAGATATACAATAAAATTAACCTTTTCTAAAAATTTATTTTACTATATATTTTGATTTTATGTAAAATTATACTATAAAAGAGAATAAAAAATAAGCAATTATTATTATAGCAAGTTTAAAAAAGAAATTTTACTTGTTTATTTTGTACCATTCCCTCTCTGTTTTACTTCACATTAGTCGTTTTCATGAGACAGCTTGGGGTTGAAGATGGAGTTATTGGCACCTGGAAGCTTTCTCATCACCCAGCATATTTGTTCTGTGGAAGGAGCACTCCCCAACTTCCCTCTAGGTCTTTGAGAAATTTGTTCAACATCAAATCAATATTGTCGGGAAAGAGTTCTATAGACAATATCTTCTTTTAGTTCTATCCTTTTCCAAATTCGATGGATTTGGTATCTGGACTGTTAAATTTCATAATCGACCCATCTAAATGATTTCCATTGCTTTCAATTATGCATATTTAGACTTTACTGATAGTACACATACTAATAAAAGAACTGCAGATTATAATATAATTAACTATTTCTTTTAGCATATTAAAAGTAACTGGCTCTGTAGATCGTAGCCTTTTTTTAAAATTTAGTTGAATTTACTCCCCATATAAAATTTCATAGTTTTAAAACTTCTAGTATTGTACATGAAAAACTAAAGATCAACAATAGATTTGATAGCTCCATAGTAATTTGTGCTGTTCTATTGTAATTTTATCTTGAAGACATATAATGATGCTTGCGCAATTTCATGTTGATTGCAAACCATTACTACGTGCAAGATACTCAAAGATAAGGCAAAGGAATCAAATTTATTATTTCGAAACTGGTTTTATACACATCTTTCTAAAATCGAAATACTTGCCTATATGCGATTATTGAAATACAAGAAACAAGAAACCTAATAATATAAGCACTGGTATTTTTTATTTACTATACCATAGCCACTTTATAGTTGAATTGTTTATTTAATAGGAAATCATGTTTTAAAGTGAATTCTTAATATCTAAAACCATCTATTCTGGAGAAGGAAACAACAGTTAGGTATATTACGGTAAGGCAATTCCGATTCTCAGGGTTACTATCTTAGTAAATCTTCTAGAAACTAATTGTAATTCGTCATAACTGACGATTATGATCAAAATACATCAAACTACAGAATAGCAATTCGTATTGCTCAACTCTGATTTACAAAAATAGAAATTACACACATTTAATATCATACCTATTATAAGAAATGGTTTTTGATTTGTTTCCCCTGCATTCATATTTAGTATACTAGAGCTAATTTAATCAGGGATAAAAATAAAATTTATCTCACGTTACTACAAACACTACAAGACTTGAATATTGATGAATTAAATTAAAGCTCTATTCTGTCACTGAATAATCTGAAATAGGCGACACATTTGACTTGTATTGAAAATGGTGTTTTTTTAATTGGTCTAATCAGAATAATAGATTGTCACTTTACAGAGATTCATTTGGTCATAGGTTTGCACTTTAAATTAGGTTTTGAGCCATTAAAAGCATTTACATTAAAAATGCTGACTGAATTGTTATTTTAATTATTATCAATTTTAAAAATTTCAAAAAAAAAAAAAAAAAACATTCAAAATTCGAAAACTTAAATTTTTATCGCATTTTAGAGCTGTTTTAATCATCCATTAGAAATCCTTTAAATATTAAAATAATAAACTATCTTATTAAAAATTGATAAATTTGTTTGTTCAAAATTTAAGGTGATTTCAAAATCATCATCTATTTGTAGCAATAAATAATTCATAAAGAAAAGATTCATGCAATATTGATGCTCCTCCCACTTCGCCATTCCACTGAGAGCATGATTTGATATCAATTTCCCTACAAGATCGTTAGATCGGACTACGTGCACCACCTCTGATCTAAGCTAAGGCGAATTCACCCTTTGAGGGTGGCTGAAGTAAATAATTCACAAGTCAAAAGTAATGAATCTGAACAATCATAAACACAATATCAGAAGGCATTTGAAAATGTTATTAAGTAAAAACGTGGAATCTATTCCTAAAATATTAAGCAGATTATTGAATATGACAGTTTATCAGTCGAAATATAATGCAATAACTGAAGGACCCAACTTAATAATTTATTCACTTATTCACTGGTAATAAAATTTTTTCATATATATATATATATATATATATATATATATATATATATATATATATATATATATATATATATATATATATACAGAATTTACACAAATGTATATCAAGAATATATACACAGATATTCGCACGGTAAACATAATATTCATTTAAGTAAAATATAAGAATATGCTGTGTTATATATTAGCAGAAATAAATATTTTTGTCAAACTGTGAAATTAGATCATATTCCATTGAAAAAATTAACTATACATAATTTAATTAAAATAGGGAATTATAATTAATTATAGATCAAATGTACAGAGAAAAGAGAACACATTAAGTAAACTATATTGATAGATAAAGAAATTTTATATGCATTTGAATATCGTAGGAGTACGTTAATAATAGCCATCTTTAATAAGACTCTTTTCTTATTTTTATATAAGCACCTTATACTAAGTAGAATTTATTCACTGAAAATAATATTTTTTAAATTTTAAAAAAGGAAATAACTAATATCAATTTATAAACATAAATATTGAATTTAAAAATTTCCTCATCAGTTAAATTAATATGTCCCTCAATATTGAATAAAAGATCCAGAAATTCGAATTTTATTAATTGTAATAGTAAAAATTACACATAAGTGATAAATTTTAATGAATTTATCACTTAGGCGGATTTTGAATCTTGTACTACATTTATATAAGGAGAATAAAAACAAGATTTCTTTGGAAAAAATTTATTTATATTTTGAGATTTTGTAAATCTAAATCTATTTAACGACATACGTGATTTCGGAAAAAACTACTTTATAAATCTTTTATAATATTCTTTAAGGTAGTAGAAATTTTTTTCCCATAAATTATCCCACAATACCTTTACTACATTTTTAATACTTTTAATAAATTTGAAATAAAATATCGAGTATGTTTAACAGTCATTCGATACAAGCATTAAAAAAAATTGTCAAATTTTTACCATAATTTATTAAAATCTTCACTTCATAATTTTAAACCATAAATGAAAATTTTATCTTATTTTTAATTTAGTATTATTTTTCATAAATGTTATTTATTTATTCTTGAATTTTTGATAATACCTTGTACTGACTTTCTATCAAATAATATAGTTATTTTAAAACAATTGTAAATCATTAATATATATATATATATATATATATATATATATATATATATATATATATATATATATATATATATATAGGAAAAGTTTTCGAAACAAACTGCTAATATAATTTATTTTTATAAATACGATAATGAAACAAACCTAAACTACGGCAGAATTTATGCATGTATTATTTACATACCTTAAATACAGTACAGTACCTGATGGTGATGATATTATAACATATAAATGATGAGATGTTCATAGTTATTAGTGACGATGCTGTCAATTGCTGAGATTTTGTAATAAAGTTCATCATTTATGGAAGTTTAAGATATATAAGTTTTGCTTTTATCAAATTTTGCTGCCTCTGAAAAAATCATCGAAATTTTGAAAATAAAGGGAAAATTTTTGTTTATTTGAAAATTACAATGATTTTTCAGTTTGGCAAAGTGACAAATTTGTCCTTGGATTTTTCAAGAGCTGTAACAACAGTCCGCAGGTGTAGAGATTCAGGGTGGTAAATAGTATAAAAAATCTCGCTTCACCCACTGGGGTAATTGATTTGGGGGGGTAAGAAAGGGAAAAGTTAGGGATTTTAAGAATAGCCGCGTGGGGGGCTCCAGGATGTTTTTTTTTTTTTTTCTTAAAATCTCCCCTTGCATATGCACTTTATCTAGCCTGGTAATGGAAAAAAAGTAGTCATCTTCAAAAGCTTCAAATTGAGCTAAGTGTGGGGTCTGGAATTACCACGTGCACGTGTGCGTCTGACGAAGTACAGCTAAAATGAATCAAATATCCCGTTTCATAGCCATTATCGTGTACATGAACATTCTAGGGAATTCAAAGCACAAATCTTTAAGGAGGGTTCTTGGAAAAAATTTTCTTCTATATATATATATATATATATATATATATATATACATACATACATATATATATATATATATATATATATATATATATATATATATATATATATATATATATATATATATATATATATATACATACATATGTATGTATATGCATATTTATCGGGAAATTTTAATAAAATTTTGATCCCTTAAAAATTTGATTTAAAAAAGTTATGCATGAAATATTTTATGAAGAAAGAATTCAAACAATTTTAGATTGATACGATTTCATTTGTGCCCCTTTTATTATTATTCATTCAAAGTACAAGTTTAGCTTATAAAATAATGATTCCTTTTAAGAGTATAAAATAACTGGAATAAAATTTTTTAATACTTATTTTGGTCTTCATAGTAATAATTTTAAATTGAATTTAAATTGTTCTTTTAAGAAATATTTGCCTCTTAAAATAAATATTTAAATAAGATTTGAACTCTCACAAGTTTATTGTATGTTAGAATGCAATTCACACACACACCTACACACACACACCACACACACCTACACACACACACACACACACACACACACACACACACACACACACACACACACACACACACACACACACACACACACACACATGATTTTAATCGTTGGAGTTTTTGTTTTATCATCAACATTAATATTATGGATTCTAATTTGATAAAAGTTCATTTTGATTTATATGAATTTAATATTGTTTAAACAAATGTTAGACATTCAATTTGAAACGTACTTATAAAGGAAATTTCAAATAAAAGTGTACCTAAGGAAATCAATTAAAGCAATTACTGTTTCTCTTTTATCAAATAATAATAGAACAGTTTTTCTTCAAATATTTAAAACTGTAAAACAAAGTATTGAATTTTTAAATTCAAATACGCATTTTCATTGTTCCATGATGTTTTTAAAAATGGTAATGAAAAACATGTTTTTTTTTCTTCATAATACTATCGCAATTTGAATCATATAATATTTCTTTTTATTATTTAATAAAAAATTATTGATTTTATTTTGCATTGTATTATAAAAATAAGAGTAATGCTATGAATGTCTATGCATCTTAATACCTTGCAATTTGGGTTGGGATAACTAAATATGAAAGTTAAGTAAGCTTTAACTACTTTTAAAGTTTTCTTAAATGTAACTCATTTTTAACTATATGACAAGTCTCATTAGTGGAAAATATATTATTTTTCGATAAAAGAAGAAAAACAGCGTGATATTCACAAGTACTTCATCTTAACTCAGAATCAATATTTTTCATGAAAAATTGACCATTTAATTTCTTTCAGAAATTCAACCTACAATTTTTTTTACTGATTTCCAACAATTCATCACTATTTCAGTTGAATAAAATAACGGTATTTAACAACCAAATTTCTGATCAGTCTGATATTCTAATTATAATGTGTACAATTTCATCTAATTATAATTGCAAATGCTTCTGATGGATCATTTGAAATTCCTGTCTCATGCTGCCATTGTTTTATAGCGGTTAAGCTATTAACATTCACGAGGAAATAACATTTATGCTCGATTATAGACAGACAATACTAATTCGATTCTTCAGATTGATAAATCATAGTAGCTTGATCAATTGATGAGCTAGTTTAAGAATATAGGCCAACATCGCATATGCATTCAGAATTTAATTTTGAATTAGTCATTATTTATTAGATAATTTAAAACACATTTAGGTTTGTGATTTACTCTAATGGATATCTGATAGCAAATATCTCTAAATTGAATTTTAAATGTTTTGAATTTTCACTAAAAACTGATTTAAGTTAGCGATATTATACAGTTTAACAAATATTTGGTATCATGGAATTAAATGAAACTGTATTGTTGTTTCTAAGTGTTTTGAAAGACGAAGATAGAGAGAGAATATAATTATTTTGTTTATATTTCTTTAGAAAAATTACGAAATGATTAATTAAATGTATGTGATTAATTTTTTTTTTGTAACCATACCTTCATCATAATAGATATTATTCTATTACTAAGTTAAAAATAGAATAATACCTATATTAATAAATTTAGCAATGAATTCTAAAAATAAATTGTCAACGGCAATGGAATTAAAATTAAATCAGAATGCTGGTCTCTGGCTACTTTAAAGTATATGTAATGCTTCATTTTAAAAACTTGATTATTGAGTTCGATAAATTTAAATCTTAATCGACACTGTTAATTTGTTTACGTTGTGTTGCGCATGTTTCGGAATTCTGATTATTTCAAAAGCAGAATTGGCTTTTTTTTTTTTTCTTTCTACTTTTGAAAATGTTGTTGATATATGCCTCCAGATGATAGAGAAAAATTAAATTAGTGTTAATTTCCGCTTTTTTTACATTCCTTCATGACTGAATTAGAAAAAAAAATAAATAAGACAATATTTAAAGTATTGTTTCAACTTTTGAATTTTTTCTTATGTAGCAAATAAATCTGTCAATGTTTCATATAGCAGATAAAACTTCTTTATTTTTCTCAACATTCAGCTTATCAGAAATAAAATCGACAATCATATGAAAGGTATCCCGATTTTCGTATATAGTAACTTCGTAACTTAAGCAAACAAGCGAAATATCCATGCCTCATTCGGTTTGTTTTTAACCGTGTTTATGTGAAACTTAATTCTTTGGAATGTTTAAGCAAAAATAAATAAGTGGTAAATATATTTGAAAAATTTTAAATATCGTTATTTTCTCAAATCGTGATTTTTCTCTGAAAGTTAGATATACATTTTTTCATTTGAAGATATGGTACACTAATTAATTACACTATTGATGGTATGAAAAAAAAGTAATGGTATTGGGTATGCTAATTAATGATATGAAATAAATATGAATAATTCGATCTGTTTTTGTAAAAAATTAATTAAATTTTCTTCAAAATTTAAATTAAAGTTGCCTATGTAAGTGGTTGCTATGCCATTTACATAGGTAACAGTGGAATATGCCAAGAAGGCTGCAATTAAGAAAAATATCAAAATAATTTTAAGAATTTTCGTAAGAAAAGCAATATTTTTCAGTCTACAAACCAGATATAAATACAATGAATTGAAAAATTAACCACTTTAATATGGAAACTTGAAAATTGCTAAGCATACAGCTAATAGAAATGCAAAAACAGTAAAATGGAGGAAATGCTCAAAATGCATCAATTTTTAAAATTTTACATATAAAATGGAATAATGAGTAAAATAAGTTAATTTCATGCAGGATTTAAATCATGTATTATCTCAATATTCTGTTGTCAGACTGGAGATTTTGATGACGTAACTTTCTCCAAGAATTTTCAGACAGACCCGAATTGTCCGTTACAAAGGAGACAATTTGTGCTAAAATATTATACGATGTTTTGGTAAAAATTATATGATGAAAATTTTCAAGTTATGTTTCAACACAATGGAAGGTAAAAGTAAATATTTTCAGAGTCATAATAAATATTTACATTAATGTATATACGTAGATAAAAAGTATTCATCATGCTTGTACTACAACGATTACCTATTGTATACAGAAATCAAAATAACTGTGCTAAGTTCGGATATATTAATATATTATTTAATTCATAATCTAAGTGATTAAGTTTAAGAAATATTTTAAAAAGTTCTAATATGCTTTAGTGTCTGTGCGTGTACAGATAAAGCAATAATAAATCAAAAATAATTTTCAAATACTCCAAAACTATTTGTTTTTAATTCTTAAGAACACCAAAATATGTCTAATGAAACGCTTTACTATGATTGTTAAAGGAAAAGGAATGTTTGAGGAATGTCCTAATACTCTCGTTGATAACAGTTTATTAATGGAATGTGAATGTCTTTTCTACCCATGCATTTATAACTGGATGGAAGCAAGTGATATTTCAAGGTTTCTTCTTTGATGACATGGGAACATGGTGCCTTAATTAATAAAAGTTCTTTTGGAAGAAAATAATTTTCTGTGAGTAAAAGGCACTCTAGTAGACTTTAACTGTTTAGCGATGTATTAATATTTGACACTTTTTTGTAGTTGCCCTGAGATTTACTTCAAATAATCAGAACGCATGTTCAGCATTCTCCAACTTTATTTAAATTAATAGAGACCTTGACTAGAATACAATGACTTTAATTTATTTTTGAATTCACGGTTTTCGAATCATTAATTTGTTCATTTCCAAATGTCGAAAATCTAGAACTGATTAAGTGGAAGATTGTCACTAGTTTGAAAAATATATTGGAATTCATATTTTTCAAATGAAAAATCACAGGTCATTTATAATCTTTAATCTAGAATAAGAGAATAATTACTAAAAAATTTCTCGGTCTGCAAAAACTAAATTATTATTTCAGGTTATTTCTGATTTTTTTATTTGAGCGAATTTTGATATAACAGAAAACAAATTTTGATGCAGTAGCACTATGTTTCTAATCAAAAGCTTTTTCAAACCACTGTTTATAAATAAAATATAAAGTTTCTCACAAAATACTTTTGGAGTAATCAATTACTATGATTTTATACTTATATATCTTAAATATATATTCAGCATATTCTATTATTAAATGTAACGAATAGAAAAAATGGCGAAATTTTTTGTCGATAAGAATGCGCAAATGATATTTTTAGAACATTTACAGTAATAATTATACTTGAATTCTTGTAATCAAAAAGATAGTTGATACTTTTTGTATTTGTGGGTTGTAAAGGTAACTTCCATGAAATATTCTTATGCTATAAATGTTATCGTCACATGATCTATAACTATAATATAATAACTGCAATTCAGTTTTTACCAATAATTCCAAAACAAAAATACCCAAAAATTGCTTCTTTAGTGTCATTTCATTGATTACCGCGTATAAATTTGATTTCATAATCATTACATAAGTTAGAAAAACGTAAAAGTGATGCGGAAATAGAATTCACATTATAGAACTGTAACCGAAACAAGTTATGCCATCTAGCGGAGATATTCTCAGATTTTTTTCATTCATAAATATCTGATGAAAGATTAATTATAACACAGCTTTGCACACTCAAATGTTTGTAGCAAAGGTTAAAAAAAAGTAATAAAAGATCAATTTATGAGAAGAAAGTGCTTAAAGTGTCATAAAGAATTACGAGATGGATTTTTTATAATGGATTTTGGCGATATATTTACGGAAATACAGTGAAAAGATTTTTTTAATTCGTAAAAATAACCACTTTCTAAATAGCTTTTCTTAATTGAAATGTTACTTTATTATCGCTCACTTAGACTATCTTAATAAAATTAATTTTCTCGTAATAAAAAAGATAATATATTTCATTCATGTAAAATGCGGAACTCCACTATAAATTAGAAGAGAGTTATAATTATTTTGAACTTGAATATTTTGAATATGAAGTGCAATGTGTATGTAATAAAATTGAATTATTAATTGCCAATAGGAAATTTCATTTTTTATTAATAACATTCTAATTTCATGTTTCTCTGTTTTGTCTCTAAGTTATGGGCAATAAATAAATCCAGTAAAATACTTAATATATATCGCAATATAAACAAGCATGGAATTAAGTAATTATTTGAAACAATGTGAAGAGTTTTTGATGAGGTAAAAATTTCTAAAATCGTGATTGCATAAAAAATTATATAGTCATTTTTTTCATTTAATGAAATTGAAATGAAGCAAATAGCAAATAGTCATTTGAGATTCTTGTTTTTATGGGGTAGCATAAGTGAGAAAGGGTTTTCCATCAGTAGAAATAATATTAAGTAATTTTTTTTCTTCATCAACATTTTACGTATAATATTTCTGAACTTAGAATGAATAGGTACTGAAATTTTCTTTTAAGACCCTAAATAAATAAATTATTAACAAAAAAATTAAATTGCTAGCGTTCAATTATATTTATTTAAATATAAATACCTCTAGTACAAGAATTAGTTTTGTTTTTAATTTGTATTTGAATACTTTCTTAAAAAATTATTATATCAATCATGTTTGCTTTTTACCACATTTATCATAAATAATATTTTATATAAAATGTCCAAAAATATCCTTGACAAAGGTATTTACTTGAAAAAGCATTTACTTATACCAAATTTTGGTTAAAAAATAATAGAAATAAATACTATGATTTGCATGATAGTAAAATTTCGTAGTCACTGAAAGATAGAATGAAGTATTAATTAAAATGTAACAAAACATTAAAAGAAGTATATTATAATTTAGCAATCATTAACTACATTATATAACATTATAAAAATTTTTCCAAATAATATAGGCTTGAACTTGAAGTAAATCCATACTGCTTATCTTAGATTTAGTCATCAGTATGGCAAAAGTAACTCAAATGGTTAAAATGGTAAAATTAATGCAATTTATTTTTTAATCGTACTTCGTGTTTTGTTTGAGATCATTGAAATTGTTTTATTAATTGTTGCTTCGTTATTATGCAAATTTCCCACTTAGCTTTAGGCTATTCTTTTGAGAATACTTAAAGTTTTTTGCAATAGAAACATGAAACACTCTATAATTTCATAGTAATTATTTTATATGTAATTTGTGATTTCCTTGAAACTATTTAACGTTTCTTATTAAAACTATCATAAAACGATAAGTAGTTTCATAATAAAAGTTTTAGATATATTTAGCGTGCCATTCCATTGAAATTATTCAACGTTTTATACAAGGACAAGCATAGAATGCTCATTAGTTTTCTTGTAAGCATTTCGTGGTATTTTTCAAACTATTTAATAATTTACATTAAAAGTAGCGTAAAATAGCAATTAGTTGTATAATAATTGCTTTGGGCATATTTTATGGCTTCTTGGAAATTATATAACGTGTTGTACAAAAAGCAGCATAAAATACTAAGTAATTTATATATTTTTAATGCATTCGATATTTTTACATTAAATTAATTATCCAAAGTATTAAATTTCGACCTATTTTGCTAAAAGAAGCTAAAAATGCTAAATAATTTCGTGAAAATATTTTCCTTTGAAGTCAGTCAGCATCACTTGCTTCTTACTACTTTCTTTAATCAATTTTTGCATACTTAATTTTAAACAATCATTTCTTAATCTTTTCAATATTTTTATTTAAAAATTTTCGATTAATATTGAAAAAATTTTATTCTTGACTTATCCTTATTTTATTATTACCAAGCGAGATAATTTTCTCATCGGATTTTTCTTTATTACTTTTTTGGGATCATTGTGGAAATTTTGAACTGTTTTTAATACATTAAAAAATTTAATGACACTCCAACTTGACAATATGAAGCCAAATAATTTACACTTTATAAAACTTAAATAAAAATGGTATCACCTAAATAGAATTTAACTAAAAAAAAGGACCTAATAATTAAGAAATAAAATTTAACAAGTGAAAAGAATAATGAACTATAAATCCAAGAAGAAAACCTGTTTTATTTTAAAATGAATAATAGTTATTAGATAATGTTTCGAATATATGATTTGTTTCAATGCATATATAACTAACAGTTGAGTGCTAAGACTTAACAAGATTAAACAATTCAGCTTAAACTGTAGTTTAATTGATTTCAGGTTTTACAAATATTTAAAGCTTTATTTAAGTAATTAGTAAATATAGCGATAAAAAATATAATACTTAACATTTGTTACTCGATAAAATTGTAATCCCAAAAATTTCGAATTAGTTCTTTTTTAACTAGGATTTAAGCAAAGATTAATTTACACTGAATTTTTTTTTAAATAACATTTTTTTCTGATACCATAATATTTGTTATCTGAACGGCATTTTATAAACCCAGAAAATAATTTTATCATTAATTAAAATTTATTGTTAATGAACTTAAAAAAGAAAGTTAGTTTACCATTTAATTTGATTTTGGCAATGAGATTACATGTTTAGGGAAAGAAAAAAAAGCCAAAATGTAAACTATTGTGCTCTGATAACCTGACTTCAATACTTAACTTTGTATTGTTAACCAACCTTTTGATTTGAGCTAGCACAATAGATCATTATGATCGTAAAACTTGGGATCTTTGGTACCCTCATCTCAATGATTGTTTTTATTAACTTTGCAGGGAATGAAGTAAAAAATAAAGTTTTATAAAAATTCGATTGGATGAAATGAAATCACTTCCTTGTTTACTTTACAAAGCTTGATAGTTTCTATTTTCATTAAATAGGCTTTTAAGAGTAATTTTTAATTCATTTCTGTCATAAACATGGTCAAAATGGGAGAAAAAATGCATTTTCAATTTTAGAGAGCAATTTGGTTATATTTTATTGGTAAAAGCTTGCAGTTAAGCTGTAAATATCTTATAAGTAGGATACCTCATCAACGATCGCGTCAACGGACTTTTCAGGTTGCGAGTGTCACTCCCACCGTGGGAAAGATGTTTGTAGTTGATTAAAAATATATATATTTATAGATTCTCTTTTAATTCATAAACATTTTTCTTAATTTAGCTGCTCTATATAAAAGAATAACAGAACAATCAAGCCAAATTTTATGTGTGCATGATTTCTGTTGACTAATCATCAATATATAATTCAATTAATACTATAATACATAAGTTTACCAAAAAATATTTCAAAATCAGTTTATTAACTTTTTTTTGTAAAACATAGAATAATAGTAGTTTCTCGATTATTTGAGTGATATGTAAAATATTCAATATTATATTCAAATTTAATATTAATAGGAATTTATCTGCATTTGTCGAATCAAATATGACAATTTTTATTTTAACTGTCTACCAGTAATTTATCATAAAAATATATTCTTACTATAAAAAAAATAACTTTCGTTCAAATTTTAAACTAACATTTTATATTGAGTTCATACTTTTGCGATCAAATGAAATTTTAATTTCTTTTATTTTTTTTACGTTACTTTTGAATTATTTTTATCTGCAAAATTATATAAAAATTTTTTAAGGTAAAGAAATTATTATATCACAGTTTTTCAGTGTTTAACATCTTAATCATTTGTTTCAAGGCTCATTTCTTACGGTAACGGATTTTTGCTAAATATAATGATTTTTAAATTGAAATAAAAATAGATCATATTGTATTCAATTTATTGTTATTTATAATTTATTACAATATTATAACATTAATACCGCCGATTTTTTAATGTGTGCTTTTCGTGATGTAAGCAAATTCGTGATATTCATTATTAGATTTATTGCTTAATGCATGACGCATTTCCGATAGTACTGAGAAAATTGCATGAGATACAGAAAATTTCATTCATAAAAATAGAGTGAAAGTGTTTTTAAGTATAACTTCGTTTTTTCAATAAGTTTAACTGAATAGTATGATTCTGATTATTTTCGAAGTGAAAGGTATGGTGTTTTATTACATCCTTATTTTAATAATGAAAGATAACAGTTGTACTTCTGTTGCCTGCTTACACATTTGTTGGAGTAGATGCCGAGAAGTTTTTCATCTTTCCCCACTTGTGATAAGTGAATACCTTTCATGTTGTATGAAAAATCCTTCTAGAAGGCAGTGGAAGATCGTGTGGATGCTTCAGCGATTAATACGTTTTTACTATGCAAGCTACAGGAGTTGCCCTCATTCCACAGACATTAAACTCTCTTCCTTCTTGGACACTGAACACCTCTTTGATGTCCCTGCCATATTTGCAAAGCTCTTCAGGATCTATCTCGATCCCCTGTATCAACTCTTCTATTCCTCGGAAGTTATAGATATCGCCAGAGCTGTCTTGGACACTTTTGGATTAGTTTGATTCCACTACACTACTTTACTGGACGAGACAACAATAACAAAGACTATACGGTGTAAAATAAGGTGATCATTAAGATTTAAGCTGTTTGAAATTAGAATAAAAACATTTTTCTGATGACTTTATACAATACTATTTATTCCTATGAGCATTTCTGAGAAATAATTTTGAGTTTTATATATATATATATATATATATATATATATATATATATATATATATATATATATATATACACTTTATTATACGTTAACGCAGTTAAACTCCAGACGCAAATGGGAAAATTTAGCTATGCTTCAAAGAAATCTATTCGTAATATTAATTAATTGTCCACGGTTAAAAACAAAAACAAAACAGTTTTTTAAATTCAACTTCAACCGTCAAGTGAGAACCAAAGACCTTGACGGTGAAAGTTTCAAGCAGTGGTTATCGCTAACATAGCAGCTGCCTAGTATACCACACTCATCAGCCTATAGGCCTCATTTAATCTGCAACTTTATCCACACCGCATAATACAGCCCCAGGCTTTACTCAATTATACACACACAAAACACCTGCAATTGAAACCCAAGATTTGATGCGTGCGTGGGCTCACAGAAACTCACCCCTCCACCCTCGCAGGTGCATCTGCCCATCTCGCTGATACAAGCGGAAATCCGTACAAACGCCGCTGAAGGTCACTGAGAACAAGGTGATTCGTTGAGATAATAACCATTGCTTCCGACTTCTAACACGATTACAACTATAAGTTTCCTTAAATGTGGGAAAGTGAAATTAAAAAAACGGACTTTCTGGTGGATTTAAGTGTAATTTTTCCCATTATTTAAAAAAGGATGACAAAGAAGATAAGTATATATGTGGTTAAGTTGGTTTAAGGGGAATAAAATGAGATGGTGTCAAGAATTAATTTTTTAATTTCAAGAAAATGTTTATTCTTTAATTATGTTAGCAGTTTTGTGGGTTGTGTAGAAGAAGAATATTAACAGATCTGGCTATTTTTCAGAGTCAAGACTGCTACAAAGGTAGACAGCTGAAATAAAATTCACCAAGTTTATGATTTTAAATGCATCCGTGCTGCTTCAAATATTAATATAAGAAAATAAAGCACTTATAGTCAGTTTAAATCATATTTTTGACATAGCATGCCGATAATATTGGATGAACTATCTTTAGAGGTTTAAATTACAAGAGATGAACATAGCAAATTGTAAATAAATAAGGGTAAAATGCAACAGTTTAAAATATGAATGCTAATAAATCTTGTTTTCATTCATGATTATAAAACGGTTCAATTTGGTTTTGATTAATGAAACGTCAGATATGACATTGACATCTTTAAGTATCATTTCTTAATATCTCACGAATTACTTTGCATAAATTTTAGTTAATATACTTTTTAGATGTTAATAAAGGGATACAAGTAAGCTAATTATTTTAATCTTTCACTTAGTTAAAAAAGAAATTCTTAAAAAAAAACCTAGTTTTAATTGTAAAATTATATAAATTATATTGTGTTATTTAGCAAGACTGTACAACTCTCATAACCCTAGAACGAGGCCAAAGATGTTTAATTAGTTTGACTATAATTTTTTATAAAGAATCGTTTGCATTATTTTAACGAATGATGGAATCAAATATTAATTATTTTACTGCTGGCTAAATTAATTAAAAAATATTTTTAATTGAAATTTCAAAAGGAAAACTACTTTTTCTTACTTGAGGAAAGGAGAAAATTGCTAGGATTTCTTAAAATACGTATATTTACATACAAATAATAAATTTTTATTCCTATGATGCTGCAAAAATAAAAAATTATAGTGTATCACATAACACAGTTACATTATAATTTTTTCATAGCATACATCACATAACTCAGTTGTATGTTATGAAGTTTAGGTTTGTAAATTTGAAAAAAAAGTGAAGAAACTGGGGAATATTATGAAATGCAACAAAAGGAATATTTTCATTTAATTATGTAAACAATATATTATTTATAAGTTCTTAGATGAATATTAGTTAATTGATACCTTTGCATGGTCACTTTGTGATCATATTTAACTGATTAAGAGGAATCCAAATCTCTACAAACATCTCCTTACAAGATAAAAGTAGAACAACGAATCCTGGAATCGGAAGCTACAATGCTATCTTAATCTCAGAATGCAAATTATATTTTAATAAAAATAAATATCATAATAATATTTGAAGATGAATGCGGAATAAAAAATATGTTCTTACTGGTATCAAATAACATGAAAAATAAAAACAATTATTTTTATTAAATTCTTTTATATCTAAAAAATAATTATAACTTGAAATTTAAATAAGGCAGTTTTTAAAATTTCATAAAAAAAATCCTTTATTAAAAAAATAAGAAAAACAAATTTTTAGTAATATACGAATTTGAATATCTTTTATTTCTCAATAATAATTTCATATTGTTAACTTTATCAAATTAAGTTATATTGGAAATATATTTATAGTAAACACTCAATAAAAATATTCAAATTTGAATTTATAACAAACATAAAAAATGATTGAAAATCGCTAAGCATAAAAATGAATGGATAATTATGCGGAAATTCTTGATTATTTTAATAAATGCAAAATTGTTTAGTGTTTCTCTTGGAGGAGAGTCTTTATTCCTTAAATACACCTACATTTATCCTTCTAGATTCTAAATTATTTTTTATAAATTATTAGTATAAGAATAAAGTTATCATTGCGTAAATTTTAATTATTTCTTTTACAAAAATTATCATTTATAAATTATTATTTTTCATCTCTAATATTATAAATTATTTTTTAGTGTATTCACTTCAATTAAAGAAAATTTTATTTTTATTCTCAGGGTTATTTCCATAAGGAAATTGTATTATTTTCTTATATGGCTTTAAAGATCATCAGTTTTTAGTCAATTGAGTGTAAAATATTGAAATAAAATATCATACTTAGTATGATATTTTGATTCAATAAATGAATTTAAATACTTTTTCTTAGTTACAAACTAAAAATTCAGTACTGTAACCTACAATTTAGCACATATCGTAGATTTGATTCATATTTTGAACTTTAATATATATTATTTGGAAGTAAATCTATGCTATTATGCTCATCAAATTGACTTTCCTATGCAAAAAAAAAATCTTTGATTGAATAACAGTTTGAAATATCAATCATATGAAATTAAATCAATTTTGTTTAAATATTTCTTTGGCTCTTTTTATAAAATTTCCATGATTAAATACTGTACTTTCAATGAAAATCAAAATTGGCTCTTCAATTTTATCTAAACACATTTTCTTGATTCTTATAAAAAATTCTCAAGTTTTAATACTGTAATTTCAGTGAAAACTAAAGTTGATTTCCAAAAGCAATTAATGATGATTACTGAATTATTAATACTATAATATTAATTTTTTACTCATGTTTTTTGTGGTTTATTAAGTATATTTAGATTGAACAATTTAAGACAGTTAGTTTAAGCAATGTTTAATAGCTCAATAAATAAATTTTATTTAAACATAATAAAAATCAATATCGCGAATGATTTTTTGTAATGATATAGTTATAAGGTAAATATATATATTGCTTATGTGAACAATGATATATTTCCAAGTACAATAATTTATCTGAGTATTCTTATTTTCATTTATGTAAAAGCATCAATTAGTTATAATATTTCATTCTTGAAGTATAAATTTTGAAGGTACTTTTCCATCATACGTAGCAGAATGTTTATTTATAATTCAACTTTTGCAGAGATAACATTCGCCAAAATGAAGTTCAGAAACTCTCCAGATATCTAAAGAGAGTTTTATCTACCTTGTAATAACTGCAAATATTTACAGAAGGACTGCCAACAGATATGAAACTTTTCTGTAGAAATGGGAGAAAAGAATTCTCTTCTTCCACTTGCCAGCGGCAATCTGAGTGTTATTTGTAGAGCAGGGAAACAGAACTTGCTGAAACGATATTTATATTGATTCCTTTGGAGCTTTCTTTCCTTAAATTGAGCGAAATAGAGGACAATAGAATTTCCAGTATATCATATGATTACTTAGTTCACATGGGGTTGTTTTGTTTTGTATCATTTTGCACATTCATGTGATAAAAGTTTAGGAAAGAAGTCAGTTACGAATTTAAAATAAAGTATGATTATATCAGCAAAGTAATCCTCGTTTAATCAAAAAAAAACTTAAATAAAATATTTTAATTAATTTTTTTTATTATATTGGCTTAAATAATTAAAAAAAATTTTAACAATAGCTGCTGTAGCTTGAAGGAGAAAATGCTTACGTGCCTAAAATGTATCAAGTTTATTACAATAAATCAATCATGTTAACTCAACACAAAAGTTTTTTTTAACAAAATTTTTCGAACAAAATGTAATAAACATGTAAAAATTACAGTTCATTAAAAATTTATAAAAATTTCTGTTTCACAAGGTTCACATTGCTTACATAAATGTGAAACAAATCATAATGATTAAAATTGGACACAAAACTTATTTTGATCTTAAATTACTCAATATAGTTTACAAAATTTATGACGAAGAAGAATAAACATATTCAAAATATAGTTGCAAAAAATATCATATTTTTACAGACTTCCTTATTTACATATGAAGAAAAATTTTTTGGGATTTTTTTAATATCGTTATTAGATTAGTAAGCTATGTTATTATATTCCATTAGTAAGCAGCAACATTTAATTTGCTTCAAAGTAAATACGGGCAACTTCCGTAAGTATTTGTAAAAAAATATTCGGAATCTGAATTTAATTTGATGAAACAGATACAATAAACTATGCCATTCTTATTGCTATCGGTTATCACATGTATTAGATTGCACAAATGATTCTGAATCAGTTATTATATGAACGAAAACTATACTAAGTAATTATTATCGTTTTGTTCTTAGTTACTAAATTATTTTTTTATTATGGTACTTTTTGTCTTCCTTTGTATTTACTTTTCTGGAACTGAAAAAAAAACCCGCATGAGATATATAGAAGAATTGTTTAACTTATTAAACGCTGCAGTTAAAATTCCTTTTATTGGATAAGGTCCAAATTCAATTTATCAATGGCGAGATTCACCAGTTCTTTCAAAAGATTAATTAAAGAAGTTGTTTTCTTATTCCTTATACATATATCAAATAGTAATACATAAGAATGAGATAAACACAAGATTATTTCTCTTTTAAAATCACATAAATATAACAAAACCAAATTTTCCAAATACACACTATATTGATACAGTTGAAAAATTCCAATTTTTACACATCGAAATTTTTTCGTATATTTACCACTTTCAAGAATATTTTCATAGAAATTTTGCTGATAAATTACTTGATTTTTAATTTTATTGCTTATAAATAGTTGTATTCAATTTAAGTTTAAAAAAACTAGGAATTTTGGGGGAAATAAAATATTTATATTTTTATGTCATTATGGCTTGTAATATATATTGTAATGGCTTACAAAATTAATAGTTTTAGTGTTATGGTTTGTATGTATGTATAATATTAAATTTAACGATAATTTATATAATCTTGAAGATAACAAAATCTGATAATTTATAATCTTATGCCATGTTTAAAATGATCCTTGTTTTTAAGTAACTCTGTGTACTTTGAAGTAGATTAAAAAGCTTTAATCAAATATTATTAAAAAAACTTATTTCCTAGCATTTTACACTACTTTTGAAGTAGCAAAAGTATTTACACTACAAATGCTATGACTCTAAGTTCATGTAAAGGAAATGATTAAGCAATATTAGTTGACCTTTTTTGCTATCGTTATATTTTCTTTTTTTTTTAAAAAAAAAATTGCTAACCTATTTTTTACTATAAATGAAAGAATACATCTAAATTGAACATAACACTTTTAATAGTATATTTTTAAAGAGTATAAATTTTTATCTTCTGATAAATTAAAATATCATGATCACAGAGTAACTAAGTGATATTTACAATTTACTTTAGAGTGGCTGGGGTTATCAAATATTACCATAATTTTAATCGGGGGCATAATTTCAGTTTTACATGAAATTATCGGAAAATATATCAACCAACAATTTTAACTATTTTGTTACTTTAATTTTTTCGATTGTTTTTGTCTTAGTTCTACATAACTTTAATTTTATTGATATATATTACCGAAAACATTTATCCAGAAGGTTTGAATGAAGGTGTCCAGTTTTGTGTTTACCGATAAATATTGATATATTTTATTAAGGGAAATTAGAGTCTACATATTCCTATTGCAAATGAATAGAGATATAATTCAGTCCATATCAATTTTGTTTGTCCTAAATCTTATACAACAGACTGATCATTTAGCACTGCATTAACTGTACTTTCATTTTCCCTTACCATGATGTATAATACTGTTTTTTTTTAATTATTTCGATGGCTCACATTTAAATATGTATTTAGATTCCCACACACTATTTTTGGAACAGAGCGTTTCGAGAATTCTGAAATTCAACTGGGGGAAATCTATTGATAAAGCCTGATTAATCAATGATTATCATTAAATGATCTGAAATATTTAAAAATAACTATTCATTTCATAGCTTAAATTTTACAAACATTTTAAGCTATAAAATCAAGCAAATTATTGTGAATAGAAAACTAGATCTCCTTATATAGGAGGTTGTGTCAAACTTCTTGGAATTTTGACATAGCTCTGAATAGAAAAAAAAAATTAATTGGTTTTTAAAAATAGGAAAATCATTTTGCAAATCCGCCGCAGTCAAGAAATCTTGATCTAAAAAATAGTATATTTCATTGTATTTGACTCAACTGGCAGTAAGTTGATATTGAACTGCAAATTGATATCTAATAAACACAACACAATTTACGTTATTTTTTTCAAATATAACCATAAAGGTCACCAGAATTCACAATTTGTGATTTTCAAATATTTTGTTTATTCTTTGATAAAATTTAAATGTTAAATTCCAAATATATTAACCATTATTTTACACTAACTTAAATGAATAATTTAAAACAGCAATACGATTTTAAGAAATCGTGTAATTTATACTCTCAATCAAATAACTCTTTCCAAAGATAAGATAATACATCCTTATAAATCAAACAGACTGTTCTTATTATTTACAGCATTTGTTCTCATTTCAAATTATGTCAACCACACAAGATTAATCTACAATACTCCAATTTGTTGCCGAATAATTAAATTATTTAAACTGGCGGGGTGGATTATATTGTATATCCATAAAACCATCAAGATATAAATTACGTATAATTCATGTTAACTGTTCAATTTATTGTTTTTAGATTAAAGCCTGAATGATTTATAATTATATTTATATTTTCTCAATTTAAAGTAAATGAACCCGAGAATTAGAAACTTGTCTTATCTAAAGCATTTAGTACAATGTATGTTTACACTATTGGATGAAAACATTATCTATATACCTAAAATCAAAATAAATTACTGTTATTGTTATTTTGATTTATGTTAAGATGAATGAATCCTTAAATATTATTATAAGACAATCTACTCCCTGCCAAACTAGCAATTTGGTATACCAGTTTAGCATAAATAAAACATGTGTAAGTTAGAGGTATAAAGCATAATAATTCATTTTCACTTTTGAATATTTGATTAATTTATTAATGGAACTTGCATATCATTATGCAATGCGGAACTGAAAATGAAACATCAATAATTGAAGGAGAATTATCTAAACTTCTCTTGCAATTATATTAAAAAGAAATATATTTGAAATTTAAAACTAACATTATTATTTATTACTCTAAGCATCTATTTTTCTCAAGTAAATAAAATAAACTATTTACAACAACCCACAATTGTCTGAAAAATGTACACTACGATTTTAATTTAAATTTAAGGAGTGTTTTTGAGGATCTTGTAATAATATTAAAGGCAAACAACCCAAAATAGAAATCACATTTTAAAATTTACGGAAAACAAGTGAAAAAGTGTCACCTATTTATCGACAAAATTAGAAATATAATTAAAAAGAAATGAAAAAAAATTCTGAGTAGAAAATATGAGACGCTACCGAACTCTTTTACAATGTGTTAATGAATTCATTATTGAATTTGTATAATAACTTGTTACGAAGAAACCATACTCATAATTCGGAACATTTCGAGTTAAGAAATGAAACATATTATTATGAAATTCGTATAACTATACAAATAGCAACTAAGGCAACAAAAGTTCAGTCAAGAAATTCATTTATCACACGAAGCTCTTTTCTCATGCTAGATAATTTATAACTTTGACATGATAAGGGTAAGATTGAGGATCTAGGCGGATCTGCCATCATTTCTTCGAAAGTAGTTTTTCATAATTTAGAATCAAGGACAAAGTAAAAATCCCAGTGCTACCCCAAACGTAGCATTTCAAACAGAAAATATCGTTACTAGGATAAAATTTACACATATCATGCATCATTTAAGAACACAAATGACTCGACCTGCTTAAGTATTGAATTTCTAACTTTCCAGCCACGAATAGAAATCGTTAACTTACCTGGCTATCTCAGCTTTTGGTGTCAATAACGATACATATTAAGTTGGATTTTGAATAAAAACCAATTTATATATAGAATTTTGTAAAACTCAAATTTGTCATAATTATATTTGTATTAAAGATAAGTATGAAAAATCGAATTTAAATTTTGAAATAGCTTGAAACTGAAAAAGTCATTCGTAAATGAATAAGAAATAATATAATTTATTTTGCACATATGTGTGACACAAACTTTGTCAGTCATAGTTCTTATTGATAGGGATCCATTAGAATATTATTAATGGGAGACTGATATATTGGAATTTTAATAGAATATAGACTTCTATATAGATAAGTTTCTTTATTTGAATCAAAATATTTCCAAATGTTTAATAATGAGCGTTAGTCATGGCGTATTATTATTAAGAAATATACATTGATAGTATTATTATTAAGAAAAATTTGCTTATACTTAACGTTAACACAAATATATTAATAATCTACTTGCGTTAACGTTAACTAAGCAAACATATTAGTATTGTTTTATACACACACATATATATATTACATATATATATGCATATAATATACTACACATGTGCATATAAATATATGTATAGGTTTTAAAGAAGCAAGAAAATATGTGACAACTGAAAAGAGTTTGATAATTTAATGTTACCAATTATATATAATACAAGTTCAGTGGAAAGTTTACTGACTAATCAACTAATGTATGGAACTAATATTGAAATATTTTCCGAGGACTAATTGAATTTCTTTGTTACCGCGTATTCCTTATTATTCTAAATTCTTTATTACATTCATCTTTATCCGACTCTAATAATTTTAAGTGGGGGGTATTTTGTGATAAGTGATTGCAAAAATAATGTCGTTTTAACACAAAACTTGTGTACATGTCATAAAAAATATATGCTTGAATTTTTTAACGACTAATAAAATCATTTAACGATTTGAAAATCGTCTAAAGATTCATAAGACTTCCTAAAAGTAAGATTTCCTGTTTCTTTTAAAACTATTTCCTGTTAATTTTGAGTTAATAATAGTTTTGGGGAAAGTAAATACTTTTCAAAATGATTCTTCGTAAATATTAATTCGAAAATAATTGTATATTAATTTAGAGCTATTTAAAAGCATAAAAGATCCTTAAATAATTAAGCTAAAATTAATTCATTTTTCATTTTATTTTATTATATTAGTTGAAATTACGAAGCTTATTTTCATTAAGAAAAAGTACTTGTTTATTTTTATCTCAGTGGCAAATACATTCGAATATTATATGTTAAAATTTGAAATAAAAAATTTTGAAATTTTATTTTTACGCTTTACTAACTAAATTTACTAAATGATAAACTGTTTATCAAGGAAAAATTTGGTCTAGTTTTTTAGAGCAACAAGAAGATATTGTGCCCTAAACATGCAATCTTGCTTTATTGAAAATGCTTTTCACTTCATTTCAGGGAATAAAGTTAAAAAAAAAATATAACTTCTCTAAAATTTTACTTGTTATATGCTTAGAAAATTCTTTATTTATTCTTTTAGAAAAAATATGTTCTTTTATTCAGAGAATGGTACATTCTAAGACTTTATTCCCTGAGGATTAATTTATTATTAATTTGTAACCAAGAACGACACGATGCAGTTTCATCACAATTTGAAGGAATTTTCTTCGTTTAATCTTCTTCTTCATTTAATCTTCGTCGTTTCTTTTAATTTAATGTTTACTAAGAGTAGAATTTACTTTCATAATGTTTATTATTTTTCAAGGAAATTTATGTAGCAACAAATTAGTTTAAGCAAAGCTAATTTTGCGGTATGAGAGCTTTATGTTTTGCAAAGATGATATGCTAAATTTAGAATCTGCATTATATAAATAGTTGCTAACTAAATATTACTGATCTAAAATCAGTGAATATAGTACCTCATTATATGTGAGCTATACGTGTCCTAATATATGGATTACCTATTCATACTAATACAGTGATTAAATTAGAACTTTAAGCAATACATATCTTGCTTTGCAAATTCTGATATTCAGATAAACTATTCAATCTAGTACAATGATTGAATTGGAAGTTTAAGCAATAGATCATTTTATTTATTTTGACTTAATTATTTCATAGGTTAAGAAATATATCTGCATCTATTTCCATGGATTAAAAATGAAAATTAATTTGATAAAAATTTAGATCTTTTATGAATTTTAAAGTGTTTAAAATTTTACGCATGAAAGCAACTATGCAAAGAAAACCACTTTATTTACATAAAGTGTTTACTCTGTAAAATTTGAGTAAATAGCAAACATTTCTCTCAATATTAACGTAATTACATGAAGGTTCCATTTTCTCTAGATAGTTTATTGTCTTTTGCTAAAGAAAGTATTTGTAGAATAGTTCTGAAGATTGTATCAGTTGTATTGGATTAATGCTGCAAACATTTTTAGGGTTTGGGAGAAACAATCAATGGCATGCGACATAATAAATTGAAGAATGACTTCATATTATTACATATTAACACCAAACTTGATGTTTGTTATCAAATTTCAAATAAAATATTTAGTCACATCTATTATACATTGTTGACATCGCGTTATGGGATAGATACACAAATTCTGAATAACTTGTCCAATAAAAGTTAAAAGATATTTTAAGTTTTTTTATAAATAACAGTTAGCACTTTGCTTGGATAATGGGCGGACTTCATATGTCACAAAAATTATGTTTAGAAATATGACAAACAATCACCTTGATAGATGGACCCTGAAGAAAGGCAATATCGTTTCTCGTTGCTCATCAACGGCCGAAACCAAATATGACCTTTCTTTAAACAAGTAAGCCTTTATCATTACCAGAGTGAATTCAAAATTCTGAATAAGTTAATTATGACATTTAAGACTAAAAATATTTTTTCGGTATTTATACCTTTATTATATAATACTATTATCGTTAAATCAGCTGAAGGTATAAAGTCGCTCAATTGATGAAAATAGTAGAAAAAAAGGAAAAATTTCAAAACTTTGCCATGATCATCATTTGTTATTAGACAAATTTTCTACAGTTTAAGAAAAAATATCAGCATATGTTTAAGAGAATATAAGAAATATGATCTTTCTAATGTTATATGCTATTCGATTATATGATTTTAATAAATCTCGATTGTTATTATATTTATTTATTATTCCATATAAAATTAGTATAGTAAGAAGATAGAAAACATTTTTTGTGACATTGTTTGCAAAATATCATAATAATCCTTATACTGAAATTTTGTAGTGATTGCAATTTGAAACTCTTACTCAAGACAAACACAAAAACTGCAAAAAATTAAATCTGCAATTTCAAAATGAATAATGTCACACTAAATTATATACAATACGTTATTGCATTCTTTATGAATTTCACATAGAAAAAAGTATAGCTCACAAAAATGAGTCAATAAATCTACTCTTTTCTAGGGGAAGAATGATAACTTATAGCAAATGTTAGTTTTGTTTTTGACTTTTTAATGATTTTAATGTTAATAATCGAGAGCATAGCTGCATTCCACTGTATAGTAGATTTGAGGATTTTTGAGCACTCTTCGTTAAAGCTGTATTTCAATTTGGGAGAATAAAAAACAATCAGGAATATAGCAGAAAACAATTTCTATTTGTTTGATTGCAAAAGAAAAGATTTAAAACCCAAGACAATGAGCTCCACACTTGCTAAAGTTGAACAACAAAAATGATTATTTATTAAAATACATATATTTTTTTAATCAGACAACGCAGAAAATCTTTTTATATAAAATTTTGATGGATGATGAATAAAAGATATATTATGATTATCAGATATAGAAAAATTATTAAGAGAATCTTGGTTAAGCAACTTTGGAGCGCAATGAGAATTTAATGCTACCACTGGACCAAAATATCTATTGGAAATACACCCTTACAGGCAAAATTAGCTGTTTTGTGAAATTTTTCAATATTAACGCAAGGCATTAGGTGCCAAAATTTATCAAAGAAGGTAGCAAATCTACCCACGCTAGAATGGGAAGTTTTAAGCACTCGACGTATATTCTCGACATATTATATTTTTACTATATGTTAATGCCCAACATTGTTTCTGTCAAAACGAAATGTGTTCTGTATATTCCCGGAATAAGTGTTAATGAAGTATTAAAATGAAGGATGAAGTACTAAAAACGTACCATAATAAATTGCTAGCATTCACTAGCGATCCGGTCCAATAATTATCATTTCGCGTAGAGTTCTTTCACTCTCAGTTAAAGCTTCGAAAATAAACTTCAAACCATTGTAATCAATACAAGATTTGTCCCAGTGGCATTTTCAAGGATAATGGTTGAAACTAATTAAATGCACTTTTGATGTTTGATACAGCAATTTTTATCACGCGTAATAGACAACTTACTGGCATTTAGTTGTTGTAGGACATTTTAATGTTCACCACGTGAATTTATATAGAGGCTTTATATAGATAGTTGACCATATTTTTATGTCTCAAGAAAGGAGACTTGAAAAAAACATTTGAATGACCATCCCGATGGAATTATATGCAGAAGGCAGAAACACAACATGCAGCTCAAGTTTTTAACTGGGCTGAACTCAAACCCGGAAACTTTTAATTCAAATAACCTGATCAGATGATTTCACAATAACTTCAATATGGCGATAATCAATAAAACTAATATTTACTACGACCAGACACACTTGAAAATAAATACACGATATTTAACTTCATTTATTAAATAAAACATACCAGTTTCAAATCCTTACAATTTATTTGTGGTATATAAGTTACTAAAAAATTAATGATTATATATATATATAATGAAAAATGTTTCATAAAAATAAACAAAAAACGAGTCTTAAAATCCAAAGCTACGTTTAATCATAAAACATATTCATCAAATATTAAACGTCATGGCAATCAAAAAATAAATTCTGATACCGTTCTCCATGATAGAAATATGTACTCAATTACTTTTAGGGAAGAATAATAGTTGTCAAACGCAGCATTTTATAACCTGCATCACCGAGGCAATCTGATGAATTGGCACCCAGCTGGGTTGATATCATCGCCGGCATTTCTTTGGCTCAAAAAATGATGGATTGATTAAAGAAAAGCGGTCCAATATTTTTCTCAAATTTAATTCTTAAAGACGAATGGATCAGGTGGGTTTGACATTCGAAGAAATACAGTGAAGAGGTTGCTGTGTTCTCCGATGCTTTCAGAGTTAGAGTAAGATATTTTAAGAAAACATTGAATTTAACATCTTGAAATTAACTTTTAAAATGAGTTCTCTTTGAAAAAGATTTATTTTCCCTTGAGAAACTGATATATGATGTGTATGAAGTCTCAAATTCTTTTTTAAAGAATGAAGAGCTTTTCTTTTAATTTGTCTTGTGGTTTCCCTGTAGTATTAGTTAAAGCTTACTTATATATTTAATGTTTGATATGTTATGTAAATTGCAGGAACCCCTAGTATCTTTATGACAGGTTTTATTATAGTCTGTTGTCTTTAAAACTGAAAATCAAAATAAATGACTTTAGCAATACAAGCATAGGAGTCAAATTTTAAAATAATTAGATCACCAAATAATTCTATTTTAAAATCACTGTTTCCTTAGCGTCCAATGTATAAGCATTACTTTCGTTTACCATTTTGTTACTTTACGTGTGATATGTAAACTTTCATTTTTTTAAAAAAATATTGTTGATTGATTTTTAAAGTCAAGTTGCTAAGTTATGCATTTTCATTTGAATTTATATTATATTATTTTTAAATAACTATTGTATTTTCTGTTTCATGAGTATTTCTTTTTTGAGTATAAGATGAAAAAAAAATCTACAGAGAAATTTTTTTAATGAATTATTATTAATTGCTAAAATTTAGTTACAAGGTACCATAAACTTATTAGCATATTCAGTTATTTACGAAATTGTGAGGAGTAGTTTCAAAATTTGTAGCCGTTTCGTGTTCTGAGAATACTATATCAATAATGGTATTTTTTGAAGGCTCATCAACAAATGGAGTTAAAAATTTAGAAATTTGTTCCTCATAAATTGGTTTTTCTTTTAAAGTAAATTTTAAAACTGACAAATATGAAAAAATTGGGAAGATAATGGAATATTTTGATTGGCATATATCATGCATTTAACATTAAAATTTTTTTACCAAAAGAAATAAGAAAGAATGCATCATATTTTAAACATTTTAGTAGATCAAAAATGAATTTGTGTGTGACATTAGATTTTTATTTTACTTAAATAAATATTCATGATTAAATTTCAGAAGTTATTAGCAATGTAATATTTATAGGTAATAAAGTAGTGAAAATGAACAAGAAAAATTTAAAAGATTAATTTATTTTTAATGAAAAATGATGCAAATACCAAAATGATCTTTGAAACTTGTTTGAATTTGAATTTTTTAAGTGCAGAATTGTTTGATTTTAAGAAAAATTAGTGAAAATTTAATAACTATTTTTCTGATTTTTCATTCCTAAGCTTTCGTTAGAATTGAAGAAAAATAATAACAATTTTAAACCTGAGCATACGTTTGAATAGACGTTATTTTGAAATACTTCACACAAACTTTAAATTAATCAAATGGTCACTCGTATCTATTAATGAAAGCAAAGGATTATTCTGTTACTAAAAAATATATTTGATACATACATAGTTTCCATTCTTTTAAGTGATAAAATGCTCTTTACTGATGAAATAAATGTATTTCACCATGATTCATAAATAATTATCGAATAATAATTGAAGTGAACTATGAAAATTACTAAAATAAGAATATTATAATTTTTCTTAAACATTATGAAAAATTTATAACTCTATCACACACACACACATTATGTTTAGCTTCATTAAATTAAATGAAAAAATGCTTTTAAAGTCATGTATTAGAATTAAGCAAATGAAACTACTATTATCATTGATTAAAAGGGGAAAATATAAATGATTTCTTAAAGAACAAGTAATCGCTTTCAACAGTCAAAATAAAATTTCAAAATTGCTTAAAATAGCGAAATCTGACATATTTATTTACACGAGATTTTATAAATTCTAGTAAACACAAATAGGATGCTGAAATTCAGTAAAATTAAGTACACATTTTCATAATTATAGTTACTACGTAATTAACTTGATTTTTCATTAGTTTAATTATTTAAGTGTACTATAATATATGCATGCTATTTATCCTTTATAAGTTTTGTGACTTTATGCGCAAATAATCATTATAATTAATATTCTTTAAATACAATTAATAATTGTATTTAAAGAATACTAATGATAATGATTATCGTTTCGGTCTTTCTCGTTAAGCTTTATTCTATTTGTGTAAGTTTTTGAAAATAACGCTCCAAATGATTACTCTTTTTCTTTCACCCTTTTTTCTCCAAATATGCTTCAATATTAAAATTAAAAACAAAAAATCTTACTTCAAATGAATAGAAATTAAAGTTATTGTTAAAAGCAATAAACGTCTATTTAAAGATCGTATCTGATTTTCTAATTGATCGCATCTCTGCATAAGCAATTTAAGATTAATTTTATGATCGAAAACAAAAAGAAATCCAAGTTATATATTACTCAAATGATTTCTCATTTTCAGTATTACCGTTAATAGAAGTCGATTAATTGAAAATTCGTGATCATTATATTTTAATTTAAATTAAACTAAAAACTATTATAACTTTCTTTGATTTTAATCTAAATTTTTTATTGTAGAACATAGAGAGTAAAAACTGTATGTGTGAAAGCTTCACAAATAATTGGGGAGAAAGAGCAGGAATCATTTCATAAAAAAAGAATATTCTTCGTTTTTAAATTCAAAAGAGCTTAGAGTTGTTCAGTGGTTTCACCATGCTCTTTGGGTTAGAAAATTCCATGTTCTGTCGAAATTACCCTTTAACAATGGTAAATGGATGTTGTGTTTTCATTTTTTTCTTTAATTTTAATTAAGGAAGCTCGTGAGGCTTTTATTGTTTGCGGTACATGAAGCCGTTCTACAGTCTGTGAAAATGTTTTCCCGTAAGGAATAATTCTTTTATAGGTTGTAGAATGTGTTTCCATATACATATTCAAATGCCTGTAACCACTTTTGACTATAAAATCATGTACTTATTGATTTCTAAATTATTATTTGTAACCTATAAGAATATTTTAAACTAATTATTATTAATGTAACAATGTTATTAAAACTAATTCTGAAAACTTACAATTAAATCTAACCTTTATATTTAATTAAGATTAAAAGCATTCGTGGATTTACACAACTTTCTACAGTAAATGATAAGATGGTAATTTATATTAGAGAAAAAAGAGAAATCTGTGTAATTTATGTAGTGGTAAAAATGGTTTTTATGCACTTATATTAAATTATTCTTCTACTTATATGTAAATTTAATAAAAAACTTAAAACATTTTTCTAAATTCGTGCTTTAAATAAGTGTTTTGACATCCTTTTTAAGCTTAGATAAATGCTGCATCGCTCCAAAATCTTTCAATGAGTTTTTGATTATATTTATAAGATGACTACATAGACATAAAATATTAATTAGTATTCATATATGTTATGACAACCAATTGAGATATCCCGTTTAGATTATTAAGATACATTCCTTAAGACACATATTCTTTGCAATTTAGTGTCTCTTTAAACAATTATTTGAAAGGACATTGGGTGGCACTATGTATGCAAACATTTTAACGAGAAATTTTGATTTTAGCTATTTATATATTTTGGTGTTGGGTATATTGTATTTGAGGATTAATCTGATTAAAAAGCTTAAAAACTTTAGTTATTTGAAGAATTTTCTCCTAAAAATGTTTTATTAACCATATTCAGGGAAATTTTACCTTAGTTTTTTTAATATAATAAGTTGGGGGAAAGAAAATCCATTATTTTTGCCTGAAATTTTAGACTTTATTTAACATGTTTTGGATAGTCCGATTTGGGTTAAATATGCACCTTTTGTTGTCATTTTAAAAGTAACTCCAGAATGCCTCGCCCATAGAACACTTAATTATTATTGGCGAAAAACTTTAGTAATCGATTTTCACAATCTTCTCTTGATCCCTAATTCTTATCACTCAGGAAGTTTTGTAATGCGAGAAAAAGGTGGTAATCACTTGGTGCCCTGTCCGGCCTATATAGCTTCTGGGCGATGCTACGACTACTAACATATTGATCAACTTCGATTATTTCTGTAATTTTAAGGGTATTTTTGACAACGGGCCTGCCTGTGCGAGGTGCGTATTTACCACCAAGAATGCCTTAATGGTATCGACAAACCAAAATTGCACGTAATTAGCTGTTACATTATCACCAACATAAACGTCATTCACAACTTCAGTCACATGGCATGCATTTTCGCCTCTATAAAAAAAACTGTAAAATGTACTTAATTTTCTCTCTATTGACTTCTATTTCTAACACCCTGTAACTCACAACTGAATCAACCAAACAAAAAACAGCAAAAGAATTTTTTTAGTTTGAAATGTAACGAGAGCATAAATTTGAAATTGATTGATCGATATATTATGAGATATCAATCACTACAGCCATCTACGAAAAAATAATGTATTTCTTTTTCCCCAACCTAATATTTTATTTCAACTATATAAATACAGTAAAACTTTTTGGTCAACATAATTCACAATTCTATTCAATTTAATTTTATTTCTCAGCTCATTTGCATTCAAAACTGTAATACATGGAAAAAAATCTTGAATTTTCACTTTCATTCGCATTTGTATTTTATAAAAAAATTTTAAGAAAAAAGGACTCCTTACCATGAAACATCACACAGTGACACAATCTGATTTCTTCTCTGCCCACCTATTTTATTTCAGATAATATATCACTTTGATAACAAGGACATTCCAGAACATAGTACTCTAAGCATCACAGCATGACTCACATGAAGCTGAGTGAACAGGCGTGTTCTGGAGAATCTGTCATTCAATGAGTCAGTGAATGGTAGGCGTCAAAGTATTTTGATGCAACTTTTCTGTGATGACAAATCATTTGCTGCAGTTTAAGATTTGATTGATAAACTCAAAGAGAAAGTAAATTGATGACCTTTTACATTACATTGCTTTAACAACCTTTCATTTATGTCATGTTTTTATCAACACATTTTATCACAGAATTATAACTAGTTGTCTTGCACATCAGCGAACCAAGATATAACATAATTTTTATGTAATCTTATCTTGGGTTGAAGATAACATCCTATCGATAAAATTAATTTTATAGTGAGGATATTCAAGTAGCAAATTATTGGTATAAGTGTCAATGCTTTATAACTTATGCAACTATGCCAAATATTTAAGAAAATTTATCAATGTTTCATAAAATATTTTTGAAGGTAATGATGTTAATGCATTTAAGTCTAAAATATGGTTTTAATTTTTATATATTATGATACAGAAAATTTTAATTCTTTTTTTAAATTAATAGAAGAAAAATTTGAAGTTGTTTTAAATATATATTCTTGAGGAAATTTAAAGGTAATATTATATATTTTTTATAGAGTTTTGCTAAGTCTTTTTGCAGTTTCTCTTATGGTGAGAAGTCTTCTAATATAATTTCAGCTTTAGATTAATCATCAAATTGAAGTTAGATTTCTATAGTTACCAATACTGCATCATCACTTCAGTACGACACACACTTATACAAATTAATAGTTATAAATAATTACTAGTAAAAGAAGTGAATGGAAATAAACCTAAAGTCAAGAAAAATGTGCAATTTTCTATTCATAATAACTGAAATTCTGAAAAGAAGTTTCTATTTCTTGATACACTAATAGGAATTTATTTGCGATGAATTTAAGGTAAAAATTTTCAAATAATGCTTTCTTTCCGAAATTATCTTGAATAAATTTTTTCTAATATATAATATTGACAAAGATGTCTTGAAATTTATTTTATAATCAATGTGACATCAAAGGTGATAAGCTTAATGTTAGATCTTATAGTGAATTTTATTAAAAATATTTTATAAATAAAGCAGAATAAATTAAATTTTTCAATTTAATGTTTTTTATGCAGTCTAATCTAAACATGGTAATACGCTACTAGACACACATCCAAACAGAAAACAAGAAAGTATAAAGATATCAGAGCTAAATTTATTTGGTCTATATCACGCTATGTAAAGATCAAATGATTGAAATTACTGCTTCTTTTAAGTCTGGATGTTGACAAAATCAGTAACTAATGTAGTTTCCATTGTTGACTATAACAGCTGATATGACTCGACATGGAATCAAAGAAGCTTCAGGTGTATCCTTTGAGGATAATTGTTAAAGGTGATATGGTATAGTAGCAAATGATGTATTCCGGATCAATTGTTGTGAAAGCATGGATTTGCGATAGATCAGGAAAACAAGCAGGCTAAAGAAGCAATCCAATCTAAAGGCTAAAGAAGTACTTTTCAGTGTTGCGTATCCCATAGATGGCGCTTTAACCATTTGGAATATGATAACAAGACTGAAAGTATGGGACAACCACGGCCTACTAAAGCTGAGACGTACTCTTATGGCTATTCTGAGAAACAACAATTCGTAAAATATCATCTTAAAATATGATATCTGTTGAAAACATTACATTTAAGGAATACTATTAGCTTAAGTGGCACAAAAATCCCGTTACCAAAATTAGAGTACGAATGTAGAAGCAACAAAAGCCTTTCACCACAGTGTCTCCTGATTCTAATCAGATTATCATGGTACTGCAAGCAAAAATCAAGATTAATCAGTATAGAAATTATCCCTCCATTCCGTTGTCGAAGTCTGTCATTTATTTTATCATTAGTGGTGAAAAAGTCTGTAGTTTTGTATCAAGGATAAACAAAACGCGATAGATGCCTTGCTGATATTCCATTCAGAGACAAACAACATCGAATTGTACCGGAAGATTATCGAATAATGTGCAACAAACTGAATCCGTTATAACTCATGATGTGGCTGAGTGATCCATCACTGCCATGCGCACAATATGCTTATAGCTCATCCAGTTGTACAACAAGATGTATATAATCTGCACCATTGACAGCCAATCCCTTCTGCTATTAGCCATTACAGATTCACATCACAGTTTCAGTTTTCGTTCAACTCAATCACCAATTTTTCTGAAGGATAATTCACGATAACTATAGAAATTGTCCTTTATCCGTTATGAATTAATAATATATGAGAACTAATGTATTATTGATTTATTGTTTAAGCAACTGTATTTTTTAAATATTACAAATAGAACAAAAAATCTTATAGCAAAACGCATAGCTTTCTCAAGTTTTTTTTCATCATATATGCATTTTTAATATCTTTTAAAATTTGTCATTATTTTTATCGGAGAATTGTCCGATAATTCCGACAATGTCTTTGAAAAATCCTACACATAATTTAGTAATTTTATGGATAAAATTTTATGAAACGCAACTGACACGTTAAATCTTTTTTCATATAATCCAGTATAATACATTGCATCATACTGGATTGTATGTAAGAGAGTCCAACGTAGTAGATTCTTTCATACAATTCAAAATAGGATCTTGTAATACGACATTAAAGAATATTTAAAGTTTGATACTTTAATGACAAGATTTTTATGAGCTACCATATTTTAGCTGTGAATTACATAGAATTGATGCAACTCCATATTTTTAAGTGTTAAAATTTAATATATTATATTTTATTAAAAAATTCTCCTGATTTTAAATTTTATTTATTTGAGTAATATATAACTTCATAATACTTATAATCAGTTTTGTAAATAAAATATATGTTCGAACATATTTTCCCAATAGTTCTATGTACATTTTAAATTCCTGTAATTTGATCTCTTGTAAAAACCAAGAAAACAATTTAAAATCTTCTATTTTTCTATAAATTATTCTGTTGTTGTTCTGACAGTTTCCGATTAATCAATATTCCTCCCTTTTTTTAAAATGGCGTAAGTCAGAATTTATCAACATACCTCACCCGGATGTTAAACGTCTTAAGGTTATTTATCCACTTGATTCGACATTGAGACGATCCTTTATTACAGAGTTCGAAAATGAATTACAATCTGAGAAAGGAAGTGGAGTAACTGATCGAAGGACGTTTGGAGGGTAATATATGGAGCTATAATTGGATTCAGAATGCTGATAAGAAGAAAAATGGAGGTTAGATTAATGAATTTCTGTTCTTTCCTTGAATTACATATTAAAGATTGCTCACTACACAATCTCTAAAATCAGATTCCTTTAAAAATAATTTGTCACAAGACAGAATATTGAGTTCCTAAACATACATGTTGCCCATTTTCATTGTCTTGCTTTGTATTAAAATACGAATCAGTTAAGCATATTTAGAATGTGCACGCACGCACACACGCACGCACGCACGCACGCACACACACACACACATGCACGCACGCACACACACACACATGCACGCACGCACACACACACACGCACACATGCACGCACGCACACACACACACATGCACGCACGCACACACACGCACATGCACGCACGCACACACACATGCACGCACGCACACACACACACGCACACATGCACGCACGCACACACACACACGCACACATGCACGCTCGCACACACACACACGCACACATGCTCGCACGCACACACACACACATGCACGCACGCACACACACACACACGCACACATGCACGCACGCACACACACACGCACACATGCACGCACACACACACGCACACATGCACGCACGCACACGCACACACACACACGCACACATGCACGCACACACACACGCACACATGCACGCACACACACACGCACACATGCACACACACACACGCACACATGCACGCACGCACACACACACGCACACATGCACGCACACACACACGCACACATGCACGCACACACACACGCACACATGCACGCACGCTCACACACTTATTTTACATGTGCACTGAAGTCAATTGCTATTTTGGAAATATAAGTGTCATTAAATTTCTCTGTCATTAAAAATTCATAGGACATATTTTGGCCGACATATTATGAGGCATACTCTTAGGAAAGACTTAAAATAAATAAAGTTACGTATATGCACCAGTTAATGGATACGTTAAAACTGTCTGTGTTTTCACATATGTGCACTATTGTTGAATTTAACATACTTCTTAAATAAAATTATTTTGGGGAACAATCCGAGCTTCACTGCTTGCTATTTGATTGGAATCTCTTCATATATTAAGTGGTAATTCATTGGATTATTATTTATGCATGCATACGAATACATTACTAATAATAAAATCTAAATATATTACTAATAATAATTTGAAGAAAATTTTTGAAAATACACGGAATAAAAAACAAGTTTAAATTACTTTATTGATTTTACATGCGATAATAATATTACCTATAGAATATTTACACAAAAATGTTACAAGTATACAAAATACTTGCAATATTATCACGAGAATACAAAATTATAATACTTGCAGTAGTTTAACAAGTATGTAAAATTAAATATATAACTAATGGTACGATTATTTATTTTACTAAATGAACTATATATAATCGTTTATCAATATCGAAATAAAAACCAGTTTGCTTAAAGAATTTTGCAATTCTCTCTTTCTCCTATTTAAAGATACCGATAAACTAAAAGAATAAAATAAAATGACAAATTATATATTTGCGTATACGCCAAAATATTTTAATTTATTTATATAAATAAATTTGTGCGGATTGTTGTTTATCCAAAATATTCGTAGATAATAGAATAAAATTCACATTTCATCTCTTTTTTTCTCACTGTCTTCTTTTGTTATTATTATTTTTTCATCTCATGATACATTTGGATTTGTTATGAAGTACATTTGTTGTACCTTCGGGCCCTGTGTGGTATTCTTTGGTGCACAAGGAGATATTTTTGTTTTCCCAAATAAAAAAAAATTAAGAAATATTAAAAATTAATTTAAATCACAATATGTTAAAATTTTTCAATTTTATGTAAGTAAGAAAACAATAAGCATTCTTCAAGTAGATTTCTAGTGTTTAGCTTTAATTAGAGGAGTAAAATATCAAATAAAATCCAAACATAAAAACTGCTTATTTTGTAATATGATTAAATTATTTATTTCTATTTATTTATAAAAGATAATTAGAACTGTTCAAATTAGCTAAAATATCAAATTAATGATATATATTTATAAATAAACATTCGAAGAAGATTAATAATTAATTTTCTTTGATAATTACAAATTAAATGATAGATTAAAATAAAATAATATTGATAGTTATTAATATAATATTATATAAATGCATTATTTTTACTTCTAATAAAGTCTTGACATAATTATATTTCACATGTTTAATTGACATGATGTCTAAATTGCATTAGTTTATTAAACCTATAGCAAGATCATAAGATCAATATTCAAAGTTTTAATTGAAATTATAAATTAAATCTAAATATTACTATGATCTATTTATTTAAGTCCTACTATTTTAAAATACTTTTTACTTATTAATAACAACAATTGAAACAGTTAAGGGGAATATCTCAGTTAATATTATATAAATAGTCAATGCAATTTACAACTATAAATCTAAACATGATTCCAAATAAAATTACTTGAGTGAATATACTCAGATTGTATAATCATTTATTACTCTCAAAGGAAGTCAAAATTATTTTTATGTGCGAAAATTTATGTCAACTTTGCAAGTGAAATATATAAAAAAATCTGCAAAAATAATTAATTATTCATTTGAGAGAATATGAATTAGTTTGGTTTCATTAGCAATACTAATCACTCAGGATGAGTTTCAAATTTCAAGAATTAATCAAGATTTGTGTCAAAATTTTCTTTACTTCTTGTTATCAAGCGATCATAAATTTATAAAGAATTTCATGGCTATAAATTAAATCAATAATGAAATGTTTATAAATAATTAAAATTATTTATGTTAATAATTAAAATTGGTTTAATTATCTTCGTTTATTAATACTATACAACATCAAAAGTTAAGATTTAATTATATCTATTTATAAAGTATATTTTTATCTTTATGTTAACAAATACCTTTAAGTTAATAAGCCATAAAATATATTACACTTTCAATGAAGATTAAGCACTGTAAATTAAATTAATGAATTAAAATTTAACGTTCAGTGTTCGTCAGGTAGAAATCTTTATATTACATTTCTAGCTAACAATTTTATCAGATTCAAATAAGCTTATTCATTGAGAAAGGCGTCGTTCTCGAAAACATACGGTTATGAGTTTGATATCAGTCTAGACAAAGATTCGTCGTGTTGGCTAATGTCCATCGGAACATATAAAATAAGCAATTTTCCCATGGGAGTTCATATATCTGAGAAAGAATGGAATTTATTTTATCTGAGCTGTGGAAGATTTTCTACTTGATCGTGTTTGCAATGTCTTCTCAGAGCACTGATACACTCGAGAATGGCACGCTAAGTTTGTAGTCCTCTGCTTCGCTACTCCTAAATTACGAGAACCCATCTAATTTGTGTATCATGATGACACACCTACTGATTGGTTTGTTGGTAACGTGTAATTCAGAACTAAAAAGTACTGAATAATCATCTCCATCTTATGACGCCGCCAGTTTTCTCCACACGCTGTGCTCAAAATTGGAAAATTCTTTGTGTAAGCGTTACAGGGAAATAAATAAATTAGTTCTAAAAAAATAATAACTATTTTTTTCGCAATTCTTCCATTAGGAATTTAAAAAAATCAAATAGAAATGCTGCTAGGTTCAAATTTCACATCTGGAATTTTATCGTTTGTTATGTTAGAAAAACGTATGTTAGAAACACAATAATCTTCCATAAAAGAAACAGAAAACAATAAAAGTTTAGAATTAGGCATTCTTATGCACTTATAATGTACAACTTTTAAAAAAATAATTTTTATATTTGGTTATAAATACAAATGAATATTCAAAAAGTGTAATTAACTCGTGGTTTTGGATGCTACATCCAAATGTTTAATTATTTTTAATTATTTATGTATTGTACATGATGTAACTCATGCCACATTCTGCTCAAGATATTCCATGTGACAAATGTCTGGGTAGAAATCTTCCTGCATATATTATTCGTAAATAAATTCTAATTTAAAAGAGGAAAAATTTTATAACAATAAATATTTCCTGCAAATTATTCATTAATACAACTATTACAATAAGAATAATAAATTGTATTAAAAATTTTATCGCATTTAGTTTAAAAAATGTTATAACATTCTATCATATGCAAGTCTGATGACCGCAAAATAGTGGTTTTGATATTTGAACTTACCAAAGAATGCATTTTGATGAGAAGTTCCATTTAAAATTTTATAAAATCGAATGTGTCTCCCCTGATTAAGTCTTGTGAAGATGATTCAATACAAGCACCAAGCAAGTTATTTGATTGTTCTTTAAAATACGATTTTTTTTACATCCGTTACGGAAATAAACATCAAGAAAAAAACGCGATGAAACAAACATCAGTGAGGTTAATTTAAGCAGTATTATCTAATCAACAATTTAAAAGTAATTCAGGAACTCAGGTGAGAAATTAATTGTAAGTTGCTTTTGAGTCTAAAATTATATATTTACAGTTTATAGTTATTATAGTAATATATATTCTTTAGTTTATAGAAAAAAATATAAAGTAAATTAGCGTTTTATATAGAAGTGTGTTTTAAGAGAAATCCAAGCTTCAGTACTAAAAATATTATTGTTTACTAACAACAAACATATCTATGAAATAATTTAACCACGGAAATAACCTTTCTTAAAATGATATAATTATGTGCATAAATTATTTCGTGAATATTTAATCAAATCTCAAATTTTAGATAGATGACCTTGACCTCAGAAACTAGGTTGCCTTAAAATAAACAATTCATAATATAAACAATTATCTAGATAAAGAATAATAACAATATCACATTTAAAAGAAAACAACACAACTGTTTAAGTGATGAAGCTGTGTTTAAAGATTGATGGAAAATGTTTCCTTATTTATGTCGTTTCATTCAAAAATAGCCATCAATCTCCATCCGATTTCAAGAAACTAATTTTAAAGCAAACTAAAAGAAATATTGAAATCTTCATCGTTGTATCTAATTTGAATTTGAAACTCAAACTTATAACAACACTTCGTGGGTGGGCTTTGACCTCTCACCGTAAAAAAAAATGATGCATCTACTTTTAACTCACTAGCGATATTTAAGCTCTAAATATGAAAATGATATCTGACGTCCATTCATGTCACTGAACAAGAGCATAATCTACAGTGTTGCCCGTTTTAAGTGGGAAAAATATACCGTTCAAATGATATACATTTTATGACGTTCGGTCAATGAACGCTTTCCATTTATGGAAACTGGCGACAAAATTGTCACATCAGTCACAAGTGCTTTTCTGAAGTAGCTTTGACCCTGTTAAGAATATTTTTCATCCATGTGTTTCTAGTTTTTTTATCCTATGTTTATATTTATGAGAAGTGGAAACATGTTGTAATCGAGTTAATGCATTTGTGGATGTTTAAATGCTGTTAAACCAGAGACGACGGGTGTGTGAAGAAGTGATCTTGATCTAAATGAAGATGACTTAAATGATCGTGACCTGGAAGATAGTGATCTTGATGAACGGAACTGAAATAATAAACGGATATGTTAATATCTTTTGAAGTATTTTTATATGGATGACATAAACAATTCAAGGATTCAGTGTAAGCATGTAGATTCAGTTATCAAATTATTGTTGAATCAAATTTGAGAACAACACAAAAAATGTCAAGTAATAACACAACACGCTACTCTAAATAAGTAATATAAATAATTTGAGAAGGAACATAAAATAAATTGAAATGAAAAGCCACAGACTCGAGTTCTCAATAAGAGAATTTGGTTTTTATATGTATGTACATTTTTTTATTATTCTTTTCAATTAAACTTAACTTTTCTTTTTCATTTCTTTTTACTTTTTAATATTGGTTTCTTCATGCTGAAGAATTTTTAAGACTTAAGAAAAGATAACTGTCGGGAATAAAAGTATTTAGTAAAAATAATTTCATATATCCCACAAACACGTATATTAAAATCCATCATGTGATAAATATGTTTGGGATAACAAATAACGCATATTATAAAATTGTGAGTTGGACAATTTTATTAATCTTAAAATAAAGCTTATAAATAAAAATTTTGTTCAAAGGTAATATCTCATTTATCATATTTCTCTATAACAGCTCACATCCTATTAGTAGATGAATATCATGTCATGATAAATTAATGCATAATTATTCATAAAAATATAACAATCTCTCAATGGATTAACAAAGACTATTTTTGCTTGAATACTATATTAATTGGACTTTTATATATTTCAATATCACTAGAATGTCCAAAAGAGATTCACTAAAACCTGCAATAAGAATGAATGTATAAGGTTACAGACGCAATTCTGACTATTATTGAAAAGAAAGGAACAAATAGTGGACACATCTAACGTAAACAAGAGCTCTTAGTGAGGTTTCCTAACTTACTGTAGCGATTAATTTTCATATTTAAGGAATACACCTAATGATATACTTTAAAGATGTTCAAAGTAAATTCTACAGCAGTCTTCAATTTTTAGACTACTTATTTTGCCCAGACAAAGAAGGCAGTCTTTGGCTCTATTTTTATAGTTAAGTACTATTATGGTGTTTTCAAGGTCATTTTCTTGGAAAATGAATTTGCTATTCTTGGTTCTTAGTTAATCACAAATGAAGTAATATAACATTGGAAAAATAATCTTGATTATAAATATTAGGTATTTATTTTTACGTTTTGTCCAACAGTAAATACAACAATGAATTATATTAGTGTGTGAAAAAAGTTATTCTGTTGTTTTAAATTACGTTTCGACAAAAAATTATAATTTTAAAATAAGGATTGCAAGTGTTATTAATGTTTAACACACATATTTACATTTTGTTATAATAATATTTTGATAAATAGAATACTTATTATACAAGAACGTACAGAACAATTTACCATTACGGATGTCAAACAATCAAAAACAAAAAATTAAAATAATCAAGCTCTCAAGAGCTATACAGTATAATGTTGCAGTATAATCATCTCTAATATATTAATAAATAATTGTCAAGTACATTAAAACTTTTTAATGATTAGCAAGCATTTTATGATATTTTATTTATCACATTCATTTCTTTGGGTCCTTAATTTGTTTTTCGATTTTCCAATTTCTTCTTTAATTTATTGTTTTGTAAACTGGTAAATTAGATTTTTTAAATTAATTCTTAAGCACATCTAATAAATTTCAAAATTTTTATATACGTTTAGAACATTATAATGTTGAAATGTCATAACACAAAACATTTTGCTTATACAATAAATTTTTCTCGCGTAAATTCAATTTCAAGTTGTCAAATTTCTTTATACAAAGAAATACAAGGAAAGAATAAGTAGTTTTTTCTTTTTTCAATAAAAATATCATACTTTTCTTTTATATTTCGCATGTCATAGTGCATTTCTTTTTCTTGTTTTGCCCTTCAAAAAATCCAAACAGAACTTATTGACATTGATGCATCAGCTAAAGAACGTGAGCCACTTTTGGAATTTTAACAGACTTCCAGACGCTAGAAGATCAATATTTTAGAGTTCGTTGAACTCTATATCTTTTTTTAACGATATCTAAATGCAGTTGAAATTTAATTGGCAAAAATATTTTCTTGAAGAAATTTTAAAAATGATGAAGGTGTACACTATAATCAAATTTATAACTCATTTCTTCTTTAATCTAAAATTTTTTTGAGATTAATCGCATAAAAAATTTATGATCTTTATCTCTTAAAGTTTTGTGTGAAACAAAAAAAATGTCAAAATTTTTGCAGAAATGCTATATTATTTCAAAAAATTATACAATTTACAGATTTAGAAGGTTCAGCTCAATTTATAAATTTTTTTTATAAATTCAAATATTTTTGAAATCAATATGTTAACTGAATAAAAATAAGGTAGAGAACCGTATAAAAACAAAAATAATAACGCTAACTACAAAAAGAGATGATGACTGAATGAAGGTTAACCGAAAAAGTAATTTGTTAGTTTATGATATACGTTTATGTGAAAGGACAAAAACTTAATTAAGATATGAAAAAAAAGAAATAAAATGGATAAACCATTAAATGATTACCTAGCTCATATGGAAAAATTGCTTTTTAGTGATTTGAAGAGAATTTTTATCTTCGTTAAGAAATATTCATAACGTTAACAATCATAATAAAGAATCAATAATCATACTAAACTTTATCAATAACCATAGTGAAAAAATGAAAGTAACTATTAGATTATCTTGAAAAATATGTTTCTATAATTTAAATGAATAAAATATTCACAGGACTTAATGACAAAAGAATAAACTCGTTGTTGAATCGTTAACATTTAGACCTTCGTAACAGTTCTTAAATTCTATTCCCACTAATATTAAGAATTTTATTGTTGTTTAAAATTTACTTCTAAGTAATAGATTTCAAATGAATCACCCATGGGGTACAAAAATTGAGATAACTCATGTAAAGAATGATTAAAAAAATTTTGGTAATGAAAAATTACATTCTTACGTATGATATTACTGTCATATGGGAATTAGATTTTATGTTTTTGGAAATTTTCTGCTGTCTTTCTTTGTAACACATGAGAATTTATCCTTTTGAGCATTGATTCCAAGAAGTGAAAAGTGCAGTAGATATTAAAATCTTTTTTCTTGTGCATTACTATACTGACCAATGCTTGCAGGAATTTTTTAGATGATAAATATTATCTATATTTCATATTCATTAACCAACATGTTTAAATTTATATTAGGTAACAGCAGAAAGTTCTAAGTTTTAGAACAGTTTCTTTATTATATATATTTTTGATAAAATTAAACTTTTCTTCAGTTTAATGTAAAAAATATTGAAGACCACTGTCATGGTCTTACTGTTATATCATTCATTAGCTCTGAAATTTAAAAATATTTTATCTTCCTTTCCTAACAAAGAATCTTAATAATAAAATTTAGAAATCTTGAGGAAATTTAATTCTTTAAAAAAATAATAGTTATGATCATTAAATTATTAATAATAATCTTTTTGATTTTTTACTTAAGAATGACAAATTTTTAATTATTTTTTCTTAAATCCATTTTATCGATTATTATAACAAAAGCTGTAGAAAAGCAATTCCTTTCTAAAGATATATGAAATATATTTTTAGAAAGATTATCATCTATTTACTTCATACGCATGAATTCCCTTTTTAGTTCGTTAAAAATGTTACATAAAAAACACAATCTTTATTGATAGTACAATCTTTTAATTTTATTTGAAATTTACTGGTAAAATCTAATTAAATATTCAGTAATAATATATAAATAGTTCCATATATTCTCACTCAAGTGTAAATTGTTTTTGTGGATAAATTAACAGTACTATCATAATTGAGGATTCGTTTTCGAATGAAATAGTAATGTTGAACATTTAAGGATTCCTTTCTTTATGGAAAAGAAGAAATGATTTATATTCAGTAATATAAATTAAGATTTCCGGACTTGAAATTTATTATTACGTTGGATAACACATAAACTTTATTAATCTTCCTTTTTACGTCTATATAAAATGAAATTTTATTTATGAAGAAATAAGACTCATTAATGTAAAATCAGTAAAGGATAAAAATATTTATTTAATTAATTCAATGAATTAAAATTCTGGAAATTTCTCAGTAGCATCAATATGGAATTCAATACAAAACACGTCAATTAAGAAACACTAGGTTTGCAACAAAATAGAAAAATAAATATGGAATTCCTATAAACCACAACACACGGAACTCTCAGAATAAAGAATTCAAGTAGTCTTAAATTTTCTTAAAGATAGATATGGCCTTTCTATTTTTTTCATTATTATGTCTTCATTCAAAATAATGAAACATTATAATTTGTTAAGTAAAATATTAATTTAAAAAAAAACATTGGTAATTATAATGAAACTGACCAAACTCATCAACATATTTCAAATTAGAAGCTCTTAGTCTTAAATGAAACATTAATATTTATATCAAGAATAAAACATATGCTTTTGTAAACAAGAAATCCTACATTATAATAAATTTAATGTTCACTAATTTTTATGTGTAAATAGGATATTTTAATTACGATTTTGAATTTAACAAGAGATGAAAAGGAAATATTTCGTATTATATTGATGAAATTTGCCAAATTGTAAGTGTCTTCTGTAAAGAAATTTTCGTTAAAAATGTCACATTAGCCTATAATGCATTATTTCAATTTTTTATGAGAAATTAATTTAAAATTATTTAATCTACTTCAAAAATTGTATTAAAACTCTTAAGAGTTCTGACTTAATTGAGCAGCTAATTTGGTATCGAATCATCAGAAAAGACTCAGTTATATCGTATTTTAAATTCTTAGAATTGGTTAGTTTTATTTCGCACACAAGTTACCGACGACAAATCATTTTAACGGTTATCATAAGTTTACATTTTCCGTATAATCTTTCAATTATTTTTCAGTTAATAAGCAGTCTTACCATTAGGTAATGTTTTCTATTCCATAAAAGAAGAGGAATCCCAATTTGTTCCATATTATTTTTTTATTCGGGAAAAGGAATCCTCAATTAAGATAATACTGTTTATTTATCCGCGAGAACTATTTACAGTTGAGTGAGAATTCATGGAAAAAATTAAGTGTATATCACGAAGAAAGAACTGTGAAAGTGATGGAAAAAAAAGGAAAAAAAAATTTACAGCGGCGTTTTCTTTGTGCGAAAAGTTTCTCTTCGTCCAAGCATGATTCCAGGGATAAGGTTTGCGAAAAGGGGCGACAAAATGCCGCTCATTGTGTTTGTCCCACGAAGTGTGGAGTAAGGCCCTTACAGCGAGTGCTGAAGCGTTGCAATTGCAATAGAAGTATTCTATTGCAACTGCCCTAACTACATGGCCGGCTGTGTACTTTTAGACACTTTCTTCAATTTCAGGTGAAAAAAGAAGAAATTTAAGTCTTTTCTCAGTAGATTTATCCTCCATTAGGATTTTACTGCAAAATCGAAAAGAATTCATATAAACGTTTTTCTGTTCTCTGATAAGGTCTTTATAGGTCTTAGAAGATAATAAAGTGAGTTAATAATGCATAATAAAATTGATAAAATTAATGGATATAGAACATTAAATATTTACACACACACACATATATATATATAATATATATATATATATATATATATATATATATATGTATATGTATATGTATATGTATATATATATATATATGTATATGTATATGTATATATATATATGTATATATATATGTATATATATGTATATATATATTTGTATATATATGTATATATATATATGTATATACATGTATATATATATATATATATATATATATATATATATAAATATATATATATATGTATATATATGTATATGTATATATATATATATAATATATATATATATGTATATATATATGTATATATATATATATGTATATATATATATATGCATATATATATGTATATATATATGTATATATATATATATATATATATATATATATATATATATATATATATATATATATATATATATACAGAGAGAGAGAGTGATGAGAATTTTTATTTTTAATTTTTCTGTTTTTGTATCACACCCAAGTTGAAAAATATTAATTAAATTATAAAAAGGAAGTATTTCGGATTTTATCTTTATTTCATTCTTTCTTTTTATATACATTGCATGAGATGAGCTAAACAAATCTTATAAATATTAAATACACTTTCTTTTATCCTCGCATAATATAATTGCTATTATAATATATTACGCAGAAAGAAAATAATTTATTCTTATCTGTTCGTATGTCATAAATTAAGTATAACAACTTATTTAATCATAATTGAGCATTTATTTTTCTTATCATTTGCAACAAAACTTTATTTTGCATATAATTCTTTCCTCTTTTCTCAAATATATGTTCCAGTGTTAATGGCATATATATTAGTCAAACTTAAGCGAGAAGTAAAGGATTTTATTTTAGTAATGTAAGGAGTTTCAAATAAAAATAACGTTGAAAATCTTTGTAGAAAACTTCACATTTCCCAATTTTGTTTGGGGAGGCGTATGTATTGATTTGAATGATTTTAAGATAATATTCCTTTGGTCATGTTTGAGTTGAAAATATATAATTTTGACAAAAGAATTCTGAAACAAATCTTTGAATTTGTTAACACTATTAGATATTTATATATCAAAATATATGTTGAAGTTTTATTTAGATTTTTTTTAAATGTGTCCACATTTATAACCATTTTCACTTTATTCAATATCAAACATTGTATGAGCTTATCTAAATCCAGTAATAAAAGTTCTTGTAAAAATATTTTAATTCATATGATTAGTCATCCTATTTGATATTTTATCTATATATATATCATCTTACGTATTGTCTGTCTGAATCTTCATATTTATATTCATTTATCGTTAACGATTTATTTATTTCTCACGCATAGTCAGTTTTGTGTAATTTAAATACTTGTTGTAGTTTTTATTAATAAAAGTATTAATTTCATTGATAAAACTTGACGAGAAAATTTCCTTGTTGAATTTACCTAGGCTGGAATTGCGCGTTCCCACACTGTCATTCCGTCACTCGTTAAAGTGTCTGAGTACATATTATTTAAATGGTTCAAACTACGCGGCACTTTCCAATTGGTTGTGATAAAAAGGAAACAGAGACACTGTCTCTTGAATGCAAGTATCAGGGCACCTCTAATAAAGTCATTGTGTTTCCCACGTACAGAAAGTGGCATTCAACCCTCTGTGATTCAGAATGGCACATGTGGGAGGCGACACTGATAACCATATGGAAGCTGCAATTTCAATCAGTAGATGTCAACTCGTCCGAATAAATCGTTCACTCACTTTCGCGAAACACTAACCTCCAGTTCACCTCTTGGTGGGAGAGACATCTCCATATTAGAACGCCGACTAATTTTTCTTCTCAGAATACCGAATAGCGAAAACGGTCTCACGATTATGCATTTAAAAAGACATTTAATTCAATTGTGATGCCATCGCAGCGAATGATAAACTTTGTATTTAAAAGCACACTGAAGTAATATATCAATTTTCTAAACAAAACTTAATGATGAAATTGTATTTGATACAAGTTTCATATATAAAAAAAAACTTCTTAACCTCTTTTCGGCGTGAACTTGGCATTAAGAATAATTTTGATTCATATTTTAAACTGAATAATTTGGTATAGTTACCAGTATAATAATATAATAGAAAAGATATTGGATTCGTTGTTGATTGAATAACACAAAAATAATTTGATTAATAGCTTGAAGCCCTACAAGATAATTCTTGTGTTCTAGATTAGCACCATTGTTACATATACATAAAAATGAAAATTTTGTCTATTGATTGTTTGTGAAATGGTGGTTGATTTAAAAAGAGTTTTATATTTATAATTGTCATCAAATACTGTTTATATATTAAATTAGTACTTTTCTAATAGATTTAGTTTTTTTTCTCTAAATGCATAGTAACGAAAAATAAACAAAATTCCCAAATTCTTTAATAGTTTTCATGAAATATTAGGTCATTGCTGTAAAAATGGTTTACGAAGTCGACCGAAAACTTTTCAGTTGAATCAGTTTCTAATGTGCTTAAGTAATATATTCAACATTAAGGAATTCGTATAACATCGAACAGTTAAAAAAGATGCACTAGTAAATAAATATTTAGAATTAAATAAAAAAATTTTGACCAATTCTGAATATCTTTATTGTTTCTTTCTTTAAAAAATAATAGTTTACTTCTAAACACTGTCTCTAAATTATTGTGTGGAAAATAACAATTATAATATTCTAATCAAATAGAAACAATAATTATATAGTCACTTATATATATATCTATATAATATTATGAATTGTAATTTGTGTTTAAAAATGGATTATATTCTTCTATCAATAAGAGTCATCGTATATTATAATTATTCTATTTAAAAATAATATTATTGAATTTTTCTGCTATAAGAACAAACATAGCATTTTTTAAAAACAATTAATCAAACTTTAGAACTCGAAATAAGTAGCTTGGAACAATTTAGACAAAAGCCTCGTTAAAAGTAGTTCAAGAATACAAATCATAATTCATTATTTCTTTTTATATATTTAAAGTCGTAATTAAATTTTCGTTACTTATACATGCTAGTCAGTGGATTCTTCTCACAAGATTAAAAACCATTACTAAATTCTAGATTGACAGCCTGTAAAATTATTGGCAAATAAAGTTAAATTATACACAAATGACATTTGAGAATAATGAACATTTTGAATAATAACTGGAAGTAGTACGAAAATTAACTGGAGGAAATGCGAAATTATTTCGGCTTTCAGAATTATCCAATTTAATTCAAAGTCGCGAAAAACTCAACATTGACATGGTCAAACCGAAAATCACATAAACGCGTATGAAAAAATTCTATTTCACATTTTGCTAATTTTTGTTTTTCTATAATTTTGTACAAGTGCTTACATGACGATAGACAAATTTATATTAATTGATTTTAAATGGATGAAACTTGCAGAGGGAATTAAAAACAAAATTTATATATACAAACAATTAATATATATATTGTTTTCAAATATGCGTAGGAATGTAAAGTATGTATTTACATGCGCGAACGTGTGGTTAAACCTTCTTACCACAGTGACTTAAAATTTCAATACCTTAATTATTAAAAAAAAAAGAAAAAAAGAAAGAAAAAGAAACGCATAATATCAAGAAATAAAAAAATTGTAAATTTTATCGAAACATGTCACTATAATCATCAAAATATGTAGGTGAAATAACTAGCCATGCGCACAATTCAGTGCAGTTCGTGTGAAAACATGTCTTGGGAATTGAGGGAAATATAAGCTTTTTTCTCTTAATTCACGTCTTAGAAATTCACGATGACTCTCTCAAAGAAAAATCATTTTGTGTATATCAAGCTTTTTACTATAACGGTGAATGTATCTCATTAAATCTGGAGAAGTTCTGCACAATCAAGAGAATGGAAAAAAATTTAATTTCTTGACAGCTGTTAATTTGGTGTAAATTCTCTACAAATTCAAAAAGACGGGTTCTTTCTATGAGCCCAGAAATTGGACACGTTGTTGAGCATGATGCATAAAATGCATGAGATACCTTTCATTATTATCCATACATAATTTCCCAGATACAAGAGTTGCTTCCTGATGACCTGGTAATTATATGGTGTAGATTTACTGCACCATTTATCATATGGCATATTTTTAACTCGGGAATCATTTATCATAGAGTGGTGCTTGTGGTTTTGTCACCTGTGATATTAATAGAAAGATTTATGAGTGTTTTTTTGTTACGCAATCAAGACATTTTTCAACAGCAGGGACTTGTAGGTGGGATCATTTTTAGACAAAGCTGTGCTCCTCTACAGATTTCAGTCCTATTAAACAGTGGATGAAGCGACATTTTAGAAATGCTAAAATTATCAGTTGCCATTGCCCTACAGTCTGGTCGTCAATATCACTTGATCTTATTCCGTATGACTTTTATCTTTAATGCTACCTGAATACGTTTGGTGCTCCAATTGAAAACTTAGCTGAGGAGCATATTACACAACACAATCTTAATTTAATCCCAGAAACACGTTGATCAGTTGTTGAACATCTGAGTCTCAATTTTAACTTGCTGTAGCAACCGGTGGATATAAGATTGAACATGTTTAGCACCATTTTCTAGAAATTTAAAATCCGATATGATTGATCTCTTCTGTGAGCTTTGGCTTCAAGACAATTAAATAACACTGATTTGAATGAAGTTTTTTTTGTCATCGGAGAAATAAAAATCGAATTTCGGATACACTATGATTAACGTCCTAGTGGGTGGGCTATGTAACTAACATCCCTTTACTAACATACTTTCACAGAAATAACATGGAAGATTATAGTTGGTTTCACTTGAAACTTATGTTTTAATCGTTGTTTTAGGAATCATATGTAGTCTGACTCCTTTCAAATTATGATTTTTACAGAGATATATATATCTATTGCTAAAATTTGAGCCTCTTTTTTTCTTATGCAAACGTTTCCGTTCTTTTTCAACGATATTCATTTGCATTTAAAGTCATTCTGATCAATGGTTCCTTCTTATAGCGTCTTTAAATTTAAACTTTTAACCATAAGTAATGCATACATAATTTTAGCAAAATTTGCGTATCTAGAGAAAAACTGTAACTACAGTTCTTATATTCGAATTGGGTTTGTTTGGCATATTTTTATAAGTGACCATGAGAGAGCCAATTAAGTCTAATTTCATGGAAAGAACTATATCATTTTCTTATTAATGAATACCTTCCTTTAACTATCATTATTTTGCTAATAAGTAGCCATAAATTAATAGAACATGCCAGTTACAGCTTATTGTTTGACAAATGAATGAAAGAGATAGGCTATTGTTTTATTCTTTATATGTTTTATGATTTTTTCTTTCGCATGATTAATAATAGATTTGAATTATCTAATCAATTCTTCCAAATTTAATTACAAGCAAATTGTATTAAGCAAAAAACTTTCTATTGCGCAAAAAATTTAAGGAAAATGCAATTTAGTTGAAATTAATAGCGTATTTTTATAATTATACATTTAATTTCACTATTCATGAAAAAAATTATGAATATACAAATAGTTAAATCAGTAAGTAAAATCGTAATAAACATGGCTTAAAATCAATATTAGAATCATTTTTCTTATTTTAAATTCTTTTTCAAATTCTTTCAACTAAGTTTTTGTAACTCTAGATCCTGACGAATCAAGAATGTTTTTCTTGCAAACTTTACCTTCACACACCTTTATTAAAAACACATATTAATTGTTAACTCAAATGTATCACATGTTTGAAATTTAAATAAGCTATAAATATAAGCAACATTTATTTGTTCTTTATGATAAAATACTTATGACCACATAGATTTCCATCAAAATAAAGCTTTTTGTAACTTTACTTAATTACGATTTCAATGTTAAAGTGTTGACAAGCATTGCTAATATTCTATTTTAAAATTATAGAAATTATATTGAAGATATTGCAATAAAAAAATATAAATAAATAAAAAATAATAATAATAAAAAAACTTGTAGCCACGTTTTATTTTCTTCTAAATTAGGTTTCCCACAATAAGAGTGATGTATCACTAGTCCACAGTGACAAATAATTTTATGTTATTGGCCAAAATCTCTTTATTGAAAGAGCCAATCTTTATCACACTGAGTTAAGTATATGATGTTTTTTTATTTTTTCGCGTGAATTGCATTTACGTTTTGCACATACACCAAAATTATTTCAAAAATATATAAGAGGGACTTACCGTGATTGATTCCAAGTATGGCTCTTTCAAAAGTCTTGAATTCAATATATTCCAAATTAGAGGCTTCATTAAGCTTTCAGACTTCACGTTTCGAATAGTTGCTAAATCACAATAAATATCTTTGTTATCCAGAAACGAATTTTTGCTTATTTTTAAGAATCCATTTGAAGTTAGAAAGAATTTGGACGTAACAATTTCGGGAATAAAATAGGTCGTCACTTTCGAATAGTCACCTTTAAAAACAGCATATGAATTCTTCTGTTTCCGATTTTTTTCTGAAAACCTCTTAAGCAAACTACTATTGGCTGTTCCAGTTTGAAATTCCTCAAATATTTCTGAAAACACATCAATACCAAAATTAAAAGACATTCCTTTTTCATTGTAAGGGTTTAATTTTTTCTTTACCCGGTGAGTTATAAAACTCCAATCTTGAGTCATACTTTTTGACAATGGTAAGTCTATCGGTTGTCGATAGATAACAAATCTACAGTTAGTAATATTTTCTAAATCATACCATAATTTGCAGTCATCAAGAATTGATAAAGTTCTTTCCAGTTGCCTCTCACGAAGCATTTTTGTGTACGTTTTTATATCCTCGGAAGTCATTAGTAATGTATTACTAAGACTAAAACAATCATTATTGACTTGCATATGGTTAGATTCAATGTCAACACTGAATTTTGTTTCATTACTATTATTTCCTGAGTGAGGTTTTTGGTTAGTTTCCTGATTGTACAAAACGTTAACACATGAATAGTCAGTGATTTCGTCGTTAAATATTTTAATTTCTTCTGTAAAATAATTGAAGTTAACTGATAAATTAGCGTAAGAATTTGATTTATGTACACGATGCACTTTGTGTGAAAACGAACTATCGTAATTTGATAAATCACACAGGCTTTGACTTTGTCTTTTATCTAAGTTTGGTACAACCATCTGGTTTTGGGTAGTATCGCCCAAAGCTTTTTGTTTTCTTTGAAACAAATATGATGCTTTTATTTCATTTTGGCAGAATAACGTTAAATCTTCACAAGATATAGTTCTTTGAGAATTTTCTGATTCAAGAAGTGTGCTGGGCTGTTTCGTTGACAAATTCGGAAGACTTTCGAATGTTCTTTTACATAATCTTGGAATACAAAAATTTAAATCTTTATCAATCATGTTTACTTCTGGAGAAATATTTCTAGAATAAGAGAATTGAGGACATGAATTTGATTTATAGATCATTCTAATCAAATTTTTATTCAAGTCAGAATGACTCTGAGAAAATGCTCTTTTGGTCAATTTTCCATTACAGAAATATCCATTGCATTTACATTCAAGGGAAGAAAAATCTAAATTGCAAAGGCTTGTTGAAAAGGATTCATTTGAATTTTCCGGAAGAAAATTTTGACTCAAGGATGTTTGGTTTCTAATCACATTTATTTCCATTTTATTTATCACTTTACAGCTTCTTAAATTATGTTATGTATTTGAAGCTTAAGTAACAAATTCAAATTGAATGATCATATTCAAGTATTTTTCACATTTTCTGTATTTTTGTTGAAGAAATGTATGCTCGTTGTCCTAAAAAAGGATTACACTAATTTACATCTATATAAAATTGAATTCGTCAAAAACAATGCATAATATGTAATTACATTCAGAAAGAAACTCTATTCGTTATGAACTATTTTCACAATAGTAGTTTCTTTTCTCATAAATGCAGTTAAATAATTTTTGAAAGTTGTTTTCTGTAGTATATAAATTAGCCACTTAATCTTCCTTTCTTGCAAACTGTATGTTGTAACCTGAAAGAAAAATAAAAAAAAAATTTAGATGAAGAATAATGATTAAAAATAATTACATAAATTAATGCTGTGTACTTAATTTTCGTATTACTTAAGTGATATCAACAATTTCAAGCCTTATCCGTTAGTTGTTTTGAATAATTAATCAACGAACTTACAATTTTTCAATCTAACCCTCAATATGATCCCATAGATGCAATGATGTTTTTAATTCCTCTTTAAAAACTAAAATTTTGAAAAATCCCTTTTTTTGTGAAATGGTTTTCATACGTTTTTTAATCAACTGATAGATTTTTAATTGCTTTACATTTTTTTATGATTAAGAAACTTGAATCAATTTTTTTTTTAAAAATAGCAAGTCCTTCGAATTATAGAGACTGATGAAATTGAAATCTATTACTTTTCGAAGCAATGCTTATGGTAAATCTCCCTTCTAATCTGTTACTATCTTAGTAAAATCAATTGCTTAAAGTGCAAATATCTTGATCTTGGTATTCTAGCTACAACGTAATTGTCAATCTGAGCTAGCAATGTTGGTGCAGATATCTAGTATTATAGGTTCTATTTTCACACTCAGGTTTTATCTAAGAAAACACCGTAACTGAAGAAAACCAAGAATACTTACCAAACAACTTGAAAGAAATAAAGTTACTTAATCTTAACTTCAAGAAAGAAGACAACTTCTGCTCGAAATTGCCTCTTAGAACATTTTGAAGATTTTGAATGATGACTCAGATATAAAAAGAAAGTAAGATGAATCGACTGATGAAATGATTGAGACAATAATGAGGGAGAATGAAAAAAAATTTTTCAGTTTTCAAGCAAGAAGAAAATAAAGTAGTAATGCAACCATCTGCAAAATATTCAGATAAATGGCTAATAGTATTGAAGAAAAAATGAACAAATATGCTAATTTTACACAGAAAAAGAAAAAGATTTATTTTTAATAATGTAGCTTTTGAAACACAAAAAATAAAAATGATTACTTTGCCTGTTTTTTTTTATCTTTAATAGAATGAAATAAGAATTATTTTAAGCCATGAAATTTATTTTGCTTGTTTTTTCTATAAGGTACATTTTAAATCATTTGTAATATTGTACTTCACTCAAAGAGAGAGAAATTTAGCAAAAAAATTAATTTTAAATTCTGCTACCCATTTATTTTTCCATTTCATTAATTTTTTATTTTGAGAGTTGTTTTATCGGTTTCTTCAAATTCGTAAGCCAATAATAAGATAGCATTTTACCATTATTGAAAAATATAGTGTAAAATAGTATAGTTATAAGTTAATAATAGTTTTTAAAAAAGTTCTTATTTACAATTCAGTTTTCTATAATAATCTATTTTAGTAGATAAAAAAGAGAGAAACATTTTTCTTCAACCTATTTCATTTTTTAAATTATTATTTCAAACAATTATAATTTTGAAGAAATTTCACCCTTTTTTATTCAGAAAAGTTTGCAAAAACTGTACATTACTTTTCATTTTAATGGATTCATTAGTGCAACAAATAATATTTTTTGATAAAGGTAAAGCAAACAATCCTCATAAATTCTCCATTAAAATTTTCAACAAGTTGCAAAGAAATACTAATGTATCAAATTGATTTATCATTAATAAGATTAAGTGGAAAATAATTAAATAGCCTAATTTAAATAATACAATAAAATTTTATAAGGAAGCGTAATTATTCAAAATATTAAACATGTGATTTTTTAAAAATAACTTGCATACATGAAATAAAATTCCTAAAATTAGCTCGAATAATTTGAATTCTTTATATAAATGTTCTTCACGTGAAATAATCACGTTATGAAATTAGTCGATTTTATGAAATAACTCAAATAGAAAATTGTTTATGTGCGTCTAAGCTTTTTAGGTAATGTAAATACAACGAAAGAGCAATAATTAAAAACTTTATGTTGTTAAACTGTTTAGTCAGAAAATCACTTCAGTCGTATATGCATTAAAATTATCAACACAGGTATGAATGAAATTTTCTATTCAAAATATGCTACATATTACTAAGTTCTGTGATTGTATAATGGTAAAAGTATTCTTACAGTTCCTATAAACTGTATTGTATTCCACGTGATACAATAGCTATTAATTACACTTTTTAATTATATATTTATTACACAATATCTATCAAATATATTGCTATGACATCACAATCAAATGTATTTATCATTTACAATAATTATATATAATATCTAAAATGATAAATACACTACTGGTCATTAAAATTGCTGCACCAGGAAGAAATGCAGATAACAAAACGATATTTATTGGACAAATATATTATACTAGAAATAACAAGTGATTAAAGTTTCAAAAAATATGGCTGGATAGATCATAAGAAATCAGTACCCAGAACAACCACCTCTGGCAGTAATAACAGCAGTTATACGCCTGGGCATTGAGTCAAACAGAGATTGGATTGCATGTACAGGTACAGATGCCCATGCAGCTTCAACACGATGCCACAGTTCATCAACCGTAGTGACTGGCGTTTTGTGACGCGCCAGTCGCTCGGCAACCATTGACCAGACGTTTTGTATTGGTGAAAGATCTGGAGAACGTGCTAGCCAGGGCAACAGCCGAACATGTTCCGTATCAAGGAAGGTCCGTGCAATACAGGCAACATGCGGTTGGGCATTATCCTGCTGAAACATATGGTTTCGCAGGGATCGAATAAAAATAGAGGCACGGGTCGTAACACACCAGAAATGTAACGTGCACTGTTCAAAGCACCGTCAATGCGAACAAGAGGTGACCGAGACGTGTATCCAAAAGCACCCCATACCATCACGCCTGGTGATGGGCCAGTATGACGATGACGAATGCACGCTGCCAGTGTGTGTTCACCACGATGCCGCCAAACACGGATGCGACCGTCATGATGCTGTACACAGAACCTAGATTCATCTGAAAAGATGACGTCTCGTCATTCGTGCGCCCATGTTCGTCGTTGATCACACCATTGAAGGCGCCCTTGTCTATGACGCAGCGTCAAGGGAAACCGCAGCCATGGTCTCAGAGCTGAGAGTCCATGCTGCTGCAAACGTCGTCGAACTGTTCGTGCAGACACTTGTTGTCTTCCAAACGACCCCGTTTCTTGACTCGCGGCTCGTGAAGTGGTTGCACGATCCATTACGGCCATGCGGATAATATGCCTGTCTTATCGGCTGCTAGTGATAGGTGGCCGTTGAGATCCCGCATGGCGTTCCGTATTACCGTCCTGAACCCATCGATTCCATATTCTACTAACAGTCATTGGATCTTGACCGATGCGAACAGCAATACTGCGATAAGATAAACCTCAATCCCGGTACGCAACAATTCGACATTTATCAAAGTCAGAAACGTGCTGGTACGCATTTCTCCTTTTTACACGAGGCATCACAACAACTTTTCACCAGGCAACAACGTTCAAATGCAATTTGTGTATGAGGAACCGGCTGAACAATTTCCTCATTTAAATACAATATAGGTGTCGCTACTGGCGCATGCTTTGTCTGAATGCGCTGAAAAGCTAATCATTTGCATATCACAGCACTTTATTCCTTTCATATAAATTTCACGTCTGTAACATGTCGCCTTCTTGGTGTAGAAATTTTAATGGCCAGTAGTGTTGTTGAATATTTTATATTATGATAGTATTGTCTATGTTTAGTGATGAAAAATATGATTTAAAAATAAACAATGTCATTTTAATTACAAATTACTTAAAAGATTATTTATGTCATAAAACATTTTTTATTACTTTATCCAATACATTATTTCTAATTAATAATTTAAAATTGTTTGAACTGATGATATAACAATAATAAATATCTAATTTTAACAAATTTTCTCTGCCACTCTATATGTAATAGATAAAGTTTAATTTTTGTTATACTATAATTGGTTTATTTCTTACTTTTAGCGATGTAGTTGGAGTAAGTCATATATATCAATAATATATTGCTGCCATAAAAATTACTAAAACGTGGTTAAAACAAAATACATCAATTTATTAATCAAAATTTATTTCATATTATTTTACACCGCTAACTAGACAATCCAAGTGTCGAAAACCCTCGTAAGATATTTCAGCATCCGCATTGCATCATTTCCGACAAAATACTCCTCTAACTTCAAAGCACTTCTGATAATGTTTTTTCAATCATCAAAACTTGTTTAGAAATTGTTTTTGGGAACGCCCTTCAGTATTCGCAAGAATATTCTTTTATCGAAATAATAGTCTTATAATTATGACAACGAAGAAAAATTTCTATCATGGGAATAAAAAAGTCAAACATTGCCATACCAGTCGAATATTTTACAATATTTGTTAAAAATTCTGTCAAAAATTGTGGAATTATAACTACAGTAATAAGTAAAATATGCTTTATCATTGGGGAAAACCCGGGAATTTTGTCGCCACAACTGAAATTATTATAGATGGATCTATTCCCTCAAATGCCTTGAAACACTTTATCGATTTAATAAAAAATTGTTTGGTTTTGTTGGTCATAATCCACAACACCGTGGAAAGTGAAGAATACATTCCACAATTTTGATCTTTTGCCAAATTCGGTATGGTTCTTTTTTACGGTCATACTTCACATTTGCAGCCACTTTCATTTACTCTTGTGATTTTTCTACATCAAAAGAACTGATACAAAATTTATTTTGAAAATAACATTTTATAAAAAATAGCTTTGTGAAAGTACCTCTCACTCTATTTGAATTCATTTTCCTCTGAGAATGTTTTATTTGTTTCACAGAAAACAAATTCCAAATTATTGGGACAGAAAAGATGAAAGTCATCTTTAGCTTAAATGTTTTTAACCATCATATGTCATATAGTTCTTGACTTTAACTATATGATACAGGAATATATTGTCAAATATACAGGAATTTATTCTTTGATTTGATCGATATTTTAACATTAATCGAATGGATCGTTCATAAAATCGCCATTTTCTTCGACTGATTCACCATCATTTATTAATTTTTATGCCAATAAATTCTCTATTTTTTGATAAGCTGTAGTCCTTAAAAGATTTTTGAAGCTTTTAAAATTACTCTTTTGCGGTTTTTTATTTCAAAAAGAAAATTGAATACATATTTCTTGCTCAATAATATTAATCGTTTCAAAAAATAAGTAGAATTGAAACTCTTTATTGAGTTCATATCAAGAAAATTTTTTTCATATCTTCGGGATGATATTTTCCGCCAAACATTCTATTATTTTGATACTCTTCCATTTTTACTTTGACATATTCTTTAAATTTGTAAGCATTTGTATCTGAGATAAATTTTATTACGCTGCTAAAAATTGTATTTAATTTTAAACTTCTCTCAATTATGACATTTATACAGTTACTAAAAGATAATTATTTCATGCTATAAGAACTCAAATGAAATGCATCTTTAGTCTGAAGTTTTGTGGTCAGCAAAACAACTATATTTAACAATATGATTTATGAACTTTTTCTATGTATAGTTTTCTGTAGAGTAAATAAAAATAATTTAGGGTAAATAAAAATTTTCTTAGAATCTTATTTAATAAGATGTCTCTATGTGTCTTACGAGAAAAGTGACTTGTTTATTCCTAGTAAAGACAATCGTGGAAAGAGAGCAAAAATTTTAATAACAAATAACCAGCAAATAATAACAGCATCTTTGAAACAAAACAGCATCTCCTCATTAGCTGAAACTGGGGTAAAAATAAAGAGACACCAAAATAAAAGGACATGGTCTGTACCAGTGAAAGAAATGAATTTATGGGAAAGTTGCTTCTGCTGTGAGTGCGCTTGAGCTTTAAGATCACATTAACTTTACTTATAATGAACAATCCTTTCCAAATATATTAAAAAAACGCTTCTAATCCTCTTAAATTTCTAATTTTTTTTCACTTTCTTAAGCACAATTACGTAAGTTTGGCTATTTTCACCTCTTTAAAGATTGCTTAATGTGCTTAAAAAACATAGAAACAATCGGCGAACTCTTTTTATTTTTAAGTTCTTGAAGACACTTAACACACTTTATTTTTGAAATTAACGAGGAAACTCGAAGCAGATAAAATCAAAAAGATTTGGAAAATAAGAACTCTTTGCTTAATTCTTTTTAAAATGCTCTAAACCTCTTAATGAAATAAATAGATCACGAACTCTGATATAACACAGAATTGATTTAGTTTATCTGTAAACATATAATTTTTAAAGAATAGGATTTCTAATGCACCAAATTTATGGGTACATTTGAAATTAATTTGACTTAAATGTTTCTTGAGAGCCATGAAAAAAAAATCATATTAATATTTGAAAAATAAATTACTAATATATAACGATATTGAACTATAAATGAAATTAGTAAAATACACAATTCTTATGTATTCGAATGTATATATAATTAATGCCATAAGCCAATCATAGTTTGGAAATTTTTGTAAAAAATGTCTTTTTAAATCGACTGATTGACAAATTATTGTTTAGTTTTCAGTAATATTTGGAAAATATAAATATTTTAAATAAAAAATTATAAAATATATCCATAATATTGCTTATAAATATTGAACTTAAATTTTTTTTTAAAAAAAAGGAAATTTTCATACGTATTTTTATTTGTAATACTTAAATAATAGTTTCATCAATAGAGAATGTTAATTAAAATTAAATTATTTTTTGAATCTGCAATAAACAATTGTAAAATGATGTAAATAAATTTACTATTATCAGAGTTTATAAAAGTGAAGATTCAATTTTTTTTCCTTATGCTCTTTATATGTACTTAATCTATCATAGTTTTTCACATTAGATAAGAATATACCTAAGAAAACTTTTAGCTTTTTGGTCTATAACAATTTAAATTTAATTTGCAAAAAACTTTTACATAATGAGGTATTTATACAAGAGTAATAAAAAGTTCTGTATAGGAGAATTTCATGTAAAAAATAGAGATTTAAGTATTCCTATTTTTTAACGGTAGACATTTTCCTCTAAAGATTAATCTACAGAATGTAAATTTCTTATTTACATTCTGTAGATTAATTAAAATAATTTAGTGGATAATTTTCTGAGATCAAATATGTTGTTTAAACGCCCCTGTTTTTCAAGAAAGTTCTTATCGTATTTATAGTGATTTTATTGTTTTACATTTAATGTTTATTTTCCTGTTCCCCCTATTTCTTTATATATTTTAATGTTACTGTAAAGAAAAAAAAAAGAAAAAGAAAGGAAAGAGAAAACAGCTATTCCTTATGGTTATAAATTTTTCTCTTCTTCCAAACACTGACAAGTAAATACTTAGTGAATAAGAATTGAAAACTTAATTTTTGAAAGTGAAAGTAAATAACTTAATTATTTTTGTGAAAAATTACATGGAATATTTTAAATAATATGGTTTATTCTCAAATTGCTTTTGTTGAAAAAATTAAACATTTGCATTTATATTCAGAATAAGTGTATATATATATATATATATATATATATAATATATATTATATATATATATATATAAAATATAATATATATATATATATATATATATATATATATATATATATATATATATATATATATATATATATATATATATATATATATATATATATATATATATATATATATATATATATATATATATATATATATATATATATATATATATATATATATATATATATATATATATATATATATGATATAGAATATTTAGAAGAAAATACATTTTGCTATATTTTAATTACATTCAATCACCAGATGATTATTCCACCTGTATTATATTGAACTATCATTTGAAGTCAGATTTTTCTTAGTTTTGAGCTAACAATTTATTCAAAATTGATCCGAAGAATCCGACACCAAGTCGAAAAAAAAACATTGTTTTTGATGGTTTGACGATTGTGTATACAGCTTTTTGATTAATTCAATTTCTCTTCATATGATCAACTGAAATAAGATATCACAGGGACTAACAAATCAGAAAAATCTTCCACGCGTTTCTTATATCTCAATATAAGTATCATAACATGTCTCGTTGCTTATATAATAGCGCTTTCAAGAATTTATTTAAAGTCAAGTAATGAGCATTTGTATAAAAAAACATAAATCATAATGCTTATATTTTAACTTTGCTTCAATGACTTTTAAGAATTGCACTCATGATCATGAAGTTCATGATTACATGCTCTCCCTCTCTGTAAAGTACTCATACCGCCATTTATATACACCAGACAAATTAATCCGTCAGCCTATATAATTTATTCCAAGTTCTTCTGTGTGTAATCATAGTGTTCTTTGAAAACTTTTTCTCTGGAGACAACCTTAGCATCAAGTTTTCTAATCAAATAGTGGATTCAAGTTTTCTAACAGATCGTTGGCATCGATAAACCATACAACATTTAGCAAATTAGAAATTTGTATATTTAACTGAAATTTGTTTCCTCATGTATTCTTTATGGCTTTAATTATACTTCCACTGTAATTGATTTGCTTCCCATTTATAACAATCTTGTTTTCCGAAGATTAAAGCGTGATTTCATTAATCAATGATTAAAAAGTATCAGTTCTTCATAATATTCTGAGACACACTGTGTTATTTTGTTCCTTTTTATTAAATATTTATAATTATTTGATATACTCTTACATTTATTTTTATGAAAGATTTCTTGTTTTCATGATACTAATATTCGTGAATAATTTACCATTCGATTTATTAACATAATGCCCAAAGAAGTATTTAACTGTATGAATATTTTCTGAATAGAAAATATATTAAAGTGTAAAAGATTTTTCGTCTTGGTCAGATGAGTTTCATTTAAAATAATTGATCTCATTAAAATATGTTAACATACAATTTCGTTTTAATATCACTTATGTAGTTTGAAACATTTAATTTTGAATATTTTATATATGAGTTTGTCATTTATTTTACAATAATTTTTCACATTAAGCCAAAGGATATATTTAATCTAAACAATGAACACATGTTTTTATTAATGGCCTTTTGTCCCAGTGTTGTAATGAATTTTTATTAACGTCTTAAAACAAAGAAGAACTATCCTTTTACTTTAACATCATGTATCTGAAGTAAATTATCATATTAATTCCCATGCAAATGAAAAAGTTGCTACATAATGTAAATCCTCCGTAGAATAATTTATCAAAACGTTTCTATTTGTTACCATTTTTTCCGTTAATTAATCACAACTCTGAAAGCTAAAACAAACAAGTTTCATTTTCATTCTCAAAAAATATTAATAAAATAGGACTTAATTTCATTGAACATCAAAATGCAAAATTTTTACAGTATTTATATTTTTGGCAGTTGTTTCTGATAATTCTCTCATATTTGGCCTAGTTCAATTTAGCAAAACTGAATAACAATTTAGTCACTAAAATTTCTTTCACTATAGAGTTGTATACCATACTAAATAATAAAATAACTGTGCAATACAAAAAATCATTTGTGATCCAAACTTTTAACTTCTCAATTTGCCACAATTGAGAATATATAAGCATTTATATAACAATTAAACTCAAAATAATTTGTTTATGCAACTATGCATTTTCTCTTTGAATATATTTCTTTAAAATTTACTGTATACCTTTAATTGTTTTAAACTATGGAGAAGGCCATTCGACATGTTCAAACGTACTTCGGGAAGGTTTAAAAAACTTGACAGTAAATGTAATTTTTTTAAAACTATTTTTTGTGCCATTAAATTTGAATTCATGCTTTATTAAATTTGAAATATTAATATTTAATACAATTTGCAAAATTATTAATTATAAAATCATTTGAATCTTTTTTTCTTAAAAGCTTATTAACATATACTTTTTTCATTCAAATAATGACTCGAAAAATTTTATGCTAGAAAATTTACCTACAAAAAAAATTTTATTTGAAAACATTCCTCTACTATTCCACTATAGCAATTAAGTTTATAAACATTTTAATATTTATAAACTTAATTGCTATAGTGGAAAACATGTGTGACATACTATAATATATTTGAATGTGTTACATACTATAATATAATTCAGCTTGGGCAATTTAATATGTATCAAACGTACTGTTTGATCTCCTTAGTAAATTAGTATTGTTTTCGTATGATTTTTATTAATAGTAATAATCTGATGTTTCAATTATTGTATCTACGGTGGTTGTTTTAGGGCAGTAATTACTCTTTATTTAATTAAATCATAATCAGTTAGCTTATACATAATGCTATAATGTTATAATCTGATAAATATTTAAGGAATGGAGCTGGCAGCTGAATGGTTTGTTATCTGACCTTCAGTTCAACAGTTTGCTATAGCTTATATTTTCAAATCATATGAATTAGATCTTGAAGCAAATCCTATGGCTACAATTCATAATAACCAAAAGTTATATGCATAATAGGTAACAAATTACAACAAAATGCATAATGAACTATAAATAGCACCAATGACTTTTGATTTCAAACTATACACATTTAGTAAAACAAATAATGCAAAATTTAAAATGTGGCAATGAAATTATAATCTAAAAACTTAAAATGTTGCTCAAAATTTTGCATTTATCCATAATGATAAAAAATTTTAAACACGTGCTACTAGCATGAAATTTTATATCATACATTATTCTTGTGTTTCAAGAAGCCTAACTTATATAAATAAAAAAAAATTGTTGTACTTTGGTGAACTCATACTACAACTTTCCTAAAGCTAAGACTATTATGAACTCAGCAAAACGGTAAACCAAATAACAAAACTGCATATTTATAGCAAAGCTATAATCCAAACAGATTTATTAACGCACCAGTTTCACATTTGTCTCATCAGACTAATCCTTATAAATTTAGGTCTTCCATGGGCCTCATTAGTTGCTTTAACATGGTCTCTTACAAGCAATCAGTTTTAATGCATTGAAAGCATAGCTTGAGCCTATTGTTCAGGGGCACACTTTTGCTATTTATAAACATTGACCACCCAATCTTTTCTCCCTATCTTGTTCAATCTGATGGGTGTTCACGGAAAACGTCAATCATAGGGACAATAATTGGAATTACTCCCTCCGCTTCTAACAAAATAGGGTGAGATCCTAGATGAACGGGAAGCCCAGCAATGAAGATTGTAATTAATTTCCCCAAAACCCTGAATGCATGTGCTTTCGATGAGGGAAAAACAAAATTGGATCTCAAAGATGAGGAGAGATATCAGAATTTTCATCAGTTTCATTTTTTATAAGCCAAGTACAATTAATTGATGATTGTTTAGCTTCATTTTCTTCTGTTCCAATTTCAGATAATAAGCAGTGGTTTTGAATATGTGATACCATTATAGAATGGATAACTGTTAAGTTTGCGGTTGTAATTACATGTTTTTATCCAAGTAAAGGGTATTTAAGATTCATTTAAACTACTTTTTTTTAATCCTCCTTTAGTTTTTGAAACAACGTTACAAGTAGTATTAACAAACTAGGTCATTCTCTGCTGATAATAATGCAAAATAAATGTGATGAATTGATTTTGTATCAAATGTAGCCGAATTAAATTTATATGGCTGGTAATTTAAATCAATTTTATGTAGAGAATTTGTAATATTTATAATAATTAATATTAACTTGTAGTTCACGTTCAAAACGGGATGAAGAATCATTTTACTGAAATATTATAAATATAACGCGAGATTTAACATGCTATATATTAAAGTAAATTAATTTTTATATAACGCATATTTTATGTGTTTCTGATCGTTTTATACACCATAAACGTCAGATCAGAAAATCATAAAAAATTTAATATTATTTTAATACTATAAGCGAGCAGATATTTTTTTTTATTTTAATAAAAGTGATTCTGATTATTCTTAAAATTAATTATTCGAGAAAGGCGTTCAGTCATTAAAAAAAATGTATGTTTCTACTACAGGGTCTGTCCTTTTAGAGATTAAAAGATGTATATTATACATCTTTAGACAAAGAACCCATTTATAAAGTTTGAATATTTTTATTTCTTATGATGAGTAACAATTTAAATTCTCTAAGCAAAATTAAATTAGATGTCAATTGTTGGTAAACCAAGTATCTACAAAAATTTAAACATTTAAAGTTCACTTTTTTTCCAACAAACGCAACTTCGCTCAGTATTTATTTAAAATAATTTTTGAACACATAATTTGATGATGATAAAATAATATTATTGTATATTAACGATTTACAAGTTAAGTTATATATGTGTGTAGTGAGTTACTTAAACTCGCTACACACATACATTATTGAATTAAATACTTCGAGGTGAATTTTAAATAAGCTTAAAAGGTATTTAATGGCATTAACAGGCATGGTATTTTCTCTAGATTCGACACACATATTTAAACAATTATTTTAAATATAGAATTTTTTGTGTTGTCTCAAAAAAAAAGCCAACACTAAAACTGCTTAGACTAAATCCTCAAAGTGACTGAACTCAATATCACATGGTTATATGATTCTATTTAATAACTATGTTTTAAGATATCTGAATATGAATGAATAACATGAATGAATGCATAACAAGTATCTGGTGTACCAGTCCTTATTAGGATACGAACTCCTCTTTGTTATTTACAGAAACGTAAACGAAAATATTATATTTCTAAGGAAGCACATGCTTTGACATCACATAGAGAAAATCATAACAAGTGAAGACTACTATAAGGCTTTTTGAATGATCAGGAAAGTCATCTTACATGTATTGTGCCATAATCATTCTGGTAAGGAAGAATATATGGAAAACTCTCAAGTACTCACTCAGTTTTATACTGAAGAACGAAAGTAGAAAAAAAATGTCCCCCTGTTCATTACTATTTGAAATCTAAATCAAGACATTTTATGAGAAACATATGACTTTGCTATTAAAATGACGTCGAATTTATTTTTAAATTAATTTTGATATTTTTAATTATAACTATAAAATGTTTTCTTACATCTATTGTAGTTTGTCTTTCAGAATGATTTTTAGACGGAAGCAAATATTCACAAATCTGAAGGAAATCCTTAAAACAACAGGAAGATATTTATCAAAGTTGTGTATGCAGTTAGTAGAAATATAACAATCATCTACCATTGTTTCATTGTGACTAGGATCAAACTTGGGACTTTCGATTCTGAAGCAAATGATTTTACTGTAACTGAATGATCTTATTATTACTAGTAATTATGAAGGCTTTTATAATGGCACTCAACAATAGCAAAAAAAAGCAATTTGATAGTGAATAGCGAAATGTGTCCTTATGTATTGAGATTCTTGCCTTGTTTCGAAAAGTAAGTGATTTAAATTTTCTGAATTTTTGGTATTCAATAAATTTGTTTTCTCACGAATCCTTTCAAAAGCTTCCTAAATATGTGATGTTCTTCAGAAATTACAAGAACACCAGTAAAAAACTTACATTATATTTTACTTATGGATTCCAAAAAATAAATTACTATGTGAACAAATTCTAATTAAATATTGCAATATTTAGCAAAATTAACAATTTTGCTTGTCACTATTCTTCCTAACCAAGTGAATATTAATTCAATAAAATTTGAAATATAATAAAACCTGTACTGATACACAACATAAGGAATATGATATTTTCTTTTTATATTTGTAACCATTTTTAAATGCTGATTTAAAGAAAATTTAAATATTGTCTGACATATTGACTCTATTTGTGACAGTATGCAATTTGGGGGTAGCGTTGTCGTGTCTAGGAAGTCAAATCGATGCATGACTTCCAATGACGACTTCACTATTTTTTCTGAGTAGAGATCACCATCAAATGGATATCTCAGAGGTTCTGGAGAGATGCTAGTATTGCTGAACTTTATTTACCATAAATAAAAATTTTCTCTCCTCCCAGTTACTGCTGAACATATTAATTTCATTTCTGACTCTGTGGTTCCTTTTGTTGTTTCGATTCGTATCAATGATTTAAAGTGTACTTAGAACCTATGCAAACATCTACACTGAATTGGTATACCGTATGATGTATGAACTCTTGAGATAAAAGGGTTTTGTGATGATTACTTAGCTATAAACTTACCATCAACAAAATATTTTAATATTTAATTCAAAATCATATAACCCATTTAAAAAAATGAGTTGAAAGAATAAAAATTCACATCTTTGAAAAGTAAGTTTCACAATAAAATTAAAATGTTTTAAAATAAATGGAAGTATAAGTTTATTGTTATCATATTTCTTTATTTAAATGTTTTTTTTTAAAATTCAATTTATCAATGAAAGTAAAAACCGAAGGCATAGCGCAGGATTGGTTTCAACAAATTTATTTCACACTTGACTATAGGAATGATTATATTTTAAAACCACTAAATAAGCACATGTTCTTCCATTCTTTACCTGGTTATGTTATAAAGCATGCAATAACTATTAATAAGTGTAATTATTTAAATTTTATGATATTCTCATAATTTTAAGCCGTTTTCCTTAAAAAAAAGAGATAGTAAAAGAAAAAATATTTTATTTTTCTTTATACTATCTTTTTTTATAAACTAGAGAACTCGAGAGGAAAATATAAGCACAAACCAAAGATATTTTTGCAATGTTTTTGTATGAATATAAATTTAAAGTAGTATCAGAATTTCGTTATGCTTCATAATTATAATATTATTTTTTAAAAATAATAATTAAAACCTTATGAATCATTAACAATCCTCAATTGATTCTACAAAATTAAAATTTGCTTGCATTTTATAAGTTAAGGCCATATAAAATATGTAAATACATTGTTTCTTAAATTACAAAAATCAAATCTAAGTTCAATATTTTCTAATGATAATTTCAATTGCTTTTATAATTACTATTATGAAAAACGAATTTCCAAACTTGGTAAATAAATTCTGTATCAATAACTTTAAAATTCTTAATTCAATATTCTTTGCTATTGATATATTTTTCTCTTGCACATCTTTCATTACAAATTAAATAGAAAGACTTATACATAAATTTTGATAAAAAAGCCTGCTTTTCAGATAAGAAGAGATATTTTATGAGAAATTAAAAAGTGTCCAACAGAAATAAATAGCCATAAATGTATCACAGTAATTAGATATCTTAAAGGTAAACAGAAATGTCACAAAGGTTGCTAAGTTATTAGGAAGAGACGTTACCATGGTGACAAAATTATAAATTTGATTCAATGCACTTGTTTTAATTAATTTTTTAATCACGAAGTCTATGGTCCATGTTATGAGATACATTAAAAGGAAAGATATCTTTCAGAAAAGAAAATAATCTCTGTTTGTAATCTTAAAATAAAAATATTGCTGAGATACATTGAAATTAAAATATTTTGCAACTCAGGATAAATTTTCTTTATGTATGTGATCGCATAAACTCTGAAAAACAGACTCATGTAAAAGATTTATAATTCATTTTGTAAATAAAATTTTTGATAAAGAATATGCATTTTTGACAACATTTTCTACAAAAATTTATATTCGTCTTTAATAGCTCATATATTTCTGTATGGCATGTTGATATTAAAAGTATTATAAGCAGCTTTCAGTGTCAAAAATAGTTAAGGTTTTTAAATTTTAATATTTATATGTGTCGAAATTGCGAAATAAACGCATAAGTATATTATATTTCAATAAAATTAATTTACATAAATTAAATTTACTTATAATAAGTACACAAAATTATTTATGTCTCATTGAATAAGTTTTTATATTTATTTATAATAATAAAAATAAACTGGTTTTAGTCAATTGGAAATAATATAATCCATATTTCAATAGACAATTCTGTAGAGTGAAAAATAGTAATTTAAATATATTACTATATTATACATTATAAAGACGTCTTATATATCACTTTGACCTGTTAGTTTTTTTTTTTCATTTTGCTTTTTTTAATAAAAAGAATGAATTACATCCTTACGTGTGTTTTCAACTGTCTCATAATTTGGCTTAGATGCAGTAAAATATTTTGAATTTACTTTCTTGTACTGTATATGAAAATTGAATTTCAAAAATGGTTTTAGCAAACAATTGAAAAATTTATCGTAATAAATTTGAGCTCTCTTGCTAACTTTAACTGTATCTTTTTTGCACAGGTGAACTAATTTGATTGGAATCTTCAATTAACATAATGTGTTTCTGTCTAAAACAAACAACAATGATTGATGTCAGAACTGAACACATGAACTGCTGAGAAGTAAATAAGACTAGCCAATTACCCTTTAACTCGGTTAATATATGCACATGCAAGTGTAAGCGCTTACTCATATACATAAACAGATATAAATGTGGGAATGCAATTTTTTTTACTCAAGTCACATAAATGAAAAGTTTCTTAACTATTCTTATTAACATAATCAATATTGATTTGCGTGATGAACAATTTAATGTGTAATCGCTATTGTAAGCAGAGAAGTATTCTCCAGGATGACCAACATGGAGGATTTTACGTGGAATGTAAAAATCATTATTGGCAGTTTAACACGCATTAGAATAGTATTGAACAACTTCTAAAATCATTTTCCCTGCCATTAAAAGGTTTTTAATCGTTTTTGAAAGATTTTAAAAATTAAATTTTAAAATATGCACGTGAAAACTTTTATATTCCCTTAATTTAGTAATTCAGAATTCTACATTTTGAAATTAAACTTAAAAATAGGATCTTTATGATTATAAAATATCAAAAATAATAACATGAATTCAGTTACATGTGATGTATATTAGGTAATTTAAATTTCTCTTTAATAAGAAAAGTTGCTTAACTCAGCAATCATTGATTGCATATTATATATGCAGCTTATTAACTTGACAAAACTACTTTGCGTTTCAGTTTTCCCAAATTATTTCCAAAGTTGAGCTCAAAGTAGGGTTCATCTATGGTCTTGCAGTAGGCTTACGTTTTTTTACATATGTATTGCGTTTCAGCTGAAAGTGTTCTTGGATGTTTTCGTATCTTTATCGTATTTAGTGAAAATTTCCCTTGGGAAGTAATAATATTGAGAAAATTAAATACAAAATGTCTTACATATTAAATATATAACATATTAAATTTATATTTACAATTACATGATATTTCTTTGAATTTATTTTTCACTTTTTAGGCTTCAGTCAAATACCCCATAAGTAAAAATATGATATATTCCCTTAATTTTTAATCTTACAGCACTCTCCGGTTAATATACTGGCTACGAATATTGTCCAAACATGCCAAAATTATTTAAAAATGCGACGTATTTAGTACTTCTGAGTTTGATGAAGAAATTTGATTAAAGAGTAATATAAAAATATTTATCTGAAGAAAACAAAATTTTGTAATACTTAAATCTCCCTTCTCTTCTCTACTTAATCACCGCTTTTCTACTTAATCAATTTTAATCTGTTCATGGATTTCTAATAATTCTTTTACTTTGGAATCTCATGACCAGATATGACAAATATTGTACAGAATTCCAATACCTTTTTATTTTGTCTCCATTTCTTTAAACTAAATAAATACAACATTTTACGACAGAAAGTAATTAAATGAAGGTAAATTATCGCAGTGAGATTCTAATATAAAACAAGAGTTAGGAATACTTCAAAAAAAGTGATGAATAATTTGATGGAAATAGTTTTTTTCCGAGACGTTTGGCTACCTTAAATTACTGTTTTAATTCAAAAAACGTTGGATTATCTTTTATTCCACATTTTGCTGATGGTACTGCTTACTTTTTATAAGCTAAAATTTTTTCTTGAAAGTAGATGTTTCGGAACGAAATACTTGAATACGACTGGGAATATTTCGCATAAATTATTAGCGGCGACAATATATAACTTTCAAATTCTGTACCCCATGTCTACAAGTGACAAATGTTAAAATAAAGGAAGAGATTATATACAGAAGAGAACTTCGTATATGCTGCAGAATTGTATTTTTTCTTTTTTACAATAATTGTAATTTTCTCCATTTTAATAAGTTAATGACTTTAAAATTTGAAATAATTATCTTAGTTTATCGCACATTATACTGGAAAATTTAAATAAAAGATGACTTCATTCAAAAATTATCAAAAATCAAAAAAATTAATGATTTCATCATGAAAATCTTACTCATGGTGGTGATAGTTTGAAACGCTTTATTTTTTGATAACTCTTCAGAACATCATCAATCTGTTGCAAAATATTCTAATGGAAAATAAATAATAACATTTACTTATTCATAATTAGTACTATGTTTATTATAATTTATAACTGTTGTAATATGCTTTTCTTATATTATTAAAAAATGCTAGATTGACAATGATTTATTTGTTAAATGATACAAAAATGAACTATGATAAGTCAAAAAAAATGATTAGAGAAATTTAAGAAAATATTACTGTAAATGTATGTTACTTATGATATAATCATATGACTATAAAAATCTAATGCCTAATCTTAAGAAATGTCAAATGAAAATTGCAAAGTATTCATTAATATATTTCCCACTTTTGCTAGAGTTATGTTCCACTCTGAATTTTTAATGCGTTGTATCTTCAAACGATTGAATTCTTTTTGAAAAAGATTATCTTACAAGAGTGAAAAAAAAATAGAAAATATTGATCCAAAAGCGTTCCTGACGAGAATAGAATTGACTTATTGAATTTACTAAGCGAAATTCGAAAATGAGAAAATGCGAGAAGCAGCTTTTTTAACTCTCGGCGTCGATAGAATTTGAAACATTAAGCTATAAAAGAATCTGTATCTTAAAGGTATAAAAAATTCTGCTCTAATGAAATATTAATGTTTTAGATGGAAAGATATTATTTTGAGAAAGACAAGATAAAGTGAGCTGATTCATGTTATTTAAGAATTCGATACTAAAAATTAAAATATACTTGTAAACTTAGTTACAAAAATAATTACTACTTTAAGAAATTTTAGTTTATCTATAATGAATAAAGTTTAAATAAAATTTTACAGCGGCTTTAAAAAATAATAATAAATATTCAATAATTTATAAGAAGCTATCAAGAGAACAAGCATAAATATTAGTTGCAGAAATTGAAGAATGAATATTTCCCAAATATGAGGAGTATTATATATTCTGACTGAGTAAAATGGTCAAAAAGGATTTATGAAATGGTATTTATTTCAACGAAAATATTTACATTTATAAGGTATTTCACATATATTACGAAAACAATTTAAGAAATATTAATAATATATATAAAAGGAAAATAGGAGATTTTTTTACGTATTTTTATACTGGAATTAGTAAAAGGAAAAATATAGTTTAAAACATTTTATATTATCGAGATAATATAAAGCTAATTTAAGCCAAAAATTTTATTTATTCAATTATTATTTATAATACTTATTATTGTTTCATTTAATTTACTTCAAAATACGTATGCATGATTTATCACAACATACATGGAAATATAATCACACATCCTTATTTGCTTATATATTTATAAAAATTAATTGTACCAATTAAACTACTAATTTTGATTTAATATATCGATTAATTTATTGTTTAATTTTGACTTATTGTTTCAGAAAAATAATCTCATTAATACATTTATTTAAATTTGTTAGACTAATTGAAAGTGTTAATGAATAATAAAAACATCTTTGGACATTACTAATTGTGAATTATTTTTTTAAAAAAAGTATTAAAGTAATTGCTCATTTCTTTAGAAATAAATAATTAACTAACATTATTTCTTACTATTATAAATTTCACCTTGCTGAATTTTTCAAAATGCTTAAGCTCTGTTCTATTTCATTTCATTACTTTTTTACATAATTCTTTTACTTAATTTTTTTTAATCTTTTACAACGTTTGAAATAATTTAGTTTTCTAGAATACAGTTATTATTCTGCATTTATCATAACTCAATGATGAAAAACGCCAAATGTTTCTAATGCCACAGCTCAGTTATCAATTTCTTATATTTAAATTTGAAGGATTAATTTTTTTTTAATTTACTGACAAATAATTTATTACCATAAATATTTTGGTTGTCTGATTATAAAGATTGTATTTTTCAATGCCATTTTGAATACTTAATTACATATAATATCTTTAATATATAGGGTAATTAGTAGAGATTAAGCGTGATTTAACATTAAAATAGTTATAAATAGCAAAAAAAAAGGTACATAATGCAATTGCAACGTAATAATTTGGCATGATTCCCTTTAAAAATAGAAAATACCGGAAGAACATTACAAAATAATCTATATTATTTCACTTTAAACTATTTATTATGATAAAAGGTAATATAACATTTAATATCATAAGAACCGAATCTTGATTAAATTATATTATCTCATTCTTTGAAATAAAGTAATGTACAGTTATCATTAGATTAAAACATTTAAAATTATTTCTAGTCATCTTAAATGAAATAATAAAAATCTAAAATAGAATTAAATAATCCTTCTATATGAATCACGTTCAAGAATCCATGTATCTACAATGATTTTATTTTTTAAATAACATAATGTAGGGAAAATTTAGTACATTTGAACGCGATGATCTATTTTTAGTTTTAAATTCAAATTATAAGGATATAGCCTTAATTCAGAATTTTCAGATTCAATTTTACCCAAATGTTTGTTATTTTCCCCTCAGGCTTACAAACGTTATTAATATGAAAAAATCACAATATAGATATTTTCCTTAACATAATTATTTATTTTTTATTATGCTTTTTCAATGTAAAAACTAATTTTTCAGGTATGTTTTTTCAAACACTTTTATACAAATATGAAATTTTCTAATATTTTTTATCTGATAGGTAGAAAATAATTATTCCTATCAAATGATGCATCATGATAATATCAAATATAATACTAAATCTAAACTATAATCACTTAACAATAGTTTATTTTAAACATGATTGTAATTTAAAAAATGTCATGTGATCAAAATAAATTGTTTAAAAATTTAACTAATCTATAAATTTAGAAATTTAATTGTACAATTGATCTTTGCTTAAAACAGTATTTTATTATAACTAAAATTAATTTAAAATGAATATTGAATTATGAAACATGAATAATGGATTATGTGAATTAATTTATTTAGTATGATAAATTATAAAAAAGTTTTAAGGCTGTTTTGTCTTTAAAATTTATGCAAACAATAATTAAATGTCAAATTGATGAGTTTATTAAAATGTGAGCTGCCACTTTTAATATCAATGAAAAAAACAAAGCTGTTTTTAACTCATTCACTTTTTAAAACGTATGCTTAAAATGCTTTAAATTAAAATAATAAAATTCATACTATTTCTGTAAAATTCTAGTTAACCATCCCATAAATATATTCATGAAAAATGCATTGTTTTTGAACTCCATAACAGCTTACTTTGCTAATGACATTATATATTCAATTGTTTCACTAAAACCTCTTATTTAAATATTCCAGTTCTTATTATCTAGAGTACGTAAGTCACTATCTAGTGCAAAAAAAGAACGACAAGAAGATAATAAACTCACCGGTGCTCCTCCTCCAACTGAACTCCCCTATCCAATTCTTTTCATTTCATCGCACCTGTTGAGAAGAAATTCAAAGCATATACTTGGTTACCATAGTAACCAGGATATTCCAGCACGTAATCCAGTCATCCCTGACGGTAGAAATGCTGTAAAATAAATCCTGATTTATTTTTTTTATTCAAGAAATGAATGGGAGAATATCACAGAAAAAAGATACTTGGAAAAAAATAAAACAGAACTGTTGTACGAAGATAATATGTCATGGAGAAATACTCAAGTAATGTTTGAGAAGCTTAAATTTAGTTCAAAGTTTTCACGCATTGGCTACTTTGGCGAGTTTTGGCAAGGCGCCGGTTAGTATGGATTATCATCGCACAATGGGATCTTCAGATTCCAAGCTGTTCGGAAAAAACATATTGTTCTTTTAGATGAATAATTGAGTCTTGTTGGGGCTCAAGAAGGGATGTTCAGTAACTTGACAGTGAATGATCAGGTGACTATTTTCGATTCTTGTCTTGATTTTCACTCCTTGGAGAATATAGAACAGTTTACTGAGTGCATGCAAAAAGGCGGAACATAAAAGAGTAATGACAATAGAAATGAAAGTCTCATTTGTTGTGGTGTTTCTTTAGCTACTGCTTGTGACGACTTAGCACTGGTCTTTTTTTAAGTCTTGAGATACAGCTCAAAGTAGCAAGTGTACTTTTATTAAATACAAGAAACAAAAGTTTTTTTTATTTACTCTGGGTATGTGAAATTTCAATAATTCAGAGGCAAACCACTTATAATTTTTGAACTTCCCAATTTTATTTTGAAAATTATTCTCTGAAATCAATTAGGTTCTAATTACTTTAAGCACTTATACTTTGAACACATTTGTCCTAATTACAGTTAAGGTATCCAATATTACACAGTTATGAATAAATATAATTAATTTGTATGTTTTACTAATTTTGATCGAATATCTTTCGTACACTCAGTGTTCTATCATATGCTCGAAATTCCAATAATTATTTTTATAAATAATTTCCAAATCTTCTTCTGTATTTTTCATTCTGCAACATATACTTGCAAAATTATATTAGAGTTTACTTCCTATAATTCCTTTTACCAGCACTGGTGAAAGCCTTATTTCTTTAATTAATGAATCTTTAATAAATAACGACGATTAGCATTCATTGTGCTGGTTTACAGTATATATACATTTTTATCACACTGATGTATGAAATTTACTAAAATTATTTTAAACGCTTTTTGTCGTCTTACAAGAAAATATAAACATCATTTGCCCCAACTTACTTGTAAATAAATGATTGCTTATACATTTGTAAATTTATAGATATTTTCCCAACATTCCATGTATGACTTTATAAACTGTATGGCAAACATTTATTCTATTGTTTTATTATATAGCCACAATTATCCTTCAGAGGATATAGTCCGAAGCAATCATGTGATACAACTTTAATAGATTGTTTTTCCAATTAACATACATATAAACTAATACTCAGTGCAGTGTAATACTAAAAATAAATTTGATTCGATAAAATCTCTTGGGAATACCAAAAATTAATGGCTCAAACTATTACAGTTGCAACCGCATTGTGCACTACATTGTTATGATCCAACATGTGTGAGTGCTACAATTTAGAGTCAAGAATGTCAGTGCTTAAACTGCTCATTATTGTAATAATTGTGCACTTAAAAAGTTATAACTATACAAACTATTTGTAATAAACACGAATCAGTTTGAGTGCATAAAAGATTATACTTGCCGATAAAATTGCATAATTACGTTTCAAGACCACACCGTGCTGCTGTAAATTATTTTGAAATGCCGTTACTATTATGGTATACGTTCATATTTGTTCAGAATCATAAATAATTGCTCTCATATAATATTGAAAAGTTATTTATGAATGCCATAAATTAACATCACAGGATGCCATTGATACGCATTCAATTATTTTTACAGTTCGCCACGGTGTAGGTGTACTACAATGAAAACCTTTGTGAATACCAAAAATTTACTAAAGCACATACAAGTCTACATGCACTAAGACACAAGGTATTCCAAAATCTATAAATGATTGTAATTGCTCGACGCGTTGTAATTGTAGGTTCAAAATACTGACATTAACATCAAATTCCTAGTCTATGACGAATTTACTTACGAATGCCGCAAATTAATACGAATACAAACGTGCAGTCCAGGTTATACAATACCATATATCGAAATCACGTGGTTCTATAAAGCAACTTCGCTACGACACAATTTAATAAATTTCATTTGCCTGTAGTTGTCACATTTGTATCCCGAGAGAATTGTATTCTTCCAAAATCATTCGTGATCTCTGTAATAGGCAATATCACTGTTATAACTCTCCGATTCAAACAATAATCCTTTTGCTTTACAACTCAAATAATCGTAATGGAATAAACAGCCCATTGAATGTCCGAGTAAACTGGCCTAAAATCAGAGAGAATAATTCCAGCGTCAACGCAATGAGAAACATTTCCTCGGAGTAGAGAGATGAAAACGTAAATTCCCGACGGTCACTTCATGAGCTGCTTTTCCAGCTCGGAGGAGAAAGTGATGATGAAAACGGTAAACACGGTTTCGTTATTCTCGTGGCCTTCTCCATCCTCTCTCCACCCTCTCAACTTCGTTTGATTGAAAGAAGAGTCTACTGTGAGGAGGGGTGGACCTGGATAATATCAGCTACGATATTTTTTTCCCTCGCGTAAAATATTTCTTATATTTTTTTAGCCGTGATTCAAAGGAGTTTACTTTATAAAACCATCGATTACAATTTATGATTTGTGAGAGGAAGTGGGGGAAGATTGAAAAAATAATCTCCGTGATGTTTTTTTTTTTTTCATATCTGACTAAACATCACGATGGATATCTTTTTTGCCAGCTTGATAAGTGTCATATGCGTCAATTGACTAACAGGGAGGGATGTTTGTGTTGGATAGGGATGGAAAAAAGTCATCCTTAAAAGCTTATATTCAAGTAAATATCCTGTGAAAAGGGTAAGGAAAACATTGCTGATACATCGTGTTGACAATTGTATACGTGAATGATGCATGTGCCTAAAAAGTATCCAAATATTCATTCCAGTTCTGTGTATGAAGCAATTCTTCATTGTCAAGGTGTCATGTAGTATTCTAGCAAATTAAACTACTTAAGTAAACATGAAATAGACTCTAATGGATTTTAATCCATCTAATATATACATATGACGTTCATCGCTTATTGTTTTTTTAAATCAATTATTATCAATACATGCAATATATCTCCTAATGCTGACAAGAACTATCAAAATAAATTTGGCGTATTTTTTAAAGAATTGCAAATAAAATGTATGCAGCTTTTTAAAATAAAAATTATAATCAAATTGCGTTAGCATTTATCCAGTTTTAAAAATATTTAAAAATTTTTTCTTTTCATTGAATTCTTAGTTGTTGATTCATACTGTTTAAAATTTCATTTATTTTTTAAAACTGTTTAAAATTTTATTTATTTTTTAATTAAAGCATTAGATTTTGCGTGGTTTCGAAGAATTTTGTAAACTAAAAGGATTATAAAGATTTGAAAAAAGCTAAACATCAATTACCTGTGTAAACACGATTTTAAAAAATTTAATATTGAATCAAATACCAATCTTTATAAATCGATAGATAATTTTTAATATGATATCATTATATTCACACAGAATTTAATGATTATTTCTAACTAAACATAAATCTTCAAATATTGTATATATATATATATATATATATATATATATATATATATATATATATATATATATATATATATATATATATATATATACATTATCACTTAAGTATATTTAAATTGAATTCCCACAAAAATTTCAGAGGAAAATTATTGGAAATTTCTAAATATTTTAAACGTGAGCGAGTTTTATTTAATATAGCATGCCTGCTAAAATTTTTATATTCTTGAGGGAGGAGAAACCTAATTACCATTATGTCAATATTTTGAATGAAAAACTCATTCTTTTTAAAAACATATTTACAACATCAGTTATTTATATTTGACTTAGCATTTATATTATCTTATATTTTATATTTGACAGTTGGTGATAAATGTATTAAAATTGGGAAGAAAAAATAAACCAAGAAAAACTGCAATACACTCAAGACATAAATTTATCTCACATTTCTAATGACCAATTTTGCTTTTATTTTACGTAATATTTCCACAGAATTTTCCACATTTAAAATGTAGTGGTAGAAATGGAGAAGTTTAAAAATAACAAAAAATGATTGACCGGAAACAAGTTTGCATATTCATCCCAAAAGTTTTAAGAATTTCTGTCCAAGATACAAATTGAAAAATCCTTTAGATCAATAATTCGAGAATTTGTCAGCCATTATATGTGGAAAAGTTTGCAAAATTATATGCGAAATTCATTTAATAATTTTCATCATAGAATTAGTTAACCTTCGCAAATAGTTCAGCTTTATTATTAAAAATTGTTAAAATAAAACAGCAAAATTTTTCTGAAAAAGAGACCATTAATATATATCTTATTTTATATTTACTTAGGTAGTTATAAGTACATTGCCATACACAAAAGATATAGAAATTTTTAATAATTTGCATGCACAAATATAATTTATGACATGTTTGGAAATATTAAAATTATTTAAGCTTATAAATTTTCTTAAAAGTAATCATACTCGACCATATTTTATGCCTGGTTACATTTTTCAATAGTCATAAAAATTTAATATGTTTTTCAAATTTAAAAAATTATTGGGAAGTTTTTGTAATATAATGAACTATTTTAACTTTACTAATAATTATATAACAATACAATTAATATTATACATAAAGGCATAGTAGTTTTCTCATTTTATTATAAGCTGTAAGCTGCATGTAATAAGTTACATTTTATTGTAAATCTTTTTAACTGTCAAACCAAAATAGAAATATTATCCTTATATATGTTGAAGAATTAAAATAACTATGATCATAAAAGTGCATAAATTCTATTATATTTTTAAATGTTTTACGTTAGTCTTCTTTTGAAAATACTTAATTTTCTTTAAATGTTTTTCAATAACATAACATTTATTAATAAACTTAAATAATGTAAATTTCTCAAACTCTTAATTTTCATTTTAATAAAAAAATATTAAATCACATTAATTTGTTTTATTTTCGTGAAACCTGTTAAATCAGATAACTAATTCATTTTCATATATATATATATAAAAATGCAAATAAAATTAAGTTGTTTCATTACTTTAAAAAAGTTTTATTCGTTTCTGTAACATCCAAATGGAATAAATTTGTTTCATTTTCTAAAAAGACATTTCAATTAATTTTCATTTTCATTTAAAACTGAAGTTAAATATATTTACTTTACTTTTGTGAAAAATTTATTTTAAGAAGCTCTATTTCATTTTCATGAAATATTTGAATCAAATAAAGTCATTACAGTTTTATCAAAAATTAAGAAATAAAATGTGTATTTTAACTTCAATAATTCTCATTAAATAAATATAATTCACTTTCATCAAAACGCTAAAATAAATAACTTTGTGGTACTACATGGTTGATAATACAATTAAGAAACTAATAAAAATTTTAAACTAAAAAAATATATTATTTCTCAATTAGAGTAAAATGCCAAATGATTTTTGCAGATCCATGATCAGATTTGATAATTAAGTTAACAAGATGCCAGGGCAGCCCTGATAATTATGTTAGCAGGGGAGCTATGTAGGTAGAAGTAGGTGGAGATGATGAAAGTTCAACGGGGGATAATTCATTAATCTTCAGGGGATGAAAAAAAATTCGGTGACAGGATAAGTTTCTGCTTCAAACCATGCATCATCTTACAGGAGCCCCTTATGAAAAATGGCAGAAATGCATGAAACCATGCTTTACTCCTTAAAACTTTAAAAAAAAATGACAAAAAAAGAACACTAATTAGGTCAAGCTAAATTAGTTTTGGATTCATGGGGTTTCATAATTTAAAAAAATGCAGGAAATAAATTTACTAATTTCTTGAAAATTAAAGAGTGATTTTAAAACAGGTTTTCACACCTTTCCCTAGGCCTATATCTAATTTATATTTGCTAAGAATAAAAAGATTTTATTTACAGTTAAAAATTTTATTTATAATGAGGATAATATGTTTTTACCACAATGAGGTATTAAGTTTTGTACGCAAATGAATGGATGCCTTGTAGTTTTTTTTATTTGAGTAATTTTCTTCAACTATTCTAATTATATATATATATATATATACATATATAATATACTTTTCTGGTTTTAATTGAAAATCGATGCACGCGGGAGAAAGGTAAACACTAAATATATATTTGACTGTCAGTCTCTGACTAACTTAAAGTGAAAATATTCACTTTTTAAATTTTGATTTTAATCATATTTAATCAAAATTTGCGTTTAATCATATTAAAATATAAAATACTGACATGAATTCCCTGTAACGTTTCAAACTTATTTATGTACTTAAATTTAGCGATGTAAATTCTATACAAAAACTTTTCTTGTTTCAAAAAAGTGTTTTTATTCTTCTTTATTAAATAACCATTTATGTATCACCTCTGGAAATATAGAAAAATCAATTATGGCACCGAATCTCCCTTTGTTTTCTGTATTCTGACAGTGTAATTGCTAATAGAAAGTAACGATTTTTAAAAAAGTATTGTTTTCCTGCTTTTTAGCTTCTTCGCCTTTTCCTACTGCCACGAACTACACTGAAACGCAGATAAAAATAATGATTGATATAAAAATGTTTTAATTTTGTAATTGATTTCTAAAGTTTTAGGATTCTGATAAATAGAGGGGAATAAAATGTTACCTTCAAAAAATCATCACACATCTATGTTTTTTTGTTTTTTAATCAGAAAAATATATTAATAAACCACAGTATTTTTTCTTCCTCTTATACAGATGATATCTGAATTACCTTGTTTATTTGAGAAGAGAACATAACAGGATGGACGGCAGTCCCACCTGAAGGTATTTTGCTGAAAGTGACGACGTTTGAAAAGCGAAAAATAAAGTGTGCAAATTGCAAAGAAGAGAAATGGAATTTGAAATCAATAAAGAGAAAATAACAGCTGAAACAGTGAAACTATATGCATCTAACTTTTAATGAATAATAAAATGTAATCCAGAATATATTTCATTGTAATGCATACTTACAACTGTTATAGAATGTTTTTGACTAAGAAAATCATGTTACCTTTACTATATCTCATTTTATATACTTGAAAAATAGTTTTAAAGTAACCAATTTAATTTTAGGCTATTTTAAATTTTTGACATTTACTTTTTTACTGAATATTTGTTAATCAAATAATATTTAAATTTCTATTGTAATCAATTTTACATTTGTCTTTTCGCATGAATTTTTAATTTTTAAAGAAATAGAAATACTCTGTCTAAATTATATATCTGCCTTTTTCGATTTGGATTAATTAAATATTTATTTGTTGAAATATTTCTTGAAATAAATATTTGATTTAATAGAAATTTTAATTTCAAGTTGGATTAAAATCCCAATGATTTTAATAACCGCTTAATTGTATGCTAGGTGACATTTACAAAAAAAAAAAAAAAATTCTTCCTGTGCGAAAATAATACTTTACCGATAAGTCATTTATTTCACTAAATCAAATACATTTCCTACTTGCTTAAAATTTGTGAGCTTATTTAATTGTAGAATTTATTTTAGGAGCAAAAATTACTTTGAGTGATATGTTGTATAGATCATTTCACTTTATTTTCAGGATATTGAATAAGAACCCTGAGCACCAGTAATATTTTATGTTAAGAGATACCATGAGCCATATCGTCGGACATTCTAGTCCAAAAAGAGTGCTAGAAATGGCGAAATGTGCCACACAATCTTTCTTGATTGGTGGAGAAGAGTTCCGGACTACGGCGGGGTACGCCATTTCCAGAAAGTAATCATATTTATGATCTTTTTTCCCCGGACCCATCATGGTTTGTGGGATATCGCTGGGAACATTCCCCTTTCTTCTTGATGAAAGCAGGAAAAGTCGTGACTCTGGGGAGATAAAGATGTTCCCGACATCGATTGGCGTTGTCAATCACTGTTGGTTGAAGTTACTATCTTTTTAGCTCTGGGAATGTTATCACATTATATCTGATTCAAAGGGCCTCATAGAACAAATACTTAGCGAACATCATGGTACAAGATGAGATGGCTTAATAATTAAATAAAGGAAACATGTAGAGATGTACATATATGTACTTTTCTTTTAAGTTATCTCTTTGATCATATATTTAAGTTATTTATTTGCTTAATTTATTCCAACAATAACAAAATTATTTTATTACAATATTTTTAATATTAATGTAATCTTTGTTAATTTTGTTAAAATCAGTTTTATAGTAAACAATTTTTACTTTTCATTAAATGGGGTAAACAAGTGAAATCTACGAATTTGATGAAAAAAGTTATAAGCTACGAGTATCATTCTAGGTACGATTTGTTGATTTTAGATATCACTACTCTATTAATGCATTTTGTGTCAATTCAACCTGTACACGAATCACTAGTACTGTTCATTTGATAATAATATATCAACGAGGTAACAAAAAAAAAATAGCACATCACGCCAAGCGCATGAATTCTGCCTAAAATATTTAACATGCTGTTATACACAAATGACAATCTTTCAATAAATTTATGTTTTGCAAACTTTGAAATTGAGATCTATAAAATTTATAAAAGAAGGAATCTTAAATCAGAATTGAAGGTTTTTCTATTTCATCTAGGAAGTAGGAATGCCTACAAGCAGATGTTTGACTTATTTTGAGGTTTAACACACTAAAGTTTGTTATCAATTTATTTTGCCAAAGTATTGCCGTCCTCATTGGTTCAGATTGTATGATTATCAACATATTGATTCAATGGTTTTGTGGTATTCATACAAAATGTAGTACATGATCTCTCCAAACTTTTTTACAATTGGCAGAAAAAGATAGACTTATATCTGTGTGTTGATGAGCAATCGTATAACGTATCAGAAACTTAAAACAAGAAATGTGTGTGGTGTTATTTGCATTATATTAAAAATTGCCTGCACCAGTTGCCTTTAAACTGTGAACTACGGAATCCTGTGTTTCCGTTATGTTCTAGAAGGAAAGGCTCAATTAACATACGTGAGATACTTATGAAAGATTCAAAATAAGATGCTTGTATTTAGTTTTTCAGAGGCAAATTTATTATGTATTAATAAAAAAAGCAATTTAAAAAAAATGTAAGGCGTTTCTGATGAAACAGAAGGAAAAACTAACTTTCAAATATAATATTTAAAATCTTAGTTTCCACAAAATTGTATAACTTTAAGCTTCTCTTAAACTGAGACAAATTAGGAAACTATTGGTTTGTACAAGGTAAAGTAGTCAAGTTCTGTCATACCTTCAGTTCAATTCTGCTAATTTTATAGTTTCTTCGGCTTAAAAGTGAGATATATGTTATTTGCTGCTGTTAATTTATTATTTTTGATACCAAGTTTAAAAGTGTAATACAATATCATTTGAAGAATACTATAATATAGATGATTTTCACAAAAACTAGAAAATTAAGAGCTCTACTTAAAAGAAACATGAAATTTATTAATTAGCGATAGATTGTGTGCTGAAACATTGTAGTATTTGCAATGAGTATAGTTAATTTTAATATTTAGTCATTTATTTACTGTAGTTATCAAGATTGTAATCTTCTACTGTGCATAATATGGTTTTAATTATATTTTAGTACTGACTATATAAGAGGGGGATGAAAATATTCTTTAAAATTGATTTATAATTTATTCTTTAAAATGAAAACCTTGAAAAATAAAAATACTGTCATTTTTTTATTTTTTTAAGTCATTTTAATAAGATATAAACATTACAATTTTCACCGCAAAATCTTTAAATTGAAGAAAATCTGAAAATAACTTATATATATAATTTGAAACATAATATCCAAATCAGAATTTCGGTAAAAATATAAAGATACACTTGCCCTCATACATTCTCATGCATACACACACATACATGAGTTATATTTATATATAAAAAATTAAATGTAAATATTTATATATTTGTATGTATTTTAATTATAAATACACTCATGTCCATAAATTAAGAATAATTTAGAATCCCACAGAAATTGAACTCTAAAGTAAAACTTCGCAAATAGAATTATCTCACACATCTTGAAGAATAATATGCAGATTACAAGAAACCACCAAATGAGGTATATAAGGAATGGTTGCAAAGGAGTAAAATTGCTCACAAGCGCTTTAAAGGTCTTTCAGTGTAATAACCGCATAGTTATGGATAGTAAAGGAAGCAGTTGAATAATGTTTTACGTGGTAGAATTATCGGCAATCTGGAATGTGGATGTACCCAGCTGGATATGTTCCAGGAACTTGGAATCACCCAGATAGTCAACTCCAGGCCTTGGTAATGGCTCCAAGATGATAGTAACGTGAGTAGACGTTACAGCACAGGTCACCCCGAGTTAGAACGCCGAATGAGGACCATTATTTGGAAGTTACTGCCAAAAGAAACTGACGGAGCACAGCATCAGACCTGCCTCTTCAGCTACCGGTATGACAGTTTCAAGGCAGACCGTGTACAGACGCTTAGGGCAAATTGGTCTATATGCTTTAAGCCTGCCAGATGTGTTCCACTTACCACAACTCACCACTCTCTACTCCAGGCTGGGGACAGCCTGGAGTAGAGAGCATGCATATTGGACACCACAACAGTGATCTTGGGTGATTTTTTCCGACGAGTCCAGATTTAGCTTTCAGTCTGAATCCAGCCGGACATTCATATGGAAAAGGCTAGATACACGTTACAACAAAGAGAACACCATTGAACAACAATGTTACGATGGTGCAGGATTGCTAGTTTGGGGAGGAATTATTCTGAGTTCCAGAACTAACCTGCATGTTCAGAATGTAACAATGACAGGCCACATCTATCGGGATAACATTCTGGAATAATTTGGTACGTTTGTTTTGGGGCGCCATGGGTGCAGAATTTCTGTTTATGGATGACGACACTCGTCCTCACCGTGCAAACATTGTAGACGAATGCCTTCAATCGGTGGATATCACCCGTATGGACTGGCCAGCATACTCACAGAACTTGAATTCAATAGAACATGTGTGGGACATGCTTGGCAAAGGAATTGCAGCCCGTCAATCCCTCCCACTTTTCTACCGGAATTTCGAAGGGAATTGCTTGATGAGTGGTGTAATATTCGCCAAGATAAGACTGATAATTCGATACCCAGCATGACTAGGCGTTGTGCGGCCTGTATTGCATCGTCTGCGGTGCATAGATATTTTATTTTTCCAAACTAAAAAAAAAAAAAAAAAAAAAAAAAAAGAGTCAATTCTAAGGGAAGAGATACAAAATCAGGCGAAGGGAAATCCAATTTTTGGTGGAAATAAACTATATTATACGCTCTTATTGCTATGTTTTTCAAATTCTATGAAGGTTTCAATTTTAAATTGACAGACAGAATTAATATTTTGTAATTAATATTTGTATCAAAACTTTAAAAAAAAATGGTTTCTATGACTGCACAACTATACAGAATTAGTATTGCAATTGATTGTATAAGGGTATCTAAAAGTGTATGTGTATTCAAGAAGTATTTTATATATATATAACGTCCTTTTATACAAATATTTATACATTTTGCATAAAAAAATGTTATTTTCTAGTATTTTTTTAAAAAACATATGATGAAAATCATGAAAAAAATAAAATATAAACTCATAATTATGTAATAATTATGTAAACAACATAAATTAACGACAAAGCAATAAATAATAAGTTCTACTGAAGTATAAAAATTTAATGATTAAAACAATACAAACTCGAATTCATAGAAAAGGCTTTTTCAAATGACTAAAAAAATTTACTATAATTTAATGAAGAAAGTTAGCAAACAAATATTTAATTTCCAATTTACTTTGAAAAAAGTCATTTTATAATATTTTAAATCCTTACTTCTCTGGGCTGACACAACTTAAATTAAATAGTTTATGTCTTTCTTTTTGTAACAAAACATAATGAGTAAGTAATCATATTTTCTGTAAATCAGAGGGAATTAAATGGATTTTTTTCAATGTACGCTAAGCATTTAACATTTTTATCCAAAAGGGAAATAAATTTCTCACATATTTTCCTTTACTTTTATCAGAACTGTAGATACCAGAGAACTATGAAACTAGGTTTCCTTCAAATGAAATAAAACAACTTTATCATGAGAGATTCAGTAAATTGATATCGAATAGAATGAAGCTATCAAAAATGAATGCTACTGCAATAATTTAATATTCATGTCACTGTTTCTTTCGAATGTTTAATATCTCACTAGAAATGCATAGTGACTGAATTTCACTAAGGAATACAAAAGAATACACATGTCACGTTGAAAATAAAATCCTTTATATCAATATCACACTAGATATGCTGTTTGGGATACTTAAAAATGAATGCATGAAAACATCAATGATATACTAATAAAAGTTTATATTTGCGTAGGAATTGATACGTATCAGTACTAATTAGAATTCAGAGAAGCATTATACCATTCTTCACGAAGATATTATGAAAGTTCTAGGAAAGAGATGATCGTGGAATTGATTCTGTATTGGACTCTCAAAGCCCACCATAACGGTTCAACTACTACATTAAGGTCGGGTGACTATACGAGCTAAAATAAGAGTGTAACTTCATTTCTATGTCCACCAAGCTACGATTGGACAAGTCTCGTTTCATAGTTAAGTGCATTATCATCCCGGCAAATTTTATCTCCTTCAGAAAACAAAATTTGAGTCATGGATAAATTTGGTCCTTTAAACTTTCTCCATACTTCGCTAAAGTGATCCCCGTTATCACTTTACGATAAGTTCTGTGAAAACCATACCATGGTAAATAATATCGTGACACATCTACCCCCATATTTGGTAGTTGGGAAGAGATTAGAATGATAACATACTTGTACACGCTCTCCTTAAATATGCACCCGTTTGGTTTCATGGAAAATTGTGAAAGGTGAAAGATCAGACCATATTACTTACTTTCTCATATAAACCGACCAAATTTTCTGAGTGTAACAAGACGGTAAAGTTTGTCATGAACATGTGTAACAAGTGATTTGGAAAGTGCTGTTGTGGCGACAATTACCCTCTTTTATGAAGGTGTTTTCTAACTGTAATAATTCACACTGAGAATACCAATATCGATTGAGCTGTGCGGTCACTTTTGTTGCAGCATTTCGTCTTTCAGACATTACAATGTTCTTCAGTATCAATTTACCTCTTTTTATTGAGATTCTGTCCCCCATTTTACTTTGGGGAGTTTGTTTTGCCACGCTGTATGTACAGATCATGAGTTTAGACACCATACCTCTAGAGAAATGCCAAAGAATTGAATTGCTTCTGTCACATTTGCTTCAGCTAGACTTGTTCTTATAATTTGGCCTCTTCGAAAATCTGAGAGCTTTGATATTTTATGCTTTAAAAAAAACTCAAGACATACATAACATAAATCTTTTACGTATTATTAAAATATATACATTTCCATTTACAAAGAGTTGGTAGTTATTATTATATTTTAATGTTTACAAAGCACATTTAAAATTTTCTCTTCACTTTTATTCATAGATGTTTTCATTATTTTGACAAAAAATGCATATATGTGTGTATATATAGATGCCTCGTATGTGAATAGCATTTATGCTATGTAATCATAAGCAATGATCATAGTATGATAAGTTTCATAAATGTTGCATTTGTATTTATAAATATGATAAATTTTCTGCATATTGTATTTTTATTTACAAATAGACCCTTGGGGAAAATATTTTAAAATTTTCATTAGTATTAAATATGAATATAACTTAAGAATAAGAATAGATGTTAGTTTCTCGAATCTAAGCTTAAAAAATCATTTTTTCACCTCTTGAATTAAAACCATATGAATCACATTATAGTATTTCCTCTAATCAATGAATATTTTGCATCAATAAATCATTTTCATCATTTAAAAAAAATTCGATGTCATTAATGCATTATTTATCATATTACATACTGAGTAATATGAAACACAGTATACATACCCCTTCCACCAGAATAAATATATGTCTGGCTGAATGTATTGAAAATCTAAATAAATCTTTATCTATTTTAAGAAATAAATCATTTTTAATTGGTTTTACACAGCAATGACGATGGAATTGTCATGAAAAAGTAATGAATTGTTAAGTACGACTTCCCCCTCTCCATTGTCTCTACTCAAGCTTCCTTTAACGGAACAGATACATGCTATAACTGTAAAGGTTGAATGGAAGGACCTCGCAAGAAGTGCTTTTGTAACGGTCTCTACGCCTAATTGAACCAACAATCATGCCTGAGACAACTCTTTCCTCTTCAGTCGATACCTGCCTGACATATTCGGTAGAACATAAAGGCCCCAACTTCTCATTAGGGGATGAGCCCCTACGACCACCCTTTTCTTCGTGCAAGCACGCACGCACGGAACTCGATTAAAAGCGCTTTCCTTAATCGTCTTTTGCGGGTGAATCTTGGCGAACCATTTTACCTTAATAAGCAGGGCCATCATTAGAGAGAAATGCCGCGACTCACCAACCTTGGATCAATAACTCAACGTTAATTGTTTTCTCCGTACTGAAGCCGATTCAAGAGAGCCAGCTCTGCTGAATTTCATTGGGTTCTAAGGCTGATCGAAGTTGATCGCATTCCCGCGTTGATTCGAGCATAATTTATTATCGTGCCATGGGAATTCAAAGCATGCAAATTATTGCTTTCATGTTTGCTGTGTAGATCAGTTTCATCCAGGAGATCCATTGAAACGTAACGCTACAAAAGCTTCTCTGTGCTAGTGCTATTTTAGAGCCTAATGGTAAATTTCCTGAAACTATTCAGAGATTCAGAAGGATATCTCACAAATGGTGGCTCACAACCAAGTACTGTACGCAGAAGCAAATGCCGCATAAATTTTTGAGAAACGTAGTTTTCTATGTTTTGAAAAATTTGAGATGATATTAAACTGAGAATAGCGAGTGATATACATGATTTAAAGTGAGATAATCATTTGTACTTACAGCTAAAATCAACGTTATTAAGTTTTGACAAATCAAAAGCTCGGCAAATAATGTCCATATTAAAATAATTTTACTGAACTTTTATTCTTAAAAATAGAAGTATAATAGGAACAATCCAACAAATTTCTTAAAAATGTAAATATTTTATTTATTTATTTCAAAACTGGCGTCAAAAAGTCGATATGGAATAAAACTATAATTTATTGAATTCCAAGAAATTGAATAAATTTCACAATAACTAAATGTTTTTATGTGCTTATTATCACAGTTCATTAAAATAATTTCAGCTGTATGTTTGATCTATAAAATGACTCAATAGTAGAGGAAATCAAATTAATGCAATGATATTTTAATTAAAAATCAAAAGAAATTTAACTGAAGTAAAATATTAAAAAGAAAATATTTTTAATTACCAACTTAGTAATTAAATAATTTAAACTGTTACTAATTAAAACACTTTTGTCGCTTTTATACAGATTGCAAATGAAATTTCCCTTAAAAAATTTAAGATTATTAAATTTCATTAAATCGTATCATGAATTTCTAATGACAAATTTATTGAAATCATCCTTTGTCATTAGTGACTGACTTATTATAATTTCTCTTTTTTATTCTTTTATCTATGAAATGAAATAGTTCAATGGTTTTTGCATACAAATATCAATAAATCTCATACCCATGCAACAATCAATAGTTAATGTGATGCATGTTCACGCAATTTTAAAAGTCTTGAATAATGGCGTTTATTTTTACTCCAACAAGGCAAAAAATTTAAAATATTAAATTAGAAAAATAAAATACCTTGTAAAGGAAGGTTTTTTTATTCATTGCAACCAACCTTTCTAGTGCTGGAAACTCAAAGCAAGATTATAGATCTCATTAGCTAGATAAGAATATAATTAAAATTATTTGTGAAGTTCATTGTAATAAAAATGAATATGTTGGTATAATATGTATATGAGACAATGAATACGTTTACTGTGGATTCAATTGAATTATTTATAATGAATTTATACTTAAAATTTATTGCTAGAGATTGGGTAATACATTTTTTTTATTTAATGTTGAATTCAATTAATGAAACATCCACTTCATCATGATGATAATCTACTTGTTTTGCCGAGGAGAAAATATATAGTCACTGATGTAAAAACTACAAATATTATTTACTTTGATTCCTGTTCTTATAAAAATGTCTAATGATTTTGAAATCGAATATTTAAGAAATAATATTCAAATAAATTAGTTCTAACTAAATTAATTCTAATGATCTACTTATAGATTAATTATCATTATAAACTCATGAAAAAAAATTTATTATTGTCAGGCGCATTAAAATAGGAATAAAATTATTTTAACTTACACATTATTCACTGTCGTAGTTGTAGAATTTTAAAGCAACATATCTTACTAACAAAAATAATAATGATGTCAAAAATTAACTGAAAGTAATGAGCATCATCATTTTTAGGGAAAAACAAGCTGTAGAGAGGAACATTCATAATGCAAAAGAACTGTTTTCCCGAATTCCTCATATCACATTTTCTACTCTTGGGTATTAATTATTCAGAATATTCCTTTCCAGTATGAAGAAATAATGATGATTAAATTGCTCTTCCGATTCAGTCTTTCTTTGATAAAAACTGAGAGGTAACAAACAATAGGGACTTTTGCTTTGTTAAATGAAAACGTTAAGAATTTACTTTAAAGAAAAATAACATAAAAGTACTGTATGTTTTTTATTTCAACTATTTTTAATAATGAAAGTTAAAAACTATATTAATATTCAATATATTATATTTTTAGTCTTGAGTCAAAAATAAATTTACAATTTAATTGATTATAAATAATTTAACAATCTGATTGATACCTTTTATAAGGATGCAATAAATATTAATGAATGTAATAATAAATAATACAATTTTAAAGATGTTAATTATAAAAATAAATAATTTAATCATTAGTGTTACTTTTCTTCTCGGATAAAAATTTTGCCTATATGAATACGACAATAATATACAAGCACTCTAATAAATTAGTACATTCCAAAAATTTTATATATAAATGTATTTTAGAGTCCCATAAAGCTTTACGAATTCCTTTATTTTATTTTTTGTAATAAAAAAACTTGTTGAAGTATAAGAAATTGCTTATATATTTGAAAATATTTAATCATTTCAGCATAATATTTCACCCTCAGTTTATCCTAGGAAATAATGCTCCACAAACATTTTTTTCAAAAATGAAAATGAGAAAATTCATTTAAATTTGCACGAATGTGGATTAAAAAAGTTATTAAAATAATCCCAAAAATTGTTAAGGGATTTTAATAAGCATAAAAAGCAAAACATAAACAAAATTTTGTGATGCCTCATATTTCATTTTTAAGAAATTTTATTTTAGAGATTATATATTTTTTTATTTTCATTCAATCAAAAGCATATATTACATTACTTTAGAATTAGGGTATTTTTTAAGTTTTTTTGCAATCCTATAAATCAGCAAATTCTTCATATTTAATAAATAATAATAATAAATGTCAATGATTTATATTTGTTGACAATAATTATATTAAAAAATATAGGTGACAAGATTGATGTTTAAGAATCACAACTTCGGAAGCATTACAACATTATTTTAATTTTGGAATATTTTATTGAAATACAAAGATTTAGATTACAAATATTTACTTTGCATCTGTGCAGATCAAGGATAACTGAAAATTTTAATGTCTTTTTTTAACAATCAAAGTGAAGGAATCGTATACATTACGGTATAAAAGTAGATTTTCACAGTAGTATTATATTAAATTATTTTCTTCAATGTAGTCTTTACCAATTGCTCATTAGGAAAGAGGGAATACGATAATGTAATCATATGTGATTGAACAATTACCAAACACACATCAAACATGAAGCGCCTCGAGCAGCTGTTAAACGTTGATTAACTTCTCGCATCTGCTATTGGTAAGCGTCTTCACGCGTCTACTCAGGCACGTCCGGCGTTTTAACAAATGGCGGCTTTGTCCTTGCCTAGAACTAACTGGAAAGAAATTAAGGCCATTGCTTTGATGAATGAACTTTATTCTTGAATTGAGATCGCCTTCTGAGCAGGTCCCTCCAAGTGTAAATTTCAATAGATGGCTGATGAAATTATATGTAATTTCGACTGTTGCTGTTTGCGTGTTCGGGATCAGAGAAACAGACAATAAACAAACACAGGTTATTAATAGTTAGATGAAAGAAGAAAAATGAAGCGGAGTACTTTTAGAAATCAATCTCTGAAGCACGATTTTAAAAGGATGAAGTACGTGTTCCTGAGAATACCAAAGAAATATCAGCAACCCAACCAACCAAATTAACCAGAAAGCAATTTTCTATTGTGTTTTCTATACTGATTGTTTTTGAAAGCCATGGGAGAATTGGAGTTAATTTTCGAATCATAGGAATAGAATACCGCTCAAAAATCTTAGGAAACGTGAGTAGAATAAGAGCGCATTCACAGAATAAGTTTTGAATTAAAGATTTATCTTGTGTGCATGATTATTTAAATTATCTAAAATGTGCCTCTTTTAATTATCTAAAATTTTTCTCGTTTTTTATTATCACAAACCTTTTATTGAAAATTTAGATGATTCATGTGAAGCAGTATTCATGTTATCACACCTTTTGTTCAAGGTCTGTATAAGCAAATAATTCAAATATTTATTTAAACTAATTTAAGATTAGTTCTTATATTTACGAACGCATTTTTGTAAAATATTTCAGTTTTAATATATTCCGAACTACAACAGACAACCCTAGGGGGGGAGTTAAACTTATGAATTTTTAAAATACTTGACTCCCGACAGCTCAATTAACAGCTCGGCGACATCCTATATAATGTAAATTTGGAAAATATATATGCATTAATGAACTGTGTGTCAAAATATCGTTTTATAGAAAAAAGCACTATGAGAAAAATTGTTTTCAACCAATTGAAGGAAACATTTTATAAACTTGGAACTTATTAACTGGAAACGTGCATAGAATACATTATTCAACACACATGTTTATAGTGAACTTTTCGCTGTTCAAAAAAAAATGTAAATAAATAAAAACAACATTTTTAATGTTCACGTAAACAAGACATTAGTCTTAAGATTTAAAAGCTATTGTTTAATAAGATTTAAAAATATTGCAATTATTAATTTAGAATTCCATTAAAAAAGGAAATTTTCCTAAATTTAAATTCTCCTGGCAAAGGTGCCGTATAATCCATGATGCCAAATTCTGAGATTGGCGATAGTGGATTTTTCGATTTGGTGGATTTTTCTTATGCATCTGGCAACCATGTTTTTATTATGTCATACATATGGAAACCTATAAGAATTATGCAGAAAATTTTATTTTGGCAACCCTATTATTTACATCATCGCGCACGTCATGGTACATCATCTTGGCAACATTTCTTCATCGCCAAAAAAATCAGAATTTGGAATCATGGATTATGCGCCGTAGCCCTTTCTGATTTAAACTAACCATAAAGTGAATGCTTTGTCTTGCATTTTTTTCCCTTTTGTTCTATTGCCAACGTGTTAATGTCATGATTCATTAGATTCCTATTTCAGCCCTCCGCTTGGAGAGAGAGCTGAAAAATTGGCGACAAACATTTTCTCGTCAACCAAAATGACTCGAAATATTGCAAAATTTTGAAACTTCGATTTCAAATATTTCTTTTTGTTAAAATGTTTTGGAAATTTTACAAATATGAATATCATGATTTGTATTTATTTACACTGTTATGTAATTTTAATTTATTTTGAAAATTGTAACTTCGGAGTTCGGTGTAGAATCGGGTACTACTTGGTTTGGGTATGCATTTTGGCGAGAAAATTTAATTTCTAGTAATCCTGATAACCATATTGTACAGATTTTGTGTAGCAGCCACCTAGTTTGTCACATCTTCGCCACAAGAAATTCCAGAATCAAAAGTAACCTATTGTAAACTTTTACCTAACTTCGAATATTTTTTTATCAATTACATAATTATATGATTTTATATAATTTCGAATATTGTGATTTCGAATTTTTCTTTTTACAACATGTTACATCAATGCAAAATCCTAAAAAAATAAAAAATATATATCCAATTAATGAGAATTTATATATAAAATATAAAGAAATTAAACATGGTATTAAACATGACGTTCATGCATGACTTAAAAAATAAAACATATGATTTTTTAATTGTTTTATTTCAATTAATCCTGCAATATTGAAATAAAACAATCTATATCAATAATGAGAAAAATATCGAATTTTTTACAATATCTTCGAGGCAGTAGCTCCGACAACTTAATCCAATGCTCCTTGGTAGGGGTCAACAACCGGGCAATAAATGACTAACGAGAGTAAGATTTTTAAATTCAGTTTTGAAAATAAATAATTTTTATTTACAAATACAAAAATCTTAAGTTTTCTAACTTTTTATAACTCAGAAATAATAATTTAAATAATAAAAGTGCTTATTTTATTCCCATTGCTTGACATTCCGACATTCAGGTTCATAAATATATTTGAAACATCATTTAAGAATTTACAATTGTGTCATCATTCACCGCATCGTGAACATTCATATGAGATTTAGAAACTATATTAAGTTTTACCATTCAATTATATTTTTTAACCTCTCTCATTTAATAACATGAAAAATTCGACTGTATATGAGCTCATGTAATTGGACTATCGATCAATATAAAACAACAGATCATAAAGAAATTTATTCTTTTAAAAAAGAACACAAATTTAATGTCTTAAAACCAAACAATAACGTAAATTATAAATATTGTATTAATTTTTATTCTATTCAGCCACACTTAGAATGAAAATTGTGTACATTTTTTAAAATAAAATATTTCTTATGCCTCTTAATTTTAATTAATTAATTAATTTTAAAATATTTGACCCAGGAATATTAGAATAGTATTATTTTTTTATTGAAATTTTCACTAGATTTAATTTTCTTCCCTAAAAATGCCATTTTAATGGAAAAACTTTTTTGCCATCGGCTTATTTTTAAAAATGTTACGTGGTGGTTGTCATAGAATTGAAACCATTAAAAATACAGTTTAAAAAAATCATATTAAGGACCAAAGAATTGATAGTTAAAACTTGCTGTATTAAAAAATACAGCTTGGCGTCGTAATCTACTGATTTGGCTCCGCATTTCATCCTTGGCGATGGAGTAGTCCAAGTTAGATTAAGCCGCTTGAATTAATGGAAAACGGCTTCTCAAATCTCGATATTTTGATCTTTATATAAAAAATCATTTTATTAACAAAATGTGAAAATATTCTCAGATTTTCAATGATGAACTTCGCCTTGCTTGTTGCAGCTCAAAATATGCAATTTGAATGTAGGAATCAATTTCTTCGACAAGTCGGATTCACGACACCGTCTCAATACGATGTCTCAATACATTATGTGTGACGTAGATGAAAAGTTATTTAATATCATAAATATTTTAAACCAATGACAGTTGCAATAAAGGGGCGTAATCAGAATCTTAATTGGAACGGAAGAGACAACTATTTTATGGTTCATAAAAATATAAAAATTTGATAAATAGCTCTGTGATACACCAATTATTTGAACAATCAGATTATTTTAGGGAAGAATACATTATGGTAGAATGCTGTGAATATCAAAGGCAATAAAATTTTCTCTTATATCTTCAGATATTTTAATCTTCTTATAAAAGCTTACATATTCCGAAGTTTGAAAAATGATGCATGTCTCTGATCAAAGAATTAAATCGCGTAATTTAATCAATTAATTACGAATTTTAATAGCTAATTTAACATCAAAGTACTGTTTTCAGATTAATAAGCCTAATACATAATTATAATAAATTAAATTAAATAAAAAATTTAAATTAATAAATAATTGAAAATTATTAAAATTAATTAATTTAAGTTAAAAAAATAAAAATAATTAATTATGCATATTTCAGAATATTAAAAATGGAAAACTATTGGCGTTAAGAGGTTATTATTAAAATGAGTTCATTGGGATTTCCTTCTGTTTGTATAACTATTTAAAAACTAATCTATGCTTAGCGTGTCAGAAAAAAATGTTGCTTTTAATGTTTTGTATAGCTGAATTTTTTATTACACATTTTTTATTAAGCAAGAAATGACTCAAATTGTTAATCTGTGTGACTATAATTTTTTTGTACATTGGACATAATGTATATATATATGTATATATATATATATATATATATATATATATATGTGTGTGTGTGTGTGTGTGTGTGTGTGTATGTATGTATGTATGTATATCGAAAGAACATTAACTTTGTCTGAAATATATTATCTGTGAAACATTTTTTAACAGATTTGACTGTAAGATAATTGCTCCTTAAAGTTAAGAAGAATGCAAAGGCTACAGGGACATATGTAGAAAGTGAAATCTCACATACAGATGTAAAGTCGAAAAATAACAGATGTAAATTCAAAAATAATAAATGAAAAGAATTCAAAGGCTACAGGGACATATGTAGAAAGTACAATATCACATACAGAAGTAAAGTCAAAAAATAACAGATGTAAATTCGAAAATAATAAATGAAAAAAATTCAAAGGCTACAGGGACATATGTAGAAAGTGAAATCTCATACATAGATGTAAAGTTAAAAATAACAGATGTAAATTCGGAAATAATAAATGAAAAGAATTCAAAGGCTACAGGGACATATGCAGAAAGTGAAATCTCTCATACAGATGTAAAGTCAAAACAATAACAGATATAAATTCGAAAATAATAAATGAAAAGAATTCAAAGGCTACAGGGACATATGTAGAAAGTGAAATCTCATATATAGATGTAAAGTTAAAAATAACAGATGTAAATTCGAAAATAATAAATGAAAAGAACTCAAAGGCTTCAGGGACATATGCAGAAAGTGCAATCTCACATACAGATGTAAATTCAAAAACAATAAATGAAAAGAACAAAGTACGTCAAAAATCCATCAAAAATTAGAATCATACAGTAATTTCCGAAAGAAACGCGTCACTCCGTTTAAATATTCAAAAGTTTAATCTTAAACAGCTTTTCTTAAGATGGGCATTTCTGTGTAATCAAAAAATAAAAATATTTTTGTGAAGTTCATAAACAAATTAAAGTATGTTTAAATGTCATGCGTAGATAAAATTTTTACAGACAAAAAATCAATATGGTATCCTGGCCGAGATGGGAAACATTTCAATCCTAATTTACTTCAAGATTTTCTAAATCCTTTTAACTCGGATAACAACAAATTAGATTTTAAAACCTTATATAGAGTATATTTTACTGCTATTTTTATTCGTAAATATAAAATTTAATTTTCTTTTTTCACTTAACTCAATACATTCGTTATTGCAATATATTTTATGACACATTATGCATTATGCTTAAAAATTTTAGAAAGTAAATCTATGTATAATCATGAAAAGAAATATAATGTTAACATTTTCTTATAATTTATTTTTGATTTATGTTTTCATTTTATGCAAATTTTTTTTGTTCAACTGTTATACATTATTATATGTATTAGAATTTATTGACTATTTATGGTGAATATAAGTACAATATACCCTTTGAAAACTACTGAAAACACATCTTTTTAATCGTAATATTTATAATCATAAAAATGTTCGGTTAAAATGAACTTTTTTACATTAAATTAGCATTTTTCAGTTATATTATTATAAATAATTTAATATTTATATAAAAACGAGATATATTTGTATTAAAATTGTTTTGTAAGCCACAAAAATTGGATTATAATATACATTATGAGAGTCCCAACAGAATCAAATTCTATCATAATATTAATAATAATATTTTTATAGTAAAAACATTTTTCCTTACATATTATTAAATAAATTTTTAGAACACCATAAAATTTATTTCATAAAGTATAAAATTCATAATAGAGAGTTTCCTTAAACTTAACATATTGTAGTGCGGGTAGTTTCATCTTTTTTATGGGCAACCATCCCTTTAATCTTTTAAACAGTGACCTTTTTAGTTATAAATGTCCTTGCGTTTAATGTACCGCAAATACTTACGGTCCTCACGAAATAAGATAAACGTTATCAACAATGTAATAAATTAATTAATTGGACACTCATGATTCATATTTAATTATATATGAAGGCTGACGGTAAGTTTGCTTGGCGTGCGAGCAATTTCGTACTTCAGATTTAAGTTTGGAGAATTGATTAATGGCTTTTACGCTGTCAGCAAATAAGGGGTTGCTTGTAACAAGAACGGTTGCGATTTTGTAAACATTTTAATCCAACATTTTCAATGAAAAATATTTTTGAATTCTTTTGGGAATAGCACTTGTAAGAATTTCATCATTATACAAAAAAATATTGTGATCTAATTTAACTTATACCATAATAACGTAATATTACATCTTATATCATATTAGTTCATATCGTATCATATGTTGTTCATATTTCTTTTATCAGACAAATTTAAAATACATTATATATTATTACATTTCAATTAAATTCATCATCAACATATGAAGAAACACTTTAAGTTTCCTGGACTTGAAATTATGATTTAAATTTTTATAGCATAGAAATTGAGAAAGAAATTTTCAAAAAAATTGTGAAGCATATTTACATAAAAATAGCTCACATACGTTGATATAATTATTTTAACAATTGTGTGCATGTGATTCTTTAAAATATATTTTTTCTAAAAGAATAACATTATTTTCATGCCAAGTTTTTCAGGTACCTATATCATATATAATCAGGTTCGAATAAAAAAATCAAGTTGATTTTAATAATAATATTTTATTATTGGAATCAATATAATCAAAATCTAATAATAAAATATGATCCCTTATTATTTTTGGAATTAACTAATTTTTATATCTTTACTTTTAATTTAATATTATTTGTGAAATCTAACTGTTAATAAACTTTTATTGATATTCACATCATTTCTATTGTTAATGTCAATATTAGTATTTATACATTATCATTAATAACAGAAGTATCAAATGATATAGATTTTCAATATCCCCTAAAAAATTGATTTAAATATATTTTGAGTTTCTTCCTTTTCCTCGTCTATAATTTAAAGCAAGTCATCTATAATTAAAGCTATCCGAAAATATATTGCTTGTGGCATTTCTGCCTGAGTCAATATGTTGGTGAATAATAAAAAATGTATGTATATATATATATATATATATATATATATATATATGTATATGTATGTATATATATATATATATATATATATATATATATATATATATATATATATATATATATATATAACTAATTATAAATATACTAATGATTTTAGCAGTATTTAATTTTTCTTCTATCATTTAAAACACATTAATTAGTCAAAAAATAGTACTTCTAATATTATTATTACAACACAAAATTTATTTACTTCTTTCAGAAGGCTTTCAAATTTTTAGATAAAATTTTTAATTTTTTCTGCAATCTTACAGTTTTTAATAATTTTAAGTAAACATATTAGCAACTGATAAGAAAAAAATCTGAAAACATTCCTTGTCAAAAAAAGTTAAATTTTTAATTATTATTTTTAATTATAAAAATTATTTCTGCTAAAAATGTGCCATCAAAAACTGTTTTTTTATATTTAATGTAGGTTATTCCAAAGAAAAGAAATTTTTACAAAGCTATTAAATTCAAATGCCATTAAAAATGCGTTTTGCACATGATTTATGGGACTGGAGAAATAATTTCTATATATTATGGGAAAATATTTTTGATCCTTTTCAATTGTTTCAGTGTATGTTTTGAAATTTGTTTGATACTCGCTTCATTTGAAACCCATGTCGACATCATATGCGATCAATTTAAAATATCAAACAGTTTTTATTTTATATTATAGAATTACAAAATTAATTTAAAATAATTTTAAAAATTTAGGGATTGTCTTAGTAACTTATATATATCATTCACTTTACCTTTCCAAATGAGATAATTACTATCACAAATATAAGTGAAAGAATTAATACTAAAAATTCTTTATTTAATGAAAAATTAATCATTTTCGCGACAATCTCTTTCCATCCAAATGATATTAACAGCTTGATATTTCTCATATTAATAGCAGTTTATTCATTTTAAATGGATTCATCTTACATTTCAATGCACTTATTCGGGTAAAAACACCACCTTTAATGAATTTTGAGAGGCCAAACACTGTGTCTTGCGAAAAACCACGCACTGAGATTCCCGAAGTGGTCCATTACCTTAATCACATGTTGCCATGCCATGGGATTAATGGCATGGGTTCGGCCCAGTCTATGCAAACAATGTGCTCGGAGATCGTTTCAAATCACCGATGAGGGCCATTAGTTGCTGAGCATGCTCAAGAGGGAAAAAGCCTCGCAGCAGGTTTGCGCTGCTCCCTATGTGGAACTTTCGAGGTCGGGTGAAGTGTTCAAGCCTTTGAAACTATAAAAAAATCTAGCAAAAAATATTCCCGTGAGGGAATTAATTACAATTCATTGACCATAATCTAGATAATTATCTGACTGGAAAAAAAACTGTGGATAGATTGCTTATTAAGAGATGAAGGGAAATGCAAATACTACACAAATAATTATTTGTAAAATAAAATGAATTCTTCCTCTTTAGATTTATTTACAAGCTTTAGTTTATTTTTTCTGTAATTGTATACATACTTTTACTTCGAAAAGAAGAAAACTGAAGATGAAAAAACGTGGGGTGGTTTATTATATGTGTTTTATACGTTCCCAAAAACAGAATTTTCCTCGAAAAATGAATATTTGTCTGCATTTCTAATTTCAATTTCTCTTTATTTCAGTATTCAAACGATTAAAACAAATTCATCAAGAGTTACTTCGTACATTTTACAATCGTAACTCGTACTAATTTCCAATTTTTCTAGAAAGTAAGCAGATAATTTCGTTCACGAGGAACCGATGACGTTATATGTAAGAAATATCCAGTTGGTTGTAATGCAAATATTACTACTTCATAGTAGACAGTTAAAAAATGTCAAAGAAATTTTTCATCACCGGATTGCATTATTTTTTAGTTTAAGTATTTAATTAAAAGCATTTCTGATTAGTTTATGTGAAGCGACTTCAAATGGACATGACACCAAATCAAACCAAACCAATTACAAGCCTTTAAGTACTTAATTATTTATCACACATTATTAATTTTTATTGCTAAATTAACATATACTATATATGAAAAAAATTTTATCGCTCCTAGTGCTTGCTTTTATACGTAACTATAAAATGAATGGTTTCATTATGTGATTAAATAAAGTGAAGAAAATTTTATTTTTTAGTTTTTTTTATAATCAATGAAAAACAAATAATTGGCCTCTATCTATTATACATTACAAAAAATAGAGTACTTATAAGTATATCTTTCACAGATTTTAATGAGCTTTAATATCTTCACTTATAGTACTTTTTCCTTTATTAATAATTTTCCAAATTTTTTTTGTTAATGGAACATTAATATATATATATATATATATATATATATAGTATCTCTCTCTCTCTCTCTCTCTGATGGTTTTACATTGCAATTCTATATTTGATATTGAAACTAAATCTTTCGAATGATGATCTAATTCTTATATATAATGCTTTAAGAACTACTTCATTGGTATGGTTACACTAATTCCAGGAATACAATAATCATTTCATACTTTCAAAATCTTACATAAAACCCTCCGTTTATCCATGTCTTCGCTAATAGGTCCTTTATTTTTTCACATCATAATCATTATATTTTACTTTATTTATATCAATCTCAAAATTTAACTTTGTAACTGCATTAAATTACGTACTTTAATACTTAAAATTTTCAAAGAACTGATGATAAGGGCTCACCTATAACCCAGTTGAAGAACCATGATCTTTGGAATACAAAGAACCAAGATTAGTTCCATATATCGTAAAAAAAAAAAAAAGGAAATGGACGTTTTATGCCTGTTGATTGTTTGGGAGTTCGAAAGAACTGCTTAGAATTTTTAAAGCAGTTCTTTTGAATTCCCAAACAGTCAAGCATTTTCCCTTATACCCCATGAACGTGGTCCTCTACTATGAAAAGTATTCATGATTTTTTTTTAGATTAGTATTCAGACTGAATATTACTTATTATTTTTTACCACAGTTATTTTTTAAATTATTGCTTTTAAGTTTGATATTTCTTTCCAATTATTATTCTGCCGCAAATGTACATTCTGTCATGACTTTAACCCTCAACGCAGTGTTTATGCGAAAATACAATTTCTAATGACGTTAAGCATCATACCAGGCCAACACATAGGAAGCTGTCTATAAAATTCAGCATTCAGTACTACAGTGTAACGGAAATTCAAAAATAGTTAGTCAGTGGCATTTGAGTTAAATAAAAAAATCTTAACATAATTATAAAATGTATAAGATTGACTTTGTTTGTGATAAATAACGATTGAGGTGACCATGTACTCTTTGAATGTAGTGGATGTATTAATTTCCCTTGTGAAACATGTGCATAATGCTGGAGTGAAATATTCCTATATCATATTTACTTGCTCTGATACTTGCCTTAGATTCTCTTCCCATTTGTTCCATAACACTGTTTTGTCTATTATAAGTCTTTGCCATCCAATTTCGTTGATAATTCAGGAAGATGCATAGCAGTGTATATATCTATAATGAACTCGAATGAGTATAACAGAGTTGTAGTTAGGTAAATATAAATCATTTATGTTAAAAAAGGTTAACTATTAAGTTATTAGATATCTGTTGTCGAGAAATAAGTCTGTTAGCTCAACTAGTATGAGTATTGAAGTTTTCTGTGCTTTGAAGCATCAACCTCAGATGTTGATCCCTTCGAGTGTTGATAAATGGCATATAAACAAAAGTAAAGGTAACAAAATTCTCTTTACAGGGACATTCAAGTGAATTGAAGGCTACTTCTACATACATACCTTGTGAAAAATGTTGGCGAAAGAAAATAATAATTTGTGGTAAACAACTAAATAAGGATTTTAGTGCAATATTGGATAATCACAGATTAGATGTACACCATATGCATATAAATAATATAAAAGGTGTAAAAATCTTTTAAATTATCGTCGTGTACATATATCCTTTTTTATGACTAATTATTCCTGAGTCTTGAAAGTTATTTGACACCCACAATTTTTATTGCATATGCCGTTTAAATTTGATAGACTGTCAAATATATCAAAAAGTGGTAGTTAATTTCTGAATTAAAGCTGTTTTTTATAATGTCTGAATTAAATTAATTGGACCTGTAGAAGTGGAGTAAAATTTCATAAAATCAGAGTTCCACCCTTCTATACAGTATTGAGTAACTATTTTAGTAGTTACACCAGGTCAAGTGAAATTAAATTCAGAGTATTATTTTTTGACTTTAGAACTGCACAGGTAGACGTTTACTTAAGAAGATCAAAGTACGTGTGTCTAACGGCTAACCCTTCCACGTCCTAGTGTTCAATACTGCGTTCATGATCAAATTCCTTTTTGATAAATCATCACTACTTTGAAAATATCTCGCATGCTTTTACAGTGGTTCAGCTATCTAATTCCGAAACTATATAAAACATTTTATAATTCCCAAATTGCTTGATCAATTTATAGCTAGATTAAGTGAATGGGAATACAACTAGTCATAAAAAAGAAGTACTTCAGAACAAACTTTTGATAAAAAAAAAAGCGAAATTATATAATATATAATATAATTGAATTGAATTTATATAAATACACCTTGAAATTTCATTATGTTCAAACTATGCGTAGCCTTCAATAGTAATTGAAACCCCTGTTTATATATATTATCTTACTATGTTTGCTTATAATATTATTTAATAAAATCATATAATAAAAATAACCTATTGAAACTCCCTTTTTCGATTTTGCTAATAATACACAAACAAGAATTTAAATTGAATTATTTAATAATATTTTTAGATGTCATGTTAGATGTTTTTAGATGTCACGTTTGTAAGCGACATTTTAAGGCTCAGTACAAAATATTGTGTTTTTAAAACATTACTTGATATTTTGTAAACTTTTTTTCCTTCTACAAATACAAAGATACTATTTAAGAAAACGAAATAAAAACTTATGAATATAACTAATTTTGATATAAAATTAACCTGTCAAACTATCATTTTTAATAATTATTCATTTAAAAATCAAGGTAAACTAATTAAAAAAACAAACTGATATTTTACTGTTTTTATATGTAATGTCGTCTTGTCGTTAATTTCATTAACCCATCATTTTTCGAAGCTCAAGATGAAATAATGCATAATTATGTACCGATTGCAGTTAATAAGATGTTAATATGAATTAGGAAATTCTCATACTGCTATCTTTAAAAATAGATTCACATATTTAATCAACACTCCTGAGACTCAATTAAAATTCACAGAGAGTAATTTTCAGGTGAATTCATTCAAAAATAATACATTTTAAAGACTCGATTATTCCCACTTATGTTCTTTTGGGTGTGCAGTCTTTTAAAACAAATATAATAATAATTCCTTCCCCTCTTTCAACAACTGAATAAATTCATCTACTTAAGCCACCCAGCTTGGGTTTTGCTGCAAACTGAGCTTCCCTTTCGCATTTCACCCCCTTCCCGAAATTCAATTTATTTGCTCAAACGAGCAGTAAAGAAAGGAAATGAACTTTTACCGGTGGAGGACATTCGATCGCAACAACAGAGCACAGTTTCCAACAACGAAGACTTTATTTCAGTAGAGCTGGAATTACAAATCAAATCGTCGAGGCGTTATTTCAATAGGAAGCGTGCCGTGACTTTTAAATTATTCCTTTTTTTACTTTTGAAGAAATATTTTGGATTAAGAAGCTACATGTAAGTTAGTTGAATGGCTTACTTTAAAATAAAATAAGAGTATGTAATCACTTCGAGTGCATAATTTTATAATTTGCGGTCCGGATTGTTCTTGACACTCGAAAATTATCACTCAGTTTTAAGAAAATATATAAATTAATCCTCAATGACATTTTTTCAAATTAATAATACTTTAAAATGTAGAGTAACAAAACTATACGCATTGAATATTTTGGTTTCTTTCACAATTTCATTAAATTCATTCAGATACCATCTCCTAATGCATTTTGCTATAGGAGATGGTATCTGATTTACAAATAATAAATTTTACAAAAATTTTTTAAAAGTAATCAATCAATCATTACTGAAATAAAGTTCAATTATAGTAATATTGTTTTAATAAACGCAACTTTAAAGTTTTATTATTGATTTCTTATATTTATTAGTCATCATCCATTAGGAATCTGTTGTCGGTAATGCAGCCGTAAGAATTGATGAATATAATAATCACTAATTAATGTCGCATTTATTTAAGATACATTTAATCTTTTAAGAGATTGATATAAGGAAAATCTAATAAATATAAGAAAAATTATTCATTTTTATAGCATTGTTTATCATGTAAAATATGTTTGTATCTAATCATTTATTTAAGATATGGATGCTTTGTATCTGACGTCAATATTTTTTAAAGATACTATGGAAAATTTACTTAAGATGCTAACATTTTAGAATGCTCAGTACATTGTTTACTGTTGGAATATAACTTATTTACTCATGATAATGAAATTTATTGCCTTATATGCCTTATATTAAATATTAAATACTTTAAATTTGTAAAAATCATAAGAAAAATATAACTGAAATATAAATGCAGGTATATTCGTATTATATTATTCATATGCTATTGCCTAGATGCTAATAAAAGAAAGAATATAACTATAGAGTTTATCGGAATTTTATTACATTCCAGTAAGAAATATCAGTAAAAATTTTCGAAGTTGTGACGTATGGATTTGGAACAACAACGTGCTATAATTTATACCAGCTTTGATTAAATAAATTAGGGGCGTTTAAATTTTCTCAAGGACCATCTTTAGCCAATAAGTTTGCTGCTTCATTGCCATGGATGTCTGTATGTTTGTTGATTGATTGGTTGGGTTTAATGGCGCAACGTCCAAAAATAGGACAGGCTGCACAAGGATGTCTGTAGGAGATGGTATCCATTGAAATCCCACTACATTTTAGCTACATCCCACTACATTTTAGCTGAGAATTAATTTTTAATGACCAGTATGTATAACTGATATTTGTTAACAATATAAATAATTTAATTTTAAATTAAATTTTTGATGTTTGTATTATTATTCATGTCTTATGTTAAAAGTTGACTCATTAAAAAGATATAAATAACGATCAAAGATTCGCCAACCGTTCAATTTTTATATAGCTTTAAGTATATGCTGGACAAACAATAAAATGTTTGCAAACTTTTCTCTATCATCACAAATGATAATAAGTAAGATTTTTCATGGGATACTATTCATAAAAGTCAGCTCTGTCATCTTTGCGATAATTATATACCTGGCTATATTTTCAGCATGATTGTTGATATCTGTAAAAAATATAATGCAATATGATTCGAAAGATTTTCAACCTTGCCTTTACTATAAATTTAGGGATATGAATTCAATAACTGTTTACACTCCTAGAAGAAAATCCTTTTTTGAAACGTTTCGTAATTTTATTTATATTAATGTCTTTTTCACTAAACAATGAAAATATAAAATGCTTTCAGCATGTATGTTTCCATAATTTCAGAATAAATTTTAGAAAATTATGAAAATAACATACTTTTGAATGTTTTCATTCATTTATAGTTTTTAAGAGTCTGTATCTAATGTTGAAAATTCATGCTTGAGAGACGAATTATTTTTGAAAAAAATCAGAGTTAAGAACCATTCTCACAATTATTAATTCTTTGTTAAATGTTTGATTGAATTAATTTGAAATATATTATACAACTGCTTAAAATACTAAAACTCCTCGTTTACACAGCTTTACGCACAGAAAAAAGAATTTGTTGTTTTCCATCTCACTTTAAAATGTTGATAATAATAATAATCTTGACGTGTCTTACTTATTTGTGTTAGAGGTTTGGTTTTTAGTATATATAAGTAATGAAATATTTATTAAGAAACACTTAATATTATAAATAAACCCCCCCATTTAGAAATATATATATTATCATAATATGCTTTTAAAAGTATTTTGGAATTACACTTTAAATTCTGTAATAAAAGAGTATTAGTTAAAAAAAATTATAATAATTGGATATAAAATTATATATATATATATATATATATATATATATATATATATATATATATATATATATATATATATATATATATATATATATATATATATGAATAAAATTCAACTGTTGTAAAAAAAATTTTGGCGAAACTATATTCTTGAAATTCTCGCCAAATAGTAGACAAAATAGGGATAATATATGTTAAGGAAAACAATGCGTTTCCTGTCGTTCTTCTTTCCAAATAATTACGATTCTTAATACGTATAAAGTGGTAACATATTTGTTAAGGATTTAGCAGCCTGGCTCAGCAATAATTTGAACTAAAAGAAAAATAAATACTCGCGTGGAAGGCAAACTGAAGTTTTAGCGAGTATGAACACATGCTGTATTATGAAAATGAGTATTCCATATGTATCGTGATAGAAATGATTCGAAAAGATGTATTGAGCGTGGTAATTAAGAGATTATGTCATTCATAAGCATGTTTGCAAAAGAAATAGTTCCAAGGAAAATACTGAAACAAAAGAAGTTAATTTCCACGCCAACAAAGCATATAATACAATCAGATCTATAATCAATCTAAATATATTCAAATCGCTATTCATAAAGCTTTGTCGACACGTTCGAAGATCGAGAAGTACACATTCCCAAACATATTCAACTGCAGTAGAAACTGTCATCACCTTGAACAATCCCTTTTCTTTATTTAACAGGATGTATTGGGAGTAAAATCATCTAAAGTTCGATCTCCCCCGAGTTCAAATTTACAATTCAGATGAGCAACATCAACCTTTTTTGATAAGCTCATCAAATTACCCGACATCCTCGGAGGAACAATGGCGGATCATTTGCCACCAGAGATCTTTGGCTGTTGAAGAAGCTGGTAATGGAAGAGCGTATGTTTTTTGTTTCTTTGTAAGAATAGGAAATAGCTCTGCCGAATAGGATAATGGGAAAAGTATGTGTATCTTATCAGCGACACTGTTTCAAATTATCGAAAAAGAAATACACCGCAAAACTATATTAATTCAATTGCTAGGTTAAGTATGTTCGAAAATGTATTCGAATTTGTTTTATATTTATTTATTTTTTCGATTCGATAGCTATCTTTTAAATGTATGCATTCAAATATTATACAATGACATACGATGTATACAGCAAAATATGTTTTTTTTCTACTTATTCATAATGTTAAGGCATATTATTAAGCTTCAGATTCATTCCTTTACCGAAAACAAATATAATTAAATTGTATAATTGTTCACTTAGTAATAGATTAAATCTATAGTTAATCTATTACTAAAACAAATCTTAAAATTCCTTATTCTTACAGAATTAGACATATGATCAAGAAGAACCACAAACTATAATAAATTTAATGAATTTCTATAGATATGAGCATTTCGAATCCATTAAATTACAAACAAATAAATAAATTTGATTTCTGTATCGATATGTAACTGCAATTGTATTGTATATGGATAACCTTCTAATTAAATTATAGTTGAATAAACTTTTCTGAATAAATTATCCAGTTTAAAAGCTAAAAATTACGATATACTTATTAGCATAATTTCAAGTTTCAAGGGCATTCCATAATGAAAATGTAGTTGGAAGAAAATTTGAGAATAAATTTTTCTGAGCTATCTTGGTAATCGCACAATATTTGCTGCACCTAAATTATGCTTAAATCTCATACCAAAATAGTTTTTATTGGTCAAATTAAAACTCTAATTTTATAAACTTACATATGAATTTTTATTATTTCGCATTTTAAAAATTGAAAGCACGTCTGAATAATTTATTTATATTGAATTAAAAGCATATAATCTATAAGTTTACTCAAAACCCTTATTGTTGTGATTTATGCTTTATTCGGTCGAACAGGTAGCTAAAGGGTTAGCACTCTCGACTTCGGTATAATGATTCATGGGTTCAAATCCCACTTAGGGTTCGGATATTTGTTATGATTAAAATCCAATTTAAAAGCAGATGCCGGTGTAATTAGCCCTGCTAAGCAAAAAATGAACGCAGATTGGCAAACCAACGCATATTTAAATCAATCGCTAAAAAATATTTTGACTATTGAAATTATATTTATAAACATAGTTTCATATATCGCGAATATCTTCTAGAGATTAATTCAAATATATTTCAATATGGTATTTATACTTCGTAAAAAAATTAACTCTGATACGTAGATAACATACAGCTGAATGAGTTGTGCTAAAATTAATTATTTGAAATTATTCGATCGTTAAAATTTGATTGATAATCCATATATCTATCATGACTTTTGAAGTTATGATAGTTGAAAACATATTTTAATATTTACTTAAAAATTAAAATTTTCTAATCAATTCGCGCAGTTTTATGTAATATATAGATTTTTCGATTTATTTTTTAAATTAAATGCTGCTTTTCAGAATTTGTAAGTTTGTGGTTTTACCTGAACAAAAATTGTCTTAATCACTATATCAGCTAAAAAGGAAGTATATTCTATTTTGTACTATTCAAATAGTTTATTTTTTCACAAAAAGTTGATTCTAATTCTTAAGAATTACGTTTGAATTTTCGAAATCTTATTTTAAATGAATAGATCAAAATATAAATTGTATATTTTTTAGTTTACCAAAAGAAATTAACTTGTTGAATAAAGGAACAAAATTGTACTTTGAGCTAGATTCTAAACTAGATTAATTTCACTTTAATTGTCAATAAATTTGGAATATAAATTAGATTAATTTATTTAATCTGAATTTAAAACTATAATTGAAAGGCAATAATGTTTATTAGTTAGTTTTTCTTACTAAGTAAGTCGGCATCTTATCGCGAGATTATGCTGAGCACTTCTCAATTTAGCATAAACATTTGTTGTTGCGTTGTTACTTATCTCAAATTGTCTAGCTAGGCTCGACAACCCCCATAAAACCAAAAATATTTAAAATGTCTAAAAAGTAAGATGGGTCCCGAAGGACATCGTCTTTTTTCAAATTTAAGCATGTTAAGATGTGTCCAGGGGAGGATATTAATAGAGCACCAAGGACAGTCTGGAAATGCCCTTTGATTAAAAAAATTTTTAGACAGTTATTTGTAGCCAATTACTAAAATTTGTAGTGTATTGCAATATTCATCAAAATTTGAGAATCTTGAGACACTAAGAATACTATGTAACAATTATTATCGGTAATCGTTAATTGTGAATTTTTCGGAATTATTCTAAGCATTTGCCTGAAGGCTTTTGATGTTAACCAATAGCACTATAATTAATTACATTGTTGCTGTATAATATTTGCATAAAGATGGACAAAAATATGTAAGGAAATAAACGAAGCTAATAAAAAAACTTGCATGTCAAAAGTTTATCCATCTCTATATAAGAATCAACGCGTGATGGCACTCTTTAAAGAAAGAAATTCATTTACTTCCCTTTTTCCAGATTAAATTAAAAGTCATGGTAACCGCAGGAGAAAAGTGTCGCTCATGTGTCCTAGTGGTAACATGGTAATCCCATCAAAGAAGTCATGCTGATGCATCCTGTACATGTTAAAAGTACCATGAAATCCAATTTTGGCGCATTTGGAAGTGTGAAAAGACCCTCCAGTTCAGGTGCTAATCTCTTTATTTAATCATGATGCAATATCACAAGGTAGTTAAATATATATCACAAGTTGTGACTTACATAGACAAAAATACGAAGCGAGTAGCGAATGCAATAAAAGAAAAGGAACTCTCACTAGAAAATAGTAGAAGCCTAATCAACCTTTCAATAAAAGCTACACGCGGAGGAATTATTTTTTGATAACAAATTATAAAATGAATACGTATCTTATGTAGGCAATTATAATTATTAAATTAATTTAAGCGAATAATTTAATTAAGCAGAAACGTCGAAATCATTACTACCAACAAATGGGGTTCCTGGAAAATTTTGATTTTATTAAAGGATTCCAAGCACACTTGTGCTTGAACTTCTTGCAATTGCTAAAATTTTACACGTGGGTTAGCATTTTGTCAGCCGCTAGATAGAGCTTTTCAGATTAAAAACAACTCAAAATGTAATTATCACATCGCGTGCGCGAATCAGTTTTCATTAATAGAAGCTAATCAGCTGACAGGATGCAAAGATTTTGCATAGTATCCTAAATATGATTAAAACTTGGCTATTAAAGTCTGAAGTTCAACACTATAGTACATACATTTAAAAAATTACTATTTTCTCTATCATTTTTAGTTTGTTTGAATATAAATCAATATTGTCATTTTATAGTTTGTTTGAATATAAATTTTTAATTTAAATTAATATTTTAATTTAAATTTGAAGATTATAATTTTAAATTTAATTTTTAAATTATATATAAATCTGAAGAAATTAGTTTTGAGTTGGTTTCACATAGAACTATAAATTACTCCAAAGTGATTGGGTTAAGTAGAAAAAGATTTTTAACTATAGAGCATTTAGACTAGTATAAAGATGGGTCGGAATAACATTGCTATAAATTAGTTGGACATAAGGTTAAAATATATTGAGTAATTAAACATGCTTGGAACAGAGAGATGATGGAAAGAGTTTTTAAATATAGATGTCATTTTCTTAATTCATAAAAATGGAATGCAATGAGCTTCGATGAAAGACTGCCTCTTAGTTTCCATCTTAAGAATTATAGTAACATTTTTCAAGATTGATAAATATTCAGTTAGAAAACATCCCTTAAAAATCTGTTGCGTGAATACATGCGTTGTATTAGAAAAAATCAACTGACCATTGATCAAATATTATTTTTGAAAATATTACTTAAATTTAACAATGATACTGACCAATTAATTACCAGATTTATGACTGTATATATACACTACTGGCCATTAAAATTGCTACACCAAGAACGCGACATGCTACAGACGTGAAATTTATACAAAAGAAGAAGGTGCTGTGATATGCAAATGATTAGCTTTTCAGCGCATTCAGACAAAGCAGGCGCCAGCAGCGACACCTACATTATGTTTAAATGAGGAAATTGTTCAACCGGTTCCTCATACACAAGTTGCATTTGAACGTTGTTGCCTGGTGAAAAAAAGTTGTGATGCCTCGTGTAAGAAAGAGAAATGCGTACCAGCACGTTTCTGACTTTGATAAAGGTCGAATAGTAGCGTACCGGGATTGCGGTTTATCTTATCACAGTATTGCTGCTCGTGTCGGTCGAGATCCAATGACTGTTAGCAGAATATGGAATCGATGGGTTCAGGACGGTAATACGGAACGCCATGCGGGATCTCAACGGGCACCTATCACTAGCAGCCGAGAAGATAGGCATATTATCCGCATGGCCGTAATGGATCGTGCAACCACGTCACGAGACGTGAGTCAAGAAACGGGGTCATTTGGAAGACAACAAGTGTCTGCACGAACAGTTCGACGACGTTTGCAGCAGCATGGACTCTCAGTTCGGAGACCATGGCTGTGGCTTCCCTTGACGCTGCGTCATAGACAAGAGCGCCTTCAATGGTGTGATCAACGACGAACCTGGGTGCACGAATGGCGAGACGTCATCTTTTCAGATGAATCCAGATTCTGTGTACAGCATCATGATGGTCGCATCCGTGTTTGGCGGCATCGTGGTGAACGCACATTGGCAGCGTGCATTCGTCATCGTCATATTGGCCCATCACCTGGCGTGATTGTATGGGGTGCCGTCGGATACACGTCTCGGTCACCTCTTGTCTGCATTGACGGTGCTTTGAACAGTGCACGTTACATTTCTGGTGTGTTATGACCCGTGGCTCTACCCTTAATTCGAGGCCTGCGAAACCCTACGTTTCAGCAGGATAATACCCGACCGCATGTTGCCGGTATTGTACGGACCTTCCTTGTTACGGAACATGTTCGGCTGTTGCTCTGGCCAGCACGTTCTCCAGATATTTCACCAATAGAAAACGTCTGGTCAATGGTTGCCGAGCGACTGGCTCGTCTCCAAACGCTAGTCACTACGGTTGATGAACTGTGGCATCGTGCTGAAGCTGCATGGGCATCTGTACCTGTACATGCAAACAAATCTCTGTTTGACTCAATGCCCAGGAGTATAACTGCTGTTATTACTGCCAGAGGTGGTTGTTCCAGGTACTGATTTCTCAGGATCTATATATCCAGCCAGATTTTTTGAAACTTTAATCACTTGTTATTTCTAGTATAATATATTTGTCCAATAAATATCATTTTGTTATCTGCATTTCTTCCTGGTGTAGCAATTTTAATGGCCAGTAGTGTAGAATAAAATTATTTATATGATTTTAAATAATTTGAGTACATATCCAGACAATAAGATTAATCTCTTTAATACTTTAACAAAAGGGAGAACTTCGAGTCTGTTATCAAAGTATTCAGAAGTTAAAACAGAGCTAAAACAGGATGATTCAATGTAAATTAGTCTTTTTAACATTTGTATCACAAATATATAATTTGAAAAGTAAGGCTCAAAGAAGAGAATTTATTTTTAACAAAACTTACTGACATTTTGCATTTGCGTATGATGATGTTGATGAGCAGATATCAAGAGAACAATCAAGATTTCATTCTCCAAAAAAATTATCTTAAATTTTAAAAACATGATGAACTCACGAAAGAAGAAAAAATTTTAATATGAGTGAAGGACATAGTGAAGGAAATTACCATAGAAAAATTTAAGATTTTAAATGTTTCGTATTGCTTAGTTCTAAAAGATAATAAAACTAAGCTAGATATTAGGAGAAAATATTACAAGCAATGTGTACACATTATTTTACTGAGCAAAAATTACTGTTAAAATTTAGGTATGGAAGCATCAAACTTAAATTGTCATAATTCTCATTCATTCGGCTTAATTCAACGAATTTTCTTAAATAATAAACTTAATCTTTAACTAAGTGCATTTTAGAGCCTCTAAGAATTTGATACAGGAAAATTTCACGGAAGATTTTTAGACCAATTGTTATATAGTTGAGGAAAATCAGAACAAAGAAAAATAAATAATTCCATAAAATAAAAATAAATAATTAAATATAGTTACAATATCAAGAAAAAATGTACATGATTTTGATACATATTGAAGATAAATGTGAAAACAATCAAAAAAATTATGAGAAAAAATCTTAAACGAATTAAAATCAAGAAGAAAATTCAGAGTTTAATGGAAAAAGCACTTGAAAATATTTGTTATAATTACAAACGAAAAGCAGTCAACAGAAAAGAGTAGTTAAATTTGTTCAGTTATCATTAGTTTGAAGGAGTTTAAGGTTCTTCTAGATTTGTCTGGCAATCATGTTGCTAATGATGCGGAATAAGCTTGATAGACTTATCCTTTTTCACAGATCATAAATATGATTTAAAACTTACGGATCTATCACTTAATAAACCAGATTAAGTCACATACATTTTAAAAATTGTTATTTTTCGCCATTTTCTATGCTTGTCATTTTACAGTTTCTTTAGAAAATTCCTGCTTTATTATCATATCTTATTTGCTATTTAAATTTTCGTTTATAATACGAATTTCTGTCTTTATTTTAATTACTTGAACTGAAATTCAAGTCAGTCGTATTAATGTAAAATAATCATCAAACTGTAAAGAACGAGTGCAAGAAAAATATTATGATATTTTTATCATTTAAGTATTTTAAATTTATTTATGAGGTATACAGTTTTTTGTAAAGAGATAAATTTGGAAGTAAAACTTTTAGTAATCTAATAATCAATAAGATATAAGTAAAAGATTAAGGGTAATATATTATTTTCTTTATTTATATCTAAAATTCAAATAATTAATGTAATATGATATTACTTTGCCTTGTCTGCAAAAACCCGTTTTCAGTTGTTGTTTTAACATTATATGTATTCTTAAATATGAATGTTAAAAACAAATTAGATTCCTATCTTTGGAATCTAATTTATTGATCTTGTTTTAATATGATAATCCTGTTAAATTATCCTCTTGAATGTAATAAATCATTGCAAAGCAACAAACTATTCTAAGAGTACATGTAGAAATAAGCCTTTCTAAACTATATTTAAGAGATAATTTATATATAAAACACTGAGGGGGTATTAACACATTTTAGAACGATTTCGTGGTCGTTTAATTAATGTTTAACATGTAAGGATTATTTTTTAAATATTCGATCTGATAGCCTTTTTTCTGGACTATAAATCTGCATCGTGGTTTCCAGGATAGAAGAGCTTTTCGCAATATTTCCTGGGGTATTGCTTTCCATTCCTCTTCCATTACTTTTCCAGAGTCCATCTGTCGTGGTGGGTTTGCGTTTAGAACGAGCCATTTTTAACAGATCAAAGGCACAATTGTCCATAGATGAAACATCAGGAGACCCCGCAGGGATATGTTCAAAATGTATACATGCAATACCTATATTAATCATCATTTTTTCAAGGAATGCAGTGGTAGTTTTCGAAGCATGACTTTTAGCTTTGTCTTGATGAAGTTTCTCTCTTTGAAAGTCATTGGGATAAAGAAGTGGAATTTCTTTTGTAAATATTGGCCGTAAAACCTTCTTCTGATAGTACTATGAGTTGATTTTAACATTTCTTTTCACTCTTCTTATTTTTAATTTCCCATTGTAAAAGAAATCTACGACAATCATAAACCCCTTACTGAAACTTTCTTTACATTGACGGAAACGGGTTTGTGCATTTTTTTCTCCTCATTTTCTATAGTAAAAAGATCTTTTTTTGTTACAGTCATTTTTGTAAACCCATGCTTCATAAAAAGTTACAATGTTTTCCCATTTATCTCCTGCTAAGTGATTTTCATGCAGGATTCTACAAAATGTTTTGCGTTGAACCACATGTCTCAGCAAAAGCTGGTGAACAATATGTTTTTTTTAGCATTTTTAAGTTGTAAATACTGGTTTATTATTTTGTTTATTGTTGCTACAGATGTATCAAAAGACTTTGCAATTGATTTCTGCGTTGGTGGATTTTCTCTTGTTACCAGCGATTTCACTTTAGAAACATTTGAAACTGCAAGTACCTTTTGCGGATATTCGTTTGGAGTCTTCTTTCTATGTAGAAATAATGATTGACAGTTTTTACCTGTCCAATTAATAATATTGCTTATTTCATACTTAGAAATTTTAATTACATGCATTTCACAACATTTTTTAATTCTAGAATAAGAGCGTTTATCTTCGGAAATCGCAAAAACATATCCTTTAGTTCACAGTATGTTTATATGTGATATTTTGAAAGAAGAATAAATTTAAAAGTAGCAAACGATATTTCTCATTTCAAATAATAAGCTATTGCCAAAAAATTTTATTATAAAACATTTACTTTTTTAAATTCGTTATCAAAATCGTTCTAAAAATGTGTTAATAACCTCTGTAATTGCCTCAAAAATTTTAATTTGAATATATACCAAAGCACACAAAAACATCAGTTCTCTATTTATTTATCTCACTCTCACCATTTTTGTCATTTATACTTATTTAGAACATAATTTAAGTTAACGAATTTTTCTTTTGTAAGTTTCCATTTTTTTATTACAAATGCTCTACATTGAACTTCATTAAATCTAAATAGAAATACATTACATTATGTTTCAATTCTTTCACATAAAATACTTTTTGCAGTAAAAGAAAACTTTCGCTGGAATGCCACTTAACTCTGAAAGTGAGTTCACAGTTAATGCTTAACAATTCTAGAAATATCGTCAATTTCAAAGATCTCCTCCTCTCTTGTTAGATAGTGAGTTTTCAAGGAGTCCCCACGGCGATTTTTTCGCTTTTTTCGCACTTAAGATTTAGCAATGACTATAAGGAAGCCCAGCTTGTTTGCTGCTTTACGATTGCAATTTAGATAAGAATTCCCATCCATTAAAGCATGATTCGAACACCACACGGAGACACGATCGTGAATCTACAATTGTTCGTCATTCATTCGCTCTACCAATTCGTGGACCTCACATTAAGATCTGATCTTTCGAAAAAATGTTCTAAGTCTTTTAAATTTCTAAATAAAGAAACGACTTTGGATTTATAAAAGCTGCGGTACGTAGTAAAATGTTATGTCTGTTTAAATTAGACACCATGGAAAAAAAACTGAAAACGTCTTGTAAGTCTGATATAAATAGGGTGTGTCTTAATTGCAGCGCACACTAGATAATTAAGACCAAAGAAAATTAAAGCAATATGGAAATATTGCAAACTTTGAGAGTATGATGATCCGGAAAAATAATTTGTAGTAGCGGCGAACTGTTTTAATCTAATAATTAGTTTAGTTACTGTATAATTTACAAATATAATGGTATGCTATTTTCAATGCTTGAATTCTAAAAAGAAAATACCAATGATGAAAAATATTATATAAATAGAAGGTTCCTTATAATCTGGTGTAGTTCTGATAGATAATTATTCTGATTTTGTTAGATACTTATGTAAATAATTATATGTCCTTATAAGTTTTTCCGGTTGATAATTGTTTTATGTTTTTAACATCCTTTATTCAATTGTACATTAAAATTAACCAGTATTGTACTCTCTTATTTATACGACTCTTTTATTACATTACATGTTTTATATTTGTCTGTCGCATTTATTAATTTCGACTGAAAATACAGGAAATCTAACGGTATTTATATATTTTTAATAATCAGTTATTTACTCCAGTATGATAGACGTAAAATATAATAAAATTAAAATGGGATAAAGTAAAATAAATGAAGTTAAGGAAAATAAGGGAGTAAATATAAGTAAGAGAGAAAAAGTAAAATATAAGAAGTTCAAAGCATAGACTTTTAATTTCTGTAGATAAATTTTCAAAATATATTATTTTACACTTTTAATTAATTAAAATATTTTTGGTCTTTCTATTTACAAATTATCTAATTTAAACATTACTTCTTTCTTGATGTAAGTTTTTATATTGCTTAAAATGTTACTTAAGTTATATATAAATCTTGAAAAGAAAGTAATAAAAATACTTTTGCAGATTTCCCCAGTGTTAATGCAGTATAAAATACATTTCAATAACAGAAAATTCAAAAAAAAGTTCCAATTTTTGTCTATATTTGTATCATTTATTCACTCGAAGATGGTAAATGAGTAAAAGAAAATATAATGATCTTATACGAAAGGAGATCACACTTTTCTTGATTCAACATTCAATTTGTTCGTTGCGAAAAAGAGTTATAATATTATGCCCTCTTATAAAATACATTAAAATGCTTTTCAAATAACTTAGATTCATTGAGGAAGAAAACTAAGTATCTCTTTAACACATTCCACAGAATTTTGAATCACAGTACTCTATATCACATGATTGCAGTTGCGAAGGTTGAAAAATGTTACAGTGGGATTGAGAGAAGGGAAAGTACATTCTTATGAATATGATAAGTTCATGAGATTGTAGTTTGCTTCCCAAATTAAAACAATTATTGTGCAGAAAATCTTTCCGCATTGCATATACATCTTGCGATCATACTCTTTCAAGAATATAAAGAAAAAATTCTGTCACGTGTCCATCATTTTTAAGAGAAAGGATAAATGTTTAAATCTTATCTCATAAAAAAATAGATGACAAATAATTTATGTTTATATTATCCTTTTTTATTTCTTAATGTTTGAATCATTAATTAATGAAATATGTTGTAATTTAATAAAATAAATAATGTTTAAAAAATTATAATTTAAGTTGAATATTTTTAGAGAAAGCTTAAATTTTAATATCTAGATATATATTTTATTTTACAGATATATTTAACTATAAAGTATATTCAGTATAAAAGTGAACTCTTGCTTAAAATTGGAAAGATCCAGTAAAAGTATTCTTAATCTGACAGATACATTAAAGTGTGTAATGTTATACTTGTAATTGACTCAACAAAATCCAAAGGCAATTAGAGATCAATGCTTAATATTATAGAGCATAAAAACAATCAATCATGCATAGATAAATCATATTTTTAATTTATTATGATAAATAAAAAATAAATAAATAACATGCAAACACAAAAATTGAATCAACGGCAATCATAACCTCAAAATGTTTCTAGTACGCTAGTATAGAGCCATTTCTCAGATGTCAAGAAGTAGCTTTACTATAGATTATTTAAAGAGTGCTTATTGAATATTTAGGATTTTGATCTTTCAAAAAAGTTCGTAAGTTTGGCATTGATTTCATCGAAAATAAAAATTTCTGTGAAAATAAATTTGCTGCTATTCATTTATTTATGTCCAACATATAATACTCAATTTGAGTTTCCTATTTTTGCAGATAAAGCAAGGATAATCTATATTACCATAATTATTAAAGAATACGGCTCAAATAGGATTTTAAATTCAAAACTACAGGAATTAATTAAATTCCTCAACCATATTTTCTGGAAGTTTAACTGTGACTACAATGAACACATCTACCTTTTACAGATACAAATGATAGGATTTCTGTATATAATGTCCACATTAAAGTAAGACAACAAATTACTACTTTAAAAAGATTTATGACATTAAATGTAGTATGTATTTAGAATCAATATAATATGATGACAATTTATTGTATATCTTGGCAATATAAACGTGCTTATAAGTTTAGCGAATATTTATGCTGTTGTAGAATGTGCTAAAATGTACTTTAGCGTGCTACAATTTGTTTTCGTTATCAGTATAAAATGAGTTTCCTTTGTTGTTACTAATGACACTTGGACAAGCCAAGCTCGCTATGCCTCAGTTATGCGAATTTAAGTCAATTGGGGGCGTCTTTCATTTAATCAGAGCACCATGAAGGTGAAAGTACGACTTTTGCTCTTCAAATCTTTCGATAGATGACAGCACCAGAGGATCTACTCCCTCAATTTTGGCTTTGATCTGAAGGGGGAGTAAATTTCTCCAGACCATTGCCCTCATGGTAACTGCTCAACGACTGACCACAGGACTTTCGATTCCACAAATTTAACGAGCACGTACATCGCATGTACTCGGTGGATCTTTGGCGGCATTGGGAATCGAACCCCACCCTTTCGTATGGAAGGCCGATACCCTAACCACTAGGCTACCACGGTCCTTCCTTTAAAAGAGTTAGGAAAACAATTATATTCAATAAAAGACTTTTATTATAAGATGAATAAATATAGGAAAATAATGCCTTTGTATTTACTTTTAAGTATAATTCTTGGAAATATGGTTTCTAGCAAAATTTTTAGCCTGTAATTTTAATTAATTGATCATTAGTGTTCAAACCATTATCTATATTAAGTTCAATGTGATTCTGTTACAAAAGCATAGTGACTAGCAAGCATAAAAATTGTCTTAAAATATAATAATAAAAAATAAAAAATTTTCATTGATAATTATTACAGAACAACAATACTATTAGGTTAAAACCCATATTAATCATACAAAATGTTGAAAACAGTAAAGAATTTACAATTTAAATATGAAGTATTTACACTATAATAAGAAAAGAAATGCAAACTATTTGTTAAAAAATCTATGATAATATAAATGAAACATATTTTGCTTGATAGTTGACAGTGGTACAGTTAAACTTTGATAAATTTTTAAATCTCTTCATGGTTTACGCTTATAAATGAAATTACTACGTAAATAAAGTATGAACATACATGAAACGAAATTTCAAAAGATTTTAGCTTTACACTTAGAAAGGGGTTTCTTTTTAGCTGATAAGGGAATTGACAGGAACATAATATCTTCTAGAAAGATATAAATATTAATTGATTTTTGTAGGATTTCACAAAGTATTAACTTTGGAAATAATTTTGTGACTTTTTTCTTGATTTCTTTTGACAGACAACAAATGGACTTTACAATTACGAAGCTAATGAAATAAGTTTTTTTAAAATAAAATATGTGTTTTGAAATATATAACTATACATTTGATAAGCTCATAATTGTTTTAAAACACAGGATGATTAAAGTTAAAGTGATATCTTATTCAGACTTCTGTAGAATCAAATTGGCCTTTCGGATTTTGTTAAAATTGGAAACATACGTATAATTTTAATTAAAAATTTAATAATATGGGGAAAAAGTGTTCTGTGATTAAAAAAAAAAATATCTCGTATTTCAACGTCCAGGTGTCTAAGAATGATGAAAAATCTGTCAGAATCATTAAACTCTATTCAGTTATTGATTAAGTTTAATTTGCATTCCACTAATATCAATTAAGTGTCAAAAGCGCATTAAAACATAATCAATCCTACAAGTGAAGAATCCTATAAGAGATCTCAACAAATGGAATAATATGCTGATTATCAATTCAAGTTTTAATTCTTCATCCATAAACAAGATCTTTTAGGAATTCCTATAACTAGAAATCTTAAGAATTTAAGTCGAAAAAAATGAAGAGTTCAGGCTTTCGGAAAAGTTCTCATATAACCAGATATTTCAAATAAAAAATCAGTACATTGAATTGTCGCCAATTGTGAAAAGTTTTTTTTTTCTTCTTTCTTTTTCCATGTAGGCGAAAGGTAATGTTAGGAAACGTTTGCAAATATTCTCGTTTCTGTAAAGCTGAAACGACATGTTTCCGAATGAATTAATTCACAATACATTTATGGCGAAACTCGCTTTTAACTTTGATGAGTAAGAGTTTCAAAGAACAACAATCCAAGGATAAAATCAGCTGTGAATAAGTACCATGAATGCAATGGTTGTCGGTGCTGAATATTAGGGAAACAAGCACCTTATACGTGACAATTATGATACTTAATGATTCATTTAAATAAAAGTATTCTTCATCAGATCATAAAATTTTCCAAGGCCATGCATCATCAATAGCCATTGTGATCAAAAAACACTCAGCAAAATTAGAACATCAATGATAGTTTTGAGTTTAAACATTTTTACTATGTGGATCGTATATGGATACCATTTTAAATTAGATCACAAAACTTTCCATATAGTCGACCAAACAATTGCCAACTCATTTGATCTCTCATCGATTTCTTACTGAAAAATAGTGGGAACTGAAGGTTTTTGCAACAATGTAAGTCACGATTTCTCCAACTGTTTCATTCGCAATCCTTTTCCGCCCTCTTGCTAGCATTATGCCCATGTTTCTAGTCCTTATAAATTTTATAATCGTTTTCTTCAACCGATTTCTTGACATAGGGTTTTTCATAATCTCTTTAAACTATAATATCCGTATAGTACAGCTGAGCTATTACAGCCGTACTAATAAAATACTTCTACGATATGAGCATACAAAAACATGCAGAATGATTTTTTTTTTTTACTACAAGTCTGATTCAAATTCAGAAAATAGAACTTCATATTTGCAAATTAGTCAAATTTACTTCAGATCAAGTTTATAGGTCTGATTAATTTTCAATAAGGAATTTGAGAAAATTACCAACTGGTTGATTAAATTTGAAATATTTTTACAACTGGAATCTTTTTCTGATTCATATATCGTATGCACCGATTTTAATCAAAAGCTGATTGGCAGAATGGGTTTTAGTACATGGGTCTAAATGAGATCAATTTAATTATAAACACCTTGCATTTGAATTGTTAAACATTTTTGCAAAATACTTTGTCTTAAAAAAAAGGCTTTTTTTTATAAATTTGTGAACAGAGGGAGTCTATAACGACAATATTTTATTTATTTGTAAGTACAGTAACTGATGTTAATTTGATATATACATGAATATTTATCTTAGCATATGGGATGATTTATTTTATACTGTATCTGAAAATAGCTTACTCAGATGCATGGTATCCGCAAATAAGAAAAATTTAAAAATATGTTTAGTTATGAATAATTAAAAAATATAAAGAATTGTTCTAATTTATATATATTTATGATGAAAATTCTCTATAAGCACTTTAAACGCATCTAAAAAAATATACGACAATAATATAAAATTGCATTTATGTAATGTATGTATGTAAAAGAATGTGTGTTCTATTTATTTATATTTTAATACATTTTTCGTTTATAAATTTAGTATTTAAAGTAATGAGTGTATTTCTTACAAGTACAGTAAAATTTGTCAATTAAGAAATGTAATATAGTATTCCTAAAATGGACTTAACTATTGTGAATACTTTATTCTAAAAATGTAGTTAAAGTAAAAGGTAAAATAATTTAATATTAACAAATCAACCATAAAACTACAACTATCGAAAATGTACTATTAATAAAACTACTTAAAAATAAATTAAAGCATTTATTTTTGTAAGTAGTTTTATTGATAATTATAATTGATAATTTTATTATAATTTATTTTTTACATGATTTTTTTCAACTAAATATCTCCCGATAAATATTAATCTATAAAAGTATAGTGTAGATTAAAATACTTAATATACATATTTAATTTATAGAATAATGAATATTATTTAAATCATGGAACGTAACAGATTGCGGGGGTTCATATAATCTTAGAATAATGATTAAAAGATTGCTGAATTCGTCTTATGTCTAAAGCTAACTGGTGACAGATTACGTAAAGGCTGTACACGAATGATGTGTGGAATTCGCCAGAGGATATCTATCCTCAAAGCAGAGTGAAAAACAGTGTTCAATCTGCGTAAGACTGAAGACCTTGCCGACATATAAACTACACAGCTTTAGTCAATGCGAGGTAAAATCTGTAATTAATAGGCTAGGCTTGGCATCATGTGTAATCAGGAAACCAAGATGTATTTGAAAGTACCTTAAGGTTATTTAGCAATCATTAATACTTCTTCTGCAGATATTGAGCATGTGAAAGAACATGTGAACTGAGGAATCTTATCTCATCGATTATAGAATATGTGTATAGTTTATACAGATTACAGGCTTGCTGTGAAGACTGGTCTTAATAGAAAAATGCCCACAACTTCCCTTGCTAAAATATACAGTATGAACATTCTCAATATATAATGCAGTAATTCCATTAATAGTTACTTGCAACTGTATTTCAATTGGACGCATATTTGGACCCTGATAAAATACTTGCAGATCATCAACTTACATAATCAGAAGAGGATAATTGATGAAGAATGCTACTAATAAATAAATTAAATGTAGTAAGACTTAAAAAACTTGAGTTGTGCATGCTCAAACTCGGCACAAAAATTAGATATAAAAGTTCCAATACGAATTTTAAAACACAAGAACATTAAAAATGTTTCTGGAACATAAAAGGTTACCCCGAAATCCATTATTATTGCTATAATGAATGAAGATCCCCATAGTAGAATGTACGGTTATACGCCATCTTTATGTCAAAGAAAATGGATACCAAATCGTTTCACTGGTCAAAAGATTTGCGGATTGAGGTTTCCGAATATGTTAGGTTATCAAGAATTTTTCTCCTTTTATGGAAACCTGAATGTTTAATGGGAACGTATTTTTTTTCTAAGAAATATATGAAAATATCATTGACCATGCGTTCTAGAATCTTTTATAAACTGCTCTTCGGAACTATTGATCGATAATGCGAAGGATTTAATCTTAATAATTAAGGCTTTAGAACTTAAATCACTATAGCTTTGTTCTAAAAAATGTTTTAAATTTATTTTCAGTCCAGGTTCTATTTAACAAATGAAGTAAATGTGATAATTAGTGTCCATTTAAATGTGGAATCACATGATAGCTGATTTAATCAGATTTAGGAATTCCCTTGTAGAACAATATATAGCTCCAGTTTTCACAAAATAAGAATGTCAAATTTCTTATAAATCCCGAGCGTTGACTGCTTACACTTTTCTTCTCAACTACTTACAGGATGTTGAAGACCCGTATATAACGAGACCAAGATTACTTCTGAATTCCAGGAGGTGCTCTGTGAGCTTTGTTTTGAATTTAAATGTTCCTGCTATCTTTTAAACACGCACACGCCACACACACACATATACATACACATATATATATATATATATATTCTAAATTGTCCTCTGTTCTATAAAGTGCATTACTCAAGGCACGCTTTTTAAATCATTTAACCAATGTCTCTGTTTCATATATAACACCTAGGATTATTTTTACAGTGAATTGCGTTCATATAGATCCTCTCCCTGATTCTCTCAAACTCTTATTATTTATTTAGTTAAGGGTCTTCAAAATCATCTCAGTAACTCTGTTACCAATTCTTTAGCATACGCAATCTCACGTAGCTCGTAAGTTACGTTATAAGAATCCCGATATTGTTTTAAATCATAATTTTCCAACAAATGCAAGAAAATTGAAATTTATAGAAATTTCACTTTTATTTCTTAAATGCTCTGAGGAATTGGAAATCTTAAGTGAACGCAGCCATGATTGTCGATGACAGCGCATGCTCATTCATTGAACTCTATATAACTATAATTTCCCACACTCGGCTAGAAAGCAAGAAAATATGGCATAATTTCAAATAGAAGAAATTTCCAGAAATGAATATACTCAAAAACTGAGTATACATGCATATGACACAGTATCGGCGGATAAGACACTTTTGGTTTTTCAGGACTATTTTTAAGGAAAAAAATGTGTCTTCTATGATGGAAATACGGTAATCGTTGAGCCTCAGGATGAAAGCATTTCTGGAATGAGTTGATCTTTACTAGTAACTGTTGAGAACAACTTCAAGAGTAGGAGATGTAATCTTCATAATAGTTTTACACTTCCCTTCACTCTCTCTGTGCTGTTTGAATTTATGGGGCAATCCACTGCGCAGTGACCACAGACGAGTTTTACCAATCTTCGATTGTTCAAAGCTCTGGCGCTGGACGTATTTCCGTGGACATATAATATATGGCCACAAGAGTAAATTTATGTAAGTTGCTTTCATGTGTAGTGAAAAGTCTGGTGTCGCAAAAGTCAGAATTATCAGTCAGATGTTTTGTGTGTCAGTAGACTTTCAATCTCTTCTGACCGTGATGCCTTTATATATATATATATATATATATATATATATATATATATATATATATATATATATATATATATATATATATATAACTTCCCAGACCTTCAGAATCTTATTTATCAGCTTATATAATAAATCACTAGATGAAATATTATCAGGATAAAAATTAAAGTTACTATGTCTCAAATCATATACTTCTATCTTAGCCACAGTAATTGAATATTTTCAATTATGATGCTTGAGTTTCTGATGTAACTTCTATAAGTAAGTCATCAGAGTACATTTTCAGTATATTTTTACTTTCCCTACAATATTCGAAATTCCCTAACAAAACAGGAAAAGAGACATGGTGACACACAGAATAGAAAAGAGACGGGTGATAAAGTACTTTCCTTTCTTTTCACAATAAAAAACTTTAGTTTTAAATTCTTCTATTGACTCTCCCATGAATGAGAAGAAACATTTTTTAAAATAAATAATGGAAATTCGGGACTTGACTGTACTGCCCACCACTGAGCTCAATGTGGGTATATTTATCGGTTGCCCCAAAGTTAGCCAGGTCCTATTCACTGACAGCACATCACTGAAATTGTTTCCACCCTTAGCGAGTAATCCATTATATGTACCGATCACTTGATCCCTAAGGCCCATTGTGCTAAAGACCATAGCATACTTCTCGTTTACCCGAAACAAGGCGGAAAATGATGTGTTGTTCTCTGATGGTTTCAATTACCAGAACTCTTCTCTCCAATGAGTGACACAAGTCTTTACATGCAGCAAACATGTGTGTGATACAGTTAATAGTAAAAGACGGGCTAATAGCAATGGAGGGGCGACAGCCATTCGAGGAGAGCCATTAACCTTTTACAAAGCAGCCATAACGCGGGACAGGAGGAAAAGAAAGAAGATTATTGATCATTGATGTACCTCGAATTTAACGATACCCGTTTCATTTAACGAAAATAAACTTCTTTAGCGGTTCCTTTTCTACGTTCTAACAAACGATTTATCGGTGCTTGAGAATTTTCCAAGCTTTCTATCTCTCAATATATAAATACTCGCTTCATTTACTAAAAGTCATATTAAATTAGATTAACGCAATGAAGATTTCAAAAGAGGGCTTACGTTAAATTTTAGATATTAGACTTATTAACTATATGCAATGCTAAAATTTATTTTTCGAGATGTTGTTTTAGTTATATTATATTAATTGCTTAGAAAAAGTAAGGAAAACCTAAGTATACTCATTTTCTTATTCTAATAAGGACTACATATAGTAATGTATGAAACTGTACGTTGGCAAACATTTTCATTGACTAACATTTATTTTTCAAATGATAATTTCTTATTGATAAATTTCCGTAAGCTGTTTTATTAAAGTTACTTTTACAAAATGCACATTTAAATTCATTTTTAATTTTATGTTTCAATTTAGATTCTAAAGGATTATCAGTGTAAATTATAACTATACAAACGATGATAATCTTAGTCAGATTTACTTTATCGTTAACTTTCTTTCATATATTATGTACAAGTAGTTTATTTATCTAACAATAAAATCATTATAATTTAAATTGTTTTCACAAAGATTTAATTAAATCCCTACTACGTTGAAATATTTTGTTGAATATTTATCGCCTCAAAAGCTGTAAAAATGAGTGTAAGAAAAAATATCACACTTGCTAACATCTACTTTACAAAATTCCTAAGCAAATGTGGAATAAACCAAAAGCAAATGAGAAAAAATAGGCTTGAAGAAAAGGGGAGTATATTAATTGACGCATTGATTGAACTGCACAACTTTTTGAAGATCCGCCCAGGCCATTGTGAAATCCCTCTGGTCCATAATTAAGATGTCGGAAGATCACCCTTAAATATAAATTAATCGAATTTTTCTTGAAGTCTGCTTGATGAGGAATGAAGATAAGATGTGTTCCTTTTTCTTGACACCGCTCCCTGTTCTCTTTACTTACCGAGGTTTTGAGTCTTTTCCTAAGATTAATGAGAGACAATAAATGTTTTCATACTAAAGTAAGTATTTGGACTTCGTTTCGCTTTAATTTAATATCACCTTTAAATGGATTAGATATATATAGACTTAATTTCAAAGGGAGAATAACAAAGAAATCTGGAGAGATTTTAGCTTCGAAAATTAACTTAGGATAATTGTTTCTTTAAAAATTCTTATTTTCCTTCAGAAAAATGATAAACTAATTTTATGAGCACCAATTTATTTAATACTTCAATTCAACTAATTTTAATGAAAACTTGATAAAAACTGGTTTCTGACACTCCGAAAATAAATGAGGTCTTAGCTTCGTTTAATGAGAATGTTTTTCTATATTTCAGACTTAATATTTCTCTATTAAAATTATTAAATTAAGTGATGCTCCATATCAAACTTCTGACTTTATTTCACTATGAAGAAAACCACAACTAGATGAAATTACCAATTAAGGTTCTATTTTAAACTTAGATCTCACATTTCTAATTCTGGTTATAGTTTAAAGGACTTCTAAGTGAGGATTTTTTAATTAACATTTTATTCCTCTTCTATGTATAAAATAAGCCATAGATGGGTCACTTTTGCCTTCTTTCTTTTTATATAAATACTTTTATGACTGCAAATGTTTCTATATTTAATGTTCTACTTTTAAATCCCGATTTTATTTCTTTAATGTGATTGATAATTTACGATTTTTAAGTGATGCGATATTCTGAATCCCAAGCACAAAGAGTGTTTGAATATAAATCAATTTTTAAATCTCTATGTATAAATTAATCAAATCCTGATATTGAATATTATATATATATATATATATATATATATATATATATATATATATATATATATATATATATATATATATATATATATATATATATATATATATATATATATATATATATATATATATATAATATTTTAATTCATACGTTTCACTATTTATATTTATAAATTTTAAATTGTAATTTACCATTCGTTGAGTGATAAATTATCGAATATCTAATTGTTTTTAAAATGTATTTATTTTTTTATTCAGTTTTCTGCCAAGGTTCACTTTATATTTTATAGACAAACAATTTCATCTAAAGAATTTTTCCTGAGCATTAGTGATAATATATTGGACACTCATTATTAGAAAATTATAAGAAAATTAATTTATTTATTTATAAGAATTATAAGAAAAATTAAGGAAACTAAACTTATTTTTAATGCTAACGTGTATAACACAAGTAATAAAGTATAAACTGATCCCCTGAATTGTAGTAGGCTTGAAATACAGTCGTAAAAATTCATTTCTTATACTAAATTCCTATGAATAAAAACTGTTATTTGTTTGAACAAAATATTAACATATTTATCATTTATTTTAAACTATTTGTTTTTTTAATTAAAGTACTTATTTTGTTTTGCTTAAGAATTTAGAATGTACACAATATTTATAAATTATAGCATTTTTATGATAATCTATAAATTATCTAAATTTTAATGAGACTTATAATGAAATAAAACATATCCATAGATATTAAAATTTGTGAATATTTTTTGCTTAGATACCAAACTTTATGTTTCTAAAAAATATATTTCTAAATTTTAAAACTTTTTAAAATTATAATTCTAAATTTAATTTTTTTTTCTTAGTCGAATCTAAATACAATAGCTAATTTTTTAACTTTAAATTAGTTTAGAATCTTCAACACACACTCACAATGATTGTAATACACATGTTTGGAAATCACTGTCCTGAAGATACGTTTTTAAGTAAGGTAAATTTCAGATCTGAACACACACACACAAATTGATCTAAGTCTAATGATTTATTTAACATGAAAAATAAATATTCTCTTTATATATTTTTATATTTCATGATCAGTTACATATTTGAACTTATCAATAACGTATTTTCAAAACAACAAAATCAATTAAGCATTTTTATAAAAATGAATCCTTCCATGGTTATTTATCATATCATATTATATGTTATTATGTAAGAGCACTCTTCAACAGAAGAAATCACTCTAGAAGTATTACACCATTTTTTCTTGTTTGTGTAAGTATGTGAAAAAATATTTTAACATTTTTCAACTGTGACAATGTATAAAAACTTTTTTCCCGTAAGTGATCGTGTAAATGGTACATTAATTGAAAAATTGCAGAGAACATAAGAAACTAAGCTAATTTTCTGTGCAAAGAACTGTTGAAAATATACTCAGAAATTTGAATAAAAGGATTTACATAATAAGCGCGTTGATGAGTGATATTACTGGCGAATTTTCTAAACTTAAAATCATTTCCCACCGAATTTGTTTATAAAACCAATGCTTCACGCTTTATACATCTCTCCGAATTTTGAAGAACATTGTCAAAATTGAATTTTTTTTAATTGTGAATTATTATTTCATGGATCTCTGTAACGCAATTATTTCATACTCTATGGAATGGAAAGACCTTTACATAGTCACTGTTGAGCAACAGGTGGTAGATGTTGTTGTTCTGTTTTTTTACAGCAAATTTGACAAAATGAGTGAAGATTTCCTGGTTTCATTCTTTGTAACATATTTATAGTATATTACGGTCCACATTCTGCAAAAAACTATCTTGAAAAGCAAACACGCAATATAAATGTTTAAATCTTGTTAAGATATTTAACAGTTAAGATATACACTGTGTTTGATATCAATTCTAACAAGGGAGATTATTTATTCAAAAAATATTCTGATAGTCTAAAGTCATTGTGTTTTCCTATAAATTTGTTAACATTTTAATGATTTTCTATGTACTTATCAACACTATAATAGTTTCCTAAGCCACATTTAACGCAATAGTATTTTTCTATTGGGTATGCGATTGTCAACTTCCCGAGTAGATTTGAACTAAAGTTCTCTGTAGTAGTTTCATCTCTCTCTCTCTTCATGCTTATTAACGTCACAATATTTTTTCAGACTAGATTTATGTGTATATATATATAATGCCACACATAGATAATACTTAATACTTTCCTATGGCTTCTCATAAACCCATAAACTATTTCTGTAAGTCAAAAATATAAAACGTAATAACTTTCAAATAGCTTTTCCCTAGTAAGATTTTTTAAAATTTTTATTATAAGTATGTATATTTAGAATATCTTTTAGGTATATGTTTGCTTTTTGTGTTTCTAATAAAAAGATTTCATCAACATCAAGCTGATTAACTTTTTAATTTCACTTTTTTTAAATATCATAAAATATATGCATAAATTACGTAAATATTATTCATAATCAGAATAGCTTTCTATGTATCTAATAAGTCATGTTAGTTTCAAATTTTGGGTTGCTTGTACAGAAATTTATTTACTTCTAATGTCTAAGTGAAAAGCATTAAACGTAATAATATTTAGGAATAATTATTCTCTGATGAAACATTCATTAACTTTCTAATATTGCTTATAAGTTTTAGTAACATTTTTTTTTTTTTTTTTTTTTTTTTTTACATAAAAACTAATCTAAAATCTCGAATAAAACCTTTTATAATTTGGAATTTTTCTACAAATGAATTTATGATAATGTATCCTAAAATACACACAAAACAAAAGTTTGCAAAAATGAAGAATTGATAATCTGTTTTTTGGTAAGTATTTCTTATGAAATTTGATTAAAATGGTTTTAAAATAATTACATTCTTATATTCTTTCAAAAATGTTATTTTATAATTTTACAAAGTAAGTTTATAAAAAAAATAATATCCTTTTCGATCTCAGATGTAATAAAGCCGATCAGTTTTTATTATTGAAAATTTCTCAAGTTTATAACTGAGTTATGCTTCTATTTTCTTTTTTTTTCCCCCCTAAGCAACAGGAAATATTGCTTAACGCCTTTTTCATGCTCGTTTGTCGGAAAGAATCAAGAGCCCAAGATACCGTGAGTGAAATGATTTTGACGTTTTAGTTTTTGGAAAAGAAAACTTCCACTTGAATCTTCACTATTTCCGTCTCTCTTACAGACAGGAAAAGTGGCAAAAGTAGAATTTTTTGATATATCTAGAACAACCAAAAAAAAAAAATATTTTTTTTTTGCCAATTAAAAAAAATTGTGAAATTCTTTTGAATTTTATTGAAAGTTAATAGCATATTTAGAGGAAAATTCTTTTAACTTTAAGTAAAAATGTGAATCTCATATAAATTTGTTAATACAAATATCAATAAAATAGTTCAAGTCGAATGTAGTTTTTAAATATCTGGCGCTTTGATGGTTATAAATCTCGCCAAGTTTTAAACTTCACCAAAACCTTGAAACATTTCTTCGCAACATTCTTGTTTTTGTTTTTTTAATTTTATTTATAAAATATTGAATTAAATCTGAGAGTTTGAATAAAATAAATCTAAAAACGTTAGCTTTCTCAATTTTTTCTCAAAATAATTTTTTTAATCATTTCATTTCATATTCTTAATTTTAATTACATAATTATTTGCTGTTTAAAATATTATTATTGAAACAAAATATGGAATTTATGGTCTTTTAATTTGTTCTTTTGTTACTTAGGACATTTGGACAAGCCAATATTGCTATGCGAATTCAAGTCAATTTAGACTTTCGTTTAATCAGGACACCATTAAGGTGAAAGTACGATTTTGCTCTTCAAACCCTCCGATAGATGGCACCACTAGAGGATCGACTCCATCAGTTTTGATACTGATCTGAAGGGAGAGGAAATTTTCTCTAGATCATTGCTTCTATGGTAATTACTAAATAATCGACCATAGGGCTTTCGATTCAAAAGGTTTTTACAATCACATATAACGCATGTACTCTGTGGATATTTGGCGGTATTCGGAATCGAACCCCGTCTTTCCGGACATAAGGCCAAACCTTAACCAGTAGGCTACCACGACCCTTTTAAGTTTCAAAGACTCACGAATAAATAATTTTGTGAAGGGTATTATTAACAAAAAGAATGCTAATTACTGTACAAGATATATGCGATCTCTATTAACGTCAACTTTGCACGTTTGATATTTATTTTCATTGCAGTGCTGTCAAAGATAAGGAAGCTACATACCGACTTCTGATTTTATGACTTCATGGATTATTCAACAAAAATCATAGGAGGTAGCTTTTATAATTTTGCAAGTAATTATAAAACTTTGCGCAACTAGTGCTAACTTTTATAACAAATGTCAATAATTATAATGAAAAATTTAATATTTATTTCTCTTATATTTTTCCTTTTTGGTATTTTCGTTTCCGAATTTTGCCAATTGAAAGAGCATTATATTTTGTAATCACTAAAAAAAATATATGCTTGAATTTCTAAAACACTGGTGATGATGTTGCTCAGAGAAACATATTCTATGGTACCTTTTAATTGTTATTTCTAGAAATATCTAAATTAATTAGTTTTAATTAGTTACTTAGAATTTAGTTTTAGTTTACAAAATGAGTATTTAAATTTAAAGATGAAAATTTAAATATCAAATAGAGTTGAATATTTGATGGAAATACAACTGCTACACACACACACATTACAACTACGCAATTTTTATTTTTGTTTAAGATTTTCATAATCTAAATTTAAATATCATAAACTAATTTACTATTTTTAAATTTTTCAATTAATTTTTTTTTATGAAATTAAGCTGTGATATTTGACATTTTAATGCTTCCAATTTGGCTCTGCATAATTGTCTATTAATTCTTTAATAAAAAAAAACTTTCGCAAGAGATTGTCAATAAAAACAAAAACACAGAATTTTAATGTATGAAAATAATTTCAGCCAAAACAAACATTTACTAACATGAGAAATTTTCATGTTTTTATAAGAAGTATTGCTATAAAAATATAAAAGATTTTATTAAAATATTTTTTCTTTTGAATCTTCATTTTTATTTGATCCATGCTAGCTGAAATCTCTGTGAAAACACATATTTTAAGTAAACAACTTCATCTGGAATCAAACAAGATTATGAGTCAAGATAAAGTTATTTTTATGATAATTTTGCATTTAAAAAATATCAAATGCAGTATTAGTTAGACCATCAGTCAGTGTCTAATTCCGGAACTAATTTTCTTAACAGTTTTATCTTATGAATATATAATGGCATCATGAACTTCATCTGACTGCCATAGAACAAACATGTCTATCTGACAAGCTTACATATATTAAGGTATCTCTGTTTGGAGGTTAATGGTTATAGACTTTAATGACCTAAAATTTGTTTACAGTTACTTGGATGTATTGTGTTATAAAGAAGAAAGATATTTACTTGACTTTGTGTATTTATCTATTCAGAGTTATGAATAAAATGGGTATGTATACATATATATGTGTGTGTTGAAATAACGAAATTTTAAACCATATAATGGATAGACTTAAGATTTAAATCTGTTGTAAGGGATTTTAATATCCACAGCTTAAATTGTCTTCAAGGTGACTCTTTATTAGTAATGAGCCGTATTCAAGAGGGAAAACCTGGAAAATTCTCGGCAGAAACAGATATACATATAGAACGAATAAGAGCAACATCATTGCGAATCCTTAATCTTAAAAGAAGGAACAGGAAAGAGAAATCATTTATCGAAAATATTATTTAAAGTTAGTTAATTTATATTATTTATTTTAAAAGCGCTATAAAATCTTCGTCATGTTGGTTGGTTTGTCACTCACCAATCTCAGTTTACACATTAAGGCTACTTCGGTCGTGACCTAAGACCAAAAGTGGATTCTGAGTTTCTATGAGCCATTATAATGATAGCTAGAGTCAATCTACAAAATGTTTTTTTTTTTTTTTTTCTTTTTTTCGGCAGAGTTCTGATAATTCAGCGAAAACTCTACGTTTACTTGATAAAATACCATTTTGCATTCTTTAAGTATGTATTATATATATATATTGTTTATATTGTTATACATTGTTTCCAATGTTATTTAGAGACCAAATCAAAAACATTTTTGTTCCTTTCAACTTTAAAAACATACTTTTCAGTGTGCCTTTAGGTATCAGATAAAGTTTCCGTAGATTTTAAAGTACTCTAACTCAGTTCATAAATATTTTTAAGTATTTTGGCCCGATTTTGACCCTGCTATAAGAAACTATTTACATGTATATCATTGCATGATGGATCATGAAACATGTTGTTGTTACTAATGACACTTGTACAAGCCAAGTTCGCTATGCCTTGGTTATGTGAATTTATATCAATTGGGAGCGTTTTTCGTTTAATCAGAGCACCATGAAGGTGAAAGTACGACTTTTGGTCTTCAAGTCCTTCGATAGAGGGTAGCACCAGAGGATCTACTCCTCTAATTTTGGTATTGATTTGAAGGGGGAGTAAATTTCTCCAGACAATTGCACCCATGGAAACTGCTCAATGACCACCACAGGACTTTTGATTCCACAGATTTAACGAGCACGTATATCGCATGTATTCGTTGGGTCTTTGGCGGCATTGGAAATCGAACCCCACCAATCCGGATGGAAGGCCGATACCCTGACCACTAGGCTACCACGGCCCTTTCACGAAACATCTCTTGAAGATACAAACAGATCAATCAACTATAAAACCTTTTTTAAAACAGTTTTTTATGACCACATTAATTTGGGTATTAGCTATCAAATGAGCTGCTGCATTAAGATCATTTATTTACTTTTTGTTGTAGAAATGTATTTACGATAATTCATCTTTTTTGTTATCCAGAGTGATTTATCTTTCAGACTTTCTCATAAATTACTTTGGGCCGTATAACTATAATTGTATTAGACTTGTTAATTTCATAAAATAAATGTTTATTTACAATGACGAAATTTGGGTTTTTGATTAAAAGTAATAGTAAAAACTTCTGAGTAAAACTTTTTCTATTACCCCATTGGTTAATTTGTTATTCTGCAATTATTTTATCAACCCAGTATTTTACTTTTTCTTAAATAAAAAGTTTAATTCATTAGTCAAGGCGAGAAAATGTTGAAAATTCCGAAGCACACAGCCTGATAAATGTGCTCGAAAACGTAAATGAAAAAGATATGTCGCCAATAAATACACCATTAGTATATGAAAACAAACATTTCTTAGAATTCACAACTCGACACGTGTGTATTAAGAGAGAAGATACGTAACCTATCTCGGGTACAATAATTCTCCACCAGGATATAAACATAAAATTTTCAAACCTTGTTTTACAAGTGTTCTCCTACAAATGACATATTTCCGGACGCACACCTGACAAACCATATTTCTATATTTTTTTATATTTTCCTCTATGTCTTTATGTTCCGCTGCTGTAATCTGAACTCCTACAAGTGACACATTTCCTGATGTACACCTGACACATCATGCTTCCCCCCCCCTTTTTTTTCCTCTATGATTTTATGATTTATTGCTATAATCTGAACTAAAATTATTTTGTTAACTCTCACTTTTGGATTATTAAGGCATGGATTATTTTTTTAATAAATTTTCTAAAAAAAAAATAATAATAATAATAAAATTTACTCAAAGTTAAATTTATGAAGCTGTTTGGCGCAATTATGTCAAAATTTCCTCTACAATAAACCTCGTTAATGTAATAAGTCTATAATTTTAACTGCATTTGCTTTACTTAATTATTTTGATATGAAAGTAACAAATTAAACGAAAAAATTCAACTAATTAAAAATGAATCACTTATCTTCTCCATAATTTTCTTGTCACTAGATAACATAACTCAAACAACATGAACTAATTAATATAATAATATCTTTACAAAAAATTTAAGAGGATATAATGCATCAAATAAGGGCCTAAATTGCCATGTGTAACAACTCCCCAAACTGAAGGTTTCCAGGGTAGTAGTGGGCGTTCCTCGGGAATGACCCTCGAAGATGAGTCTATGGACAGACTCCTCCCTCTTAATTTACTCAACTTAGTAATTAGTTCCATATGTTGAAAATATGTAGCGCTTTTATGAGAATACTCAATCTTTTCTCTACTAGTTAATGAAAAGCCCACACAGCGAGTATTGATGAATTATGAGTTTTCTTAGGAAAAAATATTTTTTATATAATACAGAAAAAGAAAATTCTGTAATTTTAATTACTAATAAATTTATAAAAAGTTCTAAATTTATATTTTTAAATATTTAATAGTTTCGAATAAAAAAATGTACTGTACAAAAAATATTTTACATTCTAATCTTCATTTCAGTAGTTCTTGATTTTAATTGAAATGGAGCTTATACATTGGTCAATTCTTGGAATCCACTTTAAACGGTCTATCCTAGATTCGCCATTCTGGAGCAAATGCTGAATCGTTTTTGATTTCATTCATTATACAAGAATAATTATTTTTGTTGAATTCCTAATACCATTTAATCACTGTAGTTAGTTCATCGAAAATATTTAAACAGGAAGCGTAATGGTACCTAGATAGCTTTTTAAAAAGCTGTTAAATATATTACAAATAATCACTAAACTAGAAATTAATTAAATACGAATAAATATCTATGAGTTTTAAATGTTATAGATTTATATAATTGTACGATATTATATTTTATCAGAAAATAATGAAACCGAAAAAGTAATAATCTTCATTGAAATTTTTACTTTTGAGAAATGTTATACAATTTCACACAATTATCAATTTTTATTAAATATTAAGAAAAACATAAAAAATATTCCATTTAAATAACTCATGCATCATTCAAATAATATTATCCAAAATTTTAAACTGTTTCACTCGGAATGATTTTTTTTTTCAGAACAAAGTGTTCTTTCTCACTTAGAATAATTTTTTCTTTTACTCAGAATACTGTGTTCTTTCAATTAAAAAAAATAAATTCTTCTAAAAAATCTTGAAACTTTACACTTTTGAGTTCGTTTATTATACGTTTCTTTCTAACATTTTTACATTGAATGCTTTTCGTCGAAAATTCGTTTCAGCAATTGTCTTTCAAATTTTATCAGGTCGTATCTTAATTTATTTTATGTGTTTTATATAAAATTCTCATTATATATTTGTGATGTCAATATGTAGGGGTTTTTAATGCTATCAATAAACTCCTTTACAATTTATTTAGAAATGATATATAATAATAGCAAGTGTAATTTCATAAAATTGTCAAATTGTGAATATTATTACATTAATAGTTTGGCTAAACTTTTATTAATATTATACAAAGCATAATTTGATAATGTAGTCAAAACATGTATATTGTTATATTAATAAAAGTATAGCAAAAACTACTTAATCATCTGATTTTTTATTTGGGCTTTCATTTATTGATGTAAAATGATATGATTTTAAATCCATTTGTTCTGATTGAAACCACAGCATGTATTTAGTAACCTTCTACCCATGAATTTCTTTTATGAAAACTTCATTAAAATTAACAATTCAATATATATATATATATATATATATATATATATAAACAAAAAATCAATATATATATATATATATATAAACAACAAATATATATATATATATATATATATATATATATATATATATATATATATACAACAATTCAATATATATATATATATATATATATTGAACTGTTAATTTTAATGAAGTATATATATATATTTATATTCTTTAATAAAAAAACTATTTTTTAAATAAATTATACACGAAATGATATTTATGTGACCTTTTTTTATATTAAATTTCCAGTTTAATTCATTTAAATTTTGGAATATATTTTACCACATATGTATAAATTTGCTTTGCATTGACTATCTTTTATTGTCCTTTAGATATTTTTTTCGAATTGACATGAATGAAACATCAGATATAAATAAGATCTAAAATCTATGTGATATGAATAAAAATGTCTAGCATTATTATATTTTCCAATAATATCAATTTCACTTTCATATATATTTTCAACTGTCTTCATGACTTCCTTTGAGATACACGTATTTAATTATAATTATTTATCATTTGAGAATTCGCACATAGTGAAATTCTGAATATTTTCATATAAATTATTAGATTTTAAAACATAAAAATTATTAAAAAGCAAAGTCTTTGAAATAAAGTTTAAGTATTTAAAATAATTTTTTCTGTCATTGTAGTTTTTTAGTGCTACTTGATTGTTGCAATAATATTTACAAATTAACTTTTATTGTGCTATAATAATTACTATAATTAGTTCTTGGTTTCCGAGGATATATATTTATAAAATTAAGCAAATTAAATTTTAAGGGAGTAAAAAAGATTAAATTTTAAAATTCATTTTATTGGAATAAAATACATTAAATTTTATTTTGCAATACTATTTCAAAAAAGAAAAAAATGGAAAAAACCAAAAAGGTTATTTATAATCTGAATTCTGAATTTTGGTTCACAAATTTATACTATAAGCTATATTTTAAAAACTTTTCGCAGTTTTAAAAATAATATATTTTCCCAATTTTTATTATCGTTATTATTTAGTGTTTTTTTAAATTATCCTTTATAAGTTTAGCGACAGAGTAAATTTAATGCCAAGTATGTTCCTCTGTCTTTTACAATTGTAATTACTTAGAATCAGTATTGTAAATATTTTTTATCGGTATAGATTTCTAAAATATTTTATGCTCCATAAAATATGAAATTATAAGTTTAATTCTAATTTTAGTTTCAAGTTGTATAAAGTAAGATTCGTTTTCCACGATGCTAGCTAAAAATGACAATTTAATGTAAATCATATTAACGACAATTTTATTTTCCTGTGTATAATAATTTATTTAACTCTGTGATTGTGAACAATGCTTCAAGTCATATTAATTGTTTAATGTTTACATATTGCTTATTTCTTCAAGGAATATTTAATTTTTCAGTATATAAGAAAGCAGTCAAATATAACTTCTAAAATTTCATTAAAAGACAACTAAATTAAATTAAAAATATGAATTAAGGAATTAAAAATACATTTGGGTGAATAAAAATACAATTATCCTGTTTTTTATTTCATACTTTGATATTACGTAAGCAATATCAAAATTTCGAAAAATATCATAAAAATATTCATTTTAAAAAAGTTAGGGAATATGTAATAAAATGAACTTAAAAATATATGAGGGATAAATCTCCAAAAATATAATTACTTAAATAATCACATTTTTAGGAATTTATATATTCTTTCTCTTATTTCATATGTGTATTCATGAAATATGTATTATAATTAATTTTTAAGATTAAAAACGTTAAACTAAGTTTTTCTTTTTCCATAAAATATTATTTTAAGCTAATTGGTATTTATGACACTTCGGCAAGCTCTCTTTGCTGATGGCTATGCGAATTTAAGTCAGTAGGGTGCGTCTTTCGCTTACCCAGAGCACCACGAAGGTGTAAGTAAGACATTGCTCTTAGACTCCTCCGGTAGATGGCACCACTAGAGGATTCACACCCACAATTTTGACATTGATATGGAGGAGGTGAAAATCATCTGCAGATCATTACATCCATGGTAACCACTCAACGACAGGACCGACCACAGGACATTCGATTTCATAGATTTGAAGATCACGAGTGTCGCTTATACTCGTTGTAACTTTGGTGGCCTTGGGAATCGAACCTCAACCTATTGGACGGAAGGCTGATGCTCTAACCACTAGGCTATCACGGCTTGAGCCAATTTGCTCTTAGTAAAGAAAAAATTTTCAGTTTTCATTGCAAGTTTCTTATAAACTGATATCTCTATTTCATGTATATCCGATTCTTAGCTATATTATTAAGTAAGGTCATGTCAGAGTTAAAATTTTAAAACCTATATTCCTTTGAACTAGAGTTTTTCAATTAATTTGCAAGAAATTGATGCTACCAATAATTTTTTTGTGTGTTTTATTGTCAATATAGCAAAAAAAAAAAAAAAAAAAAAAAATAAATAATATATTAATCTAAGTGTTAAAAAATGCGCAATTTATCTAGGTAATTTGCGCATTAATTAGGTAATTTAATTACACTTTAACTGGCCACACACACACAATCTGCTTTATCTGCTCATCATCCATCCAGATAATCTGCAAAATAACTGATTTTGGGGCTTAATGGTAATACTATGCATTGCTTAATTTACAAAGATTACTTAAGATGTGTACCATACTGAATTATTAATAATTTTAAATACTTAGATAGATTTAATAATTGATTAGAAAACTGAAAGTCAAATTATTATTTTTTTTAAATTTTTATATTTCAAACTTTAATCTAACATTCGGAAATTTTTCTAATTTATTTTATTCTTTTATATAAATTAGTATGAATTATAAGAATATATATTTAAATAAAGCATGCACTAGTGATTTCAAATCTAATGATTATTTGTTTTCTTTAAAAGCCGTTATAAATACAAATAAAATTTCCCATTAAAAAAAATAAACATTTTGAAATGAAAATTCAAAGCTGTAAGATATGATGAGAGGTCTCAATTATTTTTCCTAATCAGAATTTAAAAAATTGTATAAAAATGTTAACCAGTTTCCAGAGAAAAATGTCATTGTAGATTCGTAGCTTTAGTTTTGATATTCATGAAAAATTAAGTATTTCGGCTTAGTTTCTTGGAAATTTAGTACTCGCTCTATTTTTTAACCAAAAAGTATATTAGTGCAGAGAGTACAAGTACTGTCTTGCCTATAATTGCCATTAAATATAACAGCAAATCAGAGACAAAAGTTAAGGAAAACGTATGTAAATATAAGTAAGATTTAATAGTAGCTTTGGCAAATCAAAAATTTAATAAGCTTTACTGGAGATAATCTTCTAAAATTCTTGAATATTACATATTCAGGAAATTTAACTGAAGAAATTTAAATTTAACAAAATCAATTTTGTTGAATTGTGTGTGCTTTTAATTATAAATTATTTAATTGTTAATTTGCTTATCAATTGTCAGTTCTCAGCTTATTAATATTGGCTCTGTTAATTGGCTTGATTCATAAAATGTTACCCTTATCCATTCAACATGAATTTCATTGACTGAGAAAATATTTTATAAGATTATTTTTAATTAAAAACACATCGCCTATCAACGATGTTTCTTTTTTTTTTAACAAGTCTTTCTCTTTTGTAATATATAAACTTGAAAAACAGAAATAAATTTAATTATTCATTATCTAATTAATGTTTTTGTAGATTTGATGCAAGTTAAACCAGTTATCATTTATTCATAACTACCGAAGTGTAAAGATGCAGTTGCTTTGAATTTACTTTTATTAAATTAATTAACGATTTGATATTTTCTCACAATTATCTTTCATCAATTCTATTACAAAAGGTCGTGTAAAAACGTGTAAACTAGATTGTGTTATAGAAATATAAAGACGCATTCATTTACAGAAGAAAGATTCCGGAACTTTGAAGAAGAATTTTAATATATAGTGTTAATAAAAAATAAAGTGAGACTTTTCATTAGAGAGGATTATTAATTTAACTAGGAAGGTAATTGATTTAATTGGAGATGGGTGTCGGCTAACTGTCCTTAGAATAAGCGAACCAAATATTCTTGAGAAATTCAATAAATTAATGAACAGAGAGAAAGTCTAAAAACAAATCACGCAAAATTTATCTTCACAATTTAAAATTTTTAATTTTCTTTATACAATTAGCATAAATAACGATTTAACCTTATTGTTTTTATATTTCTTATTCATCTGCTTATTCCTGTAAACTCGAAGTCATACACTCTACCCTTTTTTCATAAACCCAAGATATGTCAAAAAGCAAACACATGGACAAGAATACTGTTTTAGGTCTAGCATAAAAAATACTAAACACTATCTTTTTTTTAAATATTTTAAATGATATACATAATTATTTATAGTTATGTTAAATATTTTAAGGTACTAGAACACGTTCAGAGTTAAAATTTGATATATTCCAATATTATTCTTCAGAAATGTTAAATATGCATACAATTTTAAGTGTTTTTTAAAAAAATTTAAAAAATGCTATATCAAAAACTATTAAACGTATTTAAAAAAATTAATACCAAATAATCCATATGTTGTTATCTAGAGCATGTACTAAAATTTTAAGTTTTTGTTAAAAAGTAAAAAAAATTACGGCCAGTTGAATATGCTGAAATTTTAGTCAAAATTTCTATGCCATTATTCGAATAACAGGCCATAATTTGGGAAATATTTTAGCGATTAAAATTCTTTTAGTACATTCCCTAGAAAACAATATACAGATCACGCTCATGAAATTCCATAGTGATATTATAAAAATGTTTGGAGTTATCGTTTTTGTAGCGTGCAAATTATAGATGCAAATTAAAGGCGTGCAAATTATAGGTCCTCTAAATACGTCCACTTTTGGTTTCCTAATCTTTACGAAATCCTTTATATCTCGGAATCTAATTAATGTAGAGACAAAAACAAACCTGCTTTAGAAAGCTATATTTAAATTCCTTATTTAACGAAAGAATAAAATAAATTTATCATTTTTGGTCGAAATTGACGTTTTCAATGTGTACGAGTACCTTAAGTTTAATGTTTGTACAAAATAGTTATAAACATATTCCATTTTATCTCAAATTGTAATCAAAATTAAAAACTCTAACAAGAAAGTTTATTCTCATTAAAAGAATATACGAAATTGATGGAAGAACGAGGGGTGTAGTTGCAAGCAAATAACAAGAAGACAAGAAATGATCTGTCCTGGGAAAACAAGAATTAAAATCGCCAGTGAATGAAGGGTACCGAATGAATAGTTGAGATTTGAAAACGAACGAAGAATGACAGACTAAATGAATGGTAAGATAAATGAATGAATTATTCAGTTAGATTGGATGGGAAACAAATCCTATAAGTAAATAACAAATAAGATGAGAATTGAAACTCAATCAAAGAACAATTATTATTCTGTATATACTCTCATACTTCTAACGTAAAGTTTGTTATTTACATGTTTTTATTTGTTATTTACTTATCACCTTTTCCATTGAATTGTTTAATCGATTAATTAATTTTTTTTGAGGAAATGGAATTACGATTATTTTCATTTTAGGGTTTCAAATCAGAGATTGAGAATAAAATCTGTTCTTCAAGAAACAGGAAAACTTAAAAGGAAATATAACTCTGTACTTAGAATACAAAAAGAACTGAAATTGACAGGACAAATGCATGATTTTCTTTTTGCCCATGAGGATTGATATGATTAAAGTGAAAAACTTAAAAGGCAAAGTGCACTGGAAGAATTGAATAAAAAATAGAAAAGTAATTAGATTACTGTGAAGATAGAGAAGTCAGATTAGAAAACGAGAATCTATATATATCTATATATATATATATATATATATATATATATATATATATATATTATTGTATTAAAACTATTCTAGTGTTCTACTTTAGTTTTATTAGTTACTTAAATTTTCATTATTAAATCATTCAAGGGAACGATTAATTTAATTTAAGAAATCATATTGAAGTTCTATTCAGGGATATAACAAACTATACTATAAGAACACTTAGGATTGATTTTCTAAACCAAAATTTAAAAATCATATTCAAATTTATTTCGGCAGTAACTGGTTGGTTGGTTTTTATGGCGCAAGGTCCAGATAAGGACAAGCTGCGCCAATCACAAGATATTTCGGCAGTAACTGATTGCTAGATTGAGTGATTAATCTAATAAGCTCTCTGTTTTATGAAATATAAAAAATAAATAAATGAATAAAAAAAATAAATTAATATTTTCTACATTCTAATATTTTTACTTTCATTAAGGTTCAAATAAAATATTTTATTTAAACAGAACTGTGGCATTTCATCTCAAATTGAAGTCTAAAATTTAGATTTAATGAATCTATACATATACTTGATTATCAATGCTTACTATTCGAGTAGCGCAATATTACATTATTATGCATACCATATATTTGCATGCTAAACATGATTACCACAAAACGTAGTTGAAGTGTTTGAGTTTTGATTAGAAGAAAGTTGACATTTTCCTTCAAACTCCTACATCCCACTAATGGAAATATATCAGATCTTATAAGCATTTTATTCACATAAATCTTCAGTATTTCGCTTCAGCAATTGAGTCGTGTATCAAAGTAGCAATATTTTGGACACAGCTGAGACAACTCTTCTAATGAACCTGTCGCAAATCATTATGTTATGAATTAGATTTAATGTGTAATTCGTAATAAATTTACGTAGTAGTCTGACTTATACAAACGAACCTCAAATAACTTATAATCAATGAGATTTTTTTCAATTTCCAAGTCACTTCGGAATTTCACCTTTCATCACAGAAAAAAACGGAATCAGGAAACATTTTGTAGTGGGGCAACCAGTAGATTTGTGCCATCATGACTGAACTTTTATATTTCGAAGATATTGCATCAGCATGCTTCCCTGTACTTAGCTCTAAGTTGGACTCTACCAGTGACATTGAAGTAGCCTGGTAGGAGTCATTGTAATTTAGAGCCAAACAAAAGACCCTTTGACCTATCACCTACAAAAGTATCATTTCTCTTGGAATATATTGTAACCACGACATATTTAATGAGCTTCAGTGACCTTTAGTAAACTCCTCAAATTTTTTGGTTAAGCTGGGGTTCAAAACCACTGCCTTCCTATAACGAGAACGACGCAATAACCAACCAGGTTGCCGCGGCCTCATAATTTAGAAGTAGAGATCAAGCAGAAAATCCCCAGACACGGCAGACGGACCTCTGGGGTATAATATCAATTGAAGAACATTGCAGCCTCAATCTATAATTTGCATTCTTCAGCCTCTATCAGAAAACGATAAATCTTTGGTTAAGTGAAAATTAGAACTCACATTACCATGTGATAACGAGTAGTATAAATATCCCTAAGTATTCTAGAGAGTGTTGGTTTACAAACAGAAACTGAGTCGTATTTACAAGTCACAAGGGTAGAAAACCGTTAAATCTCAAACACCCATTCCGACAGACGTGCATGCAAAAGGCAGAAATCAAATTTTTACCTCTTGTTGTTCAGCTATGGTTAAAACTGAAATCGAAGAGGCTGGAACCTTTGTCTTTAAAGCATTTGTCTTACCACTTGCCTGTTTAAGATTTAAATAAAATCACAAATATCCATAATTTTTATTAGAATAGTATCCTTGAATTTTTAATTAAATTCTCGAACACTGATCATTGATGATCTAATAATCTCAAAGCAGAAATACATGATGTCCACTTCTTGATGTTTAACAATAACGCGAAGATGTGAAACCAGAAATAATTCAGTTTAAGTTGTCTTACCAATAAATATATGTTTTACCAATAGTTACGGGTATTTAGGAAACAAAAACGATATATAAGTAGCAAGATATTAAATATCAATTGAAAAATTCGATAATTACCAAAAATAAAATATGTCGCTGTTTGAATGCTTAATCCTAATGCATAATTATCTGCTAGAAAAATTCAATTTCGCTTAAATGTTAAAGACTAATGAAAAACCACTTCATTCAATGCAGCTGAATCAGTGATTGTTGACGGAAGCTTAGAATGGATGAGTCAGTGAAAACATCACGATCCATATTTTAAAGTCAAAAAACAGGTGCGAAAATACACGGAAGCAGGTGCGCTTCTATCATGATCTTTAATAGATATTGGTGTTGAAAGAGAAACACAGAAGTACTTTCCGGACATTTAGAATGCTTGTTCACGTTTGCCGCAAATGTATAAAAATAACAGTTAATAGGACTGAACTAATACATTCAACTTCAGGATCGGCTTCTGTAACAAATAATCGCAAACTTATCAGGAGAAAAAATTACTTAAAACTATGATAGTTTTCTTTTTCCATCCAGCAGGTCGTAAATTTTGTCTTTTGGATTTTATTATTACTTCTGTAACCAGAATACGTAAATAAAGCTAGGAAAACAACGTTTTCGATAATTTAATTCATACGTATACACGTCCTTAAAGTATATAATTAGCTTTATATTTTAAATACCGCTACTTAAACTGTTCAATATAGCCTGGGAATTTATTCCTCTAGGTCTTCTATTTAAAAAAAAAATTACTGAATAAAAGTTCTGTGAAGTAAATATTAATTTTCTTGATGTAATTACTAAGATCCAGCACAAGATGCAGTTCATTTTAATAGCTTCCTGGATCAATTCTATAGAAAACAATTTGTTCCTGTAAACAACATGTAATGTATTTATCATTTAAGCTTTTAGGAAAAGACTAGTGACACTATTACTTAGTATTATGGCTGTGTTCCTTAAATTTAGACGTCTGCTTCAATTGAACTACAGGATATGAGTTTATATTTCTGCTTTCTACAAACGAATTTTGTGAGGAAATTCTTTGGGGGATTTCCGAGTTTCCATCTAAGTGAAACATTTTCCTTCTAGATAACCATTGAAGATGTTAAAATCTATGAAAGATACTTTTGTCATTCTAAAACAGATGTACTATCAAATAATATTATGTTCTTAAAAGTATCAGTATAAGACTTTTTCCCATGCTAATCCAGTGTAATTCTAGTTTCCCATAAGAATATAACGAAAAGAAGCGGTGAATATTTTGGACCATTTGAATCTAATGTCACTTTAATGATGATAATTTTACTTAACCGAAGAAATTATAATTATCAAATAATACGTATATGATGCACTCTACTTTTACTTTTAAAATTTTAGGATTGTCAATGTAGTTAGTATTGTTTTTTCAAAGTAAAAAATTATCATCATATGTATTCACTGATTTCTATTGAATATAATCATCAAGCCAATATATGCGCTTTTTCTGTCATGCACAGGTAAGGGTTGAAGATCTGAAAAGGAAAACAAGTTCTGCAACACAAAATCATTCAAATCAAGTTTAATGTGTATTACAATAAAGGATTTTTTCAAAGAAAACTTTGCAAAAAAAAAAAAATCTTATAAACACATAATTTGGCAAATATAATTCCCATTTATTTTTGCTCTAACCTGGAAGTCGAATTGTTAGCAATCTTGTTTTCAGTCAACAGCTCATGGGTTCGAATCCCACATGGGCTTGGAGGTTTGTAGTGGATCGGAATTCTCTTTAAACCATAGGTTCCGGTCTAATTAGTTATCGTGTACAAGAAATGACCACTAAGTGACAAATCAAACTGGAAACTGAGGTAGTTCCAGAAAATCAGTGTCTTATTTTCGACAGAAAAACGTGAAGAGGATATTACTCTCTTTCACACTTTCACTAAAAATCTTAATATTGTCTCTTACCATCTATCTGCCGAGCTGGTAGCCGAATGGTTAGCGCTCTTGCCTTCGGTTCAACAGTTCGTGGGTTAATCCCATCTTGGGCATGGATGTTTGTAGTGGTTCGGAATCCACTTTAAGCCGTAGGTCCCGGTCTAATTAGCCCTCGTGTGCAAAAAATGACCGTTGAGCGTCAAATAAACAAACTTGCCATCTATATCTGATTACTTATTATATTTATTGCTATTTCTAGGAAAAAAAGTGCTCAGAAGTTATTGGACAAGAAATCCAGTACTTCAATTGCATAGACGCAAAGAGTCACACATTTCAAAAGATAAAAATAAATTTATGTTTTCCCAAAATAACAAAGTTAAATCATATATTTTTTATTTGCTTTAATTTTGTTGTTTTGGAAATCACTGATTATGTTTTTATGGGTTTCATGGAATACACACACACAATACTTTTAATACATCTTTCTGGAATTTTGGCATGATTAATCAATAGTCTACATAACTATTTGCGCAAATTTGAGAAATGGCCTAATTACCGTAATATGAAACACAATTTTATATTCAGAGTAGATATATTAGAATATTTCCAAAAACAAGAGACTGATGTTTTTGTTGCTCCATACATTTGCTACTTCTATGAATTTCTAAGGAAAAAAATCCCTATTTTTTGCATTTATTTCTCATGACCTTTTCTAGAACATTTTTTTTTCACATTTGGCCGAAATCAAGCAAAACCACGAAAGTCAAATAATAAACTCAAGATAACCAACCCAATCAGCTTTCAAAATCATTATCATCAAATACAAAGAGCTTCCAACTGGCGCACAGTGAAATCTCTTTTTTAGCAGCTAAGCAATCATAAAATTGAGGGCAAAAATATCTTCCTCATCCAAAAAGGCGATTTGAGAAACACGCTATGCAAAAGAACATTTTAAAACGTATCCATTTCCCCAAACAAAACGTGAGTTTTATGATACAAACAATAGCTATCATTATAAATTAACTTGAATTCATTTGAATAAAGAAACCTTTAGAATTAAATGTGGCACCCTCTGTAAGATAACTGACCAAACTGTTTTGAATATCTCAAAGGTAAATCTTAAGTTCACTTCGCTTTGATGTTCTCTAAGATAAGACATCTTTTCATCAGTATTTTAAAACCGGCGGAGTTTTATACAAATCACTAATCTTCTCAATACATATAACTTAGCTGAGATAAAAGTCTACTTTTATTTTATAGGCGAGGCCGTATAATTTAATAAGAAATTTATTTCCAGTTTAATAGCAATTTTCACTTCCTTATCGCTGGGTGTGAATAAAGTGCACAATTAAATTTTTCTCAAGTTAAAGTCTCTTTAAGTTAGCAATCTCTGCACAAAACCCCAATAATGAATCAACCTTTATTAGACAGATACACAATTTATGTCTTTGCAGATAATTCGTAATAGAATTTATTTTCAACCATTAAGTTAATTTAAAATAGACAGAAAATATAATCTATAATAGTAATCTCTATTCTAAAATGTGAATATATTTCAGTTGAAATAATTTTGAGAAAACATAGCTGCAAAATGCATTTGTATTCTATCGGTCAACATTTAAGACTTTAAAAATTATTTCTTTTCAAACTAACTCACTCTTTTATATAATATTTTTCTTTTTTTGTCTAGTTTAAATAGTTTGAAGATAAATTGATTAAATTTATCAGAAAAATAAATCTGCAATACATTTTTACTCTTTTTTAAATATTATCTGGCTTAAAGTTCATTTATAGACAATGGCATAAATCCTGAATATAAAACTCAATTTCATATTTTCGGATTGTTTCTTGAAATTTTAAAGCCAAAACTCAAATTGAATAATATTAATGGAAACGTAGTTTTAAAGTCAGGATTATAATCGACAATACCGTAATTCTTATTCAACTGACTCCAAGATTCTAAATAAAGATGATTTATGGACATTGCTTATGAATAACTATTTAAGCTAAATAAGTAAAAATGTCATGTATTTATTTGAGGAAATCTCAGTTATATCGTTTCCAGGTATAATATGCTTTTTTTTTTCTAGTTTAAATAGTTTGAAGATAAATTGATTAAATTTATCAGAAAAATAAATCTGCAATACATAATCTGCAATAAATCTGCAATATTTATTATTTGATTGAAAATGATTTTTCATTACAAAAATCATGCTTTTAAGTCTTTTAACATTCTTAAAGTAAGAGTTTTCTCTTTGTTAGCAGGAATTTTAAAATTTCATCCAGTATCTATATTTTCACTGATACGGACATTTAATGAAGAGTTAAAATTATACACTTTTAAAATGACTGTAATCCGATAAAAACTAAGAAATAATAATATATTAAAGAATAAAATATTACTTTTTCTCTCTTTATTTCCGTCAAAGTCTTCAAAGGTAATTTAAAAATAAATCATTTTTAGAAACACGTGTTAACTATAATAATTTTATTGTATTATAACTAAAAAAATGCAAGATTTTGTAGGAAATGGAAGATGATTGAATATAACATGGAATGGAAGTGAGAAAATAGAAAATATTTTTTGCATTTTAATTAATAATAGAGAAAATTGAGAGGGTAGAAATTAATTTTTATAACATATTTTTGTCAAAAGAATTATAAAGGATATATCAATATTTTTAATATATACAAAAATATAACTTTCCAAAAGGAAAATTTTAAAAGTAAAATTTTCTAGAGAAGTTATATCATTTAAAAATCAAGTAAATATAAAAGAAATAAACATTTAATATATTTATACACTATATCATACTGAAATATTCATTTGTATTTTAAAATTTTATAATTTTCCTCAAAAAGAGTTTTTGAGCCTTTACATTCCGCGCATAACTCAATTTGATCAAATAAACTAACAATACAAATTAATTTTAAACTACCAAATTTAAAACAGGCTCATTTAATAATTTGGCCCTTTTCTTCACTTTTTTTTAAAAAAATGCGTGTGATTTTTGGTGACAATGGAAATATACCCATGACTGATGAGGAATTAAAAACGCTTTCACGTCAATTGAATCCATCATATGTTATTACCATTTTATGCATTGCCATTTTCTAACCAAGGAGTGGTACTTCAATTTGAAAAATCACACACAGATTCTATTTAAGAAGAAAGTAGATATTAAACTATCCGTTATACGAGTTTTTTGTTTGAAGATGTAAATACATATTAATAATTTACTATTACATTTATTAAAATTTTCTAATATTAAGCTAACTTTTATTATTTGTAATCCAGTAGTTGTTATTTTTATTATCATTATATTATTTATTATTTTATTTTTATTATTATTTATTATTTCATAACCATATTATCTAATTAGATTCTATGAATATCATTAACTAAATTTATCTTTATGGATTCTCACTGAAGTAAAATAACTTAAAAAATAGGTAAAATAAAACTATTATATTACTTTTAAATATATAACTTAAGATAAATTTAAATAGTATTAAAATAAAGACATAACATATTTTAAAATTATATACATAATTAATATACTCTTTTCATAGAAACTAAAATTATTTTTTTATTATACATTTAGTGAATGAACTCTCTGTACCGTATATCTAACTGTATAGTGCTCGTCCATTAAATATCAACTATATATATGTATATTCTAAATCTTCTTAGTTCGCAAAGTTGCCAATCGACTGATTTGCAATTCGATTATTTATTTATTTATTTTTATTATTTTTTTTTACGTTTTATGAGAAACTCACTACTGTATGCCCCTTTATTAACACTTAATTTATATAATTTGGCACATTTTTCTAACTACAAGAGACATCTATTTCCTTAAATTGAAAAGGAAAGCTAAACTTTTTATTTTTAAATTTAATAACATTTTAAAACGAAGCTAAAAAGACAATTGTGAATCTTTTTTTTCATTATATATACTAAGTTTTCTTTATGTGTGCTACTTATTTAAATACAAATACACTCATAAATCTTAAAGTTTTTTTTTAGAGCAGTTATATTATTTATTTCTATTAATTAACAATTATAAACTCCGGTAAATATTTATCAATTAATCCATCAAATTTATAAGCACCACATGTGATTAATCATAATTAAATTTTTTCATTGATTTTCAGTTTGAAAAAGCAGGCATCGAAAGCTGCTTATTCATCAGTGAAATTAAGCCTAATATTTTAAATGAAAATAAACCTGAAGTAAACTTGATAAGCAATTAGTTTAACTTTGGGTGCTTAAATTATTTTGTATTACCTAGTTCTCTCTATCAAGTATTATTTTCTCATAAAACAATATGAATAAGAACCCTGGTGGTATTTTAAAATATTGAAAATAATCTCATCCTCCAAAACAGCAAATTGAAAGGATTATTTCCCGCTTGCCGTTCTCTAATCCGATTTCCAATCACTTCAGTAGGGTGACAAGCAGTTCGTGAAATAGGATTCAAGAGGTTTCAAACCAAGGGATTTTTAATAATGCAAAGAGGGTAGGGTTTTTAATAACCACCCCATCCCTCACACTAAATAACTCTCATCCAAGAAAATATTTGCATAACAAAGCTAGAAAAGTATTGCTTTATGTGAGAGGCAAGGAAAAATCAATTCTTATGTCATGGAAAGAAAATGGTAATTCTTTCAAAAAAAAAAATTTTTTTTGTATTTTCTTTATAGCTTTTTATTTATTGGACATATTTTCAGGTGTCATAATGACACTTTGATTTTTTTCATAAAAAAATAAACAAGTAAGAAAAATGGTGATTTTTTTAAACATTTAACGTTAATTATTCTTTCACTTAAATAAAGATTTTTTTAATTTAATTTGAATGAGGCACAAATATTAGGTAATCAGTAAAACATCATCACTTCATTAAATAAAAATACCAAATGAATCAATAATGATATGATAAAAATCAAGTATTTTCATTAAGATTATTAGTCTGACTGGCATCTTAAGACAATTTTCTTCTCGTATGATATTATCTATCCTGACATTTTTTAGATAGTATTGGTCCTTCGAAATAAAAATGGAATGTTTTTATTGATCTATTTAGCATTACACTCAATCGGTTCGTTAATATGTGTTTAAGTAAAATGGGGAATAAAATATGATTACTGCATTAGAGATAAAAAAAAAAGCAAGAATTTCGCAGTCAACGATATTAATTTTATAGATAATCACATTTTCAGTAAGTGATTTTGATGTTAAGCTTAATAGCACTCGCATCTTTTCCTGTTCATGAGCAAGCGATCTTTATTGTAGTGTTTTAATGAGGGAAGACTATAATACCATTAATTATTTGAATAAGAGCAAAAAAAAATCGTGGTACTCATTTAAAATAATTACATGTTCTAGTTGTAGTCTGCGTACATTGTGCTTCTTGTCATCTTTGAAACCATTGATATGTTAGTACGTCTAGGATGAGTTGGAAGCAAGATAACAATAGTATAAGTAAAATGTGCTTTGATAACATTCACCTTTACAATCATTGCTACCTCTTTTTAAATTGCAATCTAGTTCATCAAAGTTAGTTTAGCTATCAATCTTCAACTATTACATTTCCATAAGCAATTTGTATAATATTTTCACAGCTAAATTAGTTAACATACCAAGATTTAAGTTTCTCAGAAAAAAATTTAATCATGAAACTCAAAGACATGCAGCAGAGAGTGAGACACAGTAAAAGTCTAAACTGACTTTGAATTTTTCAAAATGCATTCAAACACTTCAACTTTTGAATTTGGCAGTTTGCAATTTTTATACTTTTATAATAAAATTAGGCAGCATAAACTGACTTAGTTAAATTTGAGAGAAATGTTTAATAAATGCAGATTCCAAAAACTTTAATCTGAGCATGGAGAAACAAGCCAAAACATCACAATTTATAATCTTGAGTCACACACAAAAGCACTTTATACTCCCTTCACTTCCACTTTTCATTTAACAACTACCAAATAATGCAGGAAACCAGAATGAATAGCAAAAATGCTATGACCCCAGCCAAGATTCTCTTCCATCCCATAGCGCATTGTATTATCGAATTCCTATTTGTGCGCAGCTATTAAGTCCAATTAGGCGGCGAGGCACCCTCCAGGGACTCCAAAATGCCGTCCTGCGGCGGCTTGGCCTTTGAAGAATCAGCCTCCCTTACGGAACCAATATCCAGAATCGTCATGAATACTTCCTACCTCAATTAGAAGGGATACGGGGGATGCTGCACTTCCCTTAAAAGAGGAAGCAATATCCTTGTTTCCGAATTGTATATCTTTCATCCAGATAAAACCTATTCAAGATGTATTTCGATTTGGTATGGCCCCATGGGGTTTATATCTCATCTTTTAATATGCAACTGATGGATGGCATGATAGGGTGTCTTGAAAATTCATGCGACATAAAAAGATAATTCGTTTCGAAATCATTTGTACTTATATGAGATCACATAAGTATTCATAAGCATACATATTATTATGCAACGTTAAAAAAATGTATTACATAATGCTACGGTCTATATTACTTTAATGTTATTAAGCTACTTTCTTTTACTTGCTATTAAGCTGTAATGTTAAAAAATATTGAAACAATTTAATTCAGATTGAGGCAATACTAAAAATTATTATACCTTAAATGCTATTTTTTTTTTGTGGTTGGCATTGTAATAAAATATTGTTTCTCATTTAAATTTTTGAATACTGTAAAAGAAATATAGTATTATAAGTATAAGAATAACACACTCACTGCCATATTTTTCTTCTTTTCAATACCAATCAGCGCATATTATTTATTTTCATACGTCATTTATTTTGCATTTAATTTCTAATTTTTCTTTAACAAACAAAATATGTTTTATTTAAAATTACATAAATCTAGATACCAAGTAAAACAAAGATGTGAATGAAAAATTGGAATCGTAAATTCAGAGTTAAAATTGGATTATTTAAAGTAGTAACAAAGCATACTTGAATTTTTTGTTGAAATGTTCTATTTCTGTGTTCCATCAACATTGGCATTTTTTCCCCTGCATAATTTGGAATCATTACTTAAAATGGAACGTTCTTATGCAACTTAGATAAAGATTCTTTACCTGCAAAACAGATAATCTACTCTCGAGTAACAGAGAGAGAAAATTCTCTACAAGAATTATACAAATCAAATATATATGATGGGAATATATATTCAATTGAATTTTGTGCATATGTTTCTATAGTATGTTTATACTAACGAAAATATAATATATATATAATCAATTCCTTTCAACTGAAGTAAAAAATTAAATAAAATACCCCATAATTGGAATGACATCCAGAAAAATAAATTAATTAGATTTAAGTAATAACATGGAAAATGAAAATAAAATATTTAGTTTTAGTAACAATTTTAAGAAGACTGAAATGAAACCATAAGTGTTTATTGTTGATTGTGCATTTGTGAACAAACTCTAAGCCTGCTATCTAATAGACTAAGCTATTTCAAGACAACTTAGGTACGAAATATTTAACTTAGTCTATTAGTTCATGTAAAGGACTTAATTTAGAGAAATTTATTAATATAAATTTAAGAAAAAAAGTAATTACTTTCTTTAGAAACATATCATAGTTCGCTATGCTTCAAGAGAAAGTAAAAAATCACTTTCTCTTGAAGCATCTCAACAAATAACAAATATTTCTGCGGCAAACTAATCAAACATGAGTTGTCAAATATTTAACCCTTTAGAACTGATGGAGAATTCCATGTAGTTTACAAATTCCCGCATCACAATTTGAAACTAATAGGGAAAACAGCTATTAAGTTTATTGTTGCAAATTCTGGATCAAGCTATTCTTAAAATACAATGAAATTATAAATCAGTAAATAGATAATGTAATCAATATGTTAATGGATGGAGTTATGAAAAGAAAAATTGACTAATTATAGAAAACAAAAGTGACAAAAATTAAGTAACAATCTGACACTGTCAATTAATACCTAGTTTGAAAACTTAAAATATTATAAGCATTAGAATTCCTTTCTATTGAAAACTAAATTTTCAGTTCAACTATAAAAAAATGTGATAACAAAATTTATATCACCCATTAATTTGATTTTCATATTTTGGGTTTAAAAGATATGTTATAAGCATTAAGATCTGTGGCATATCCAGATCTTTATAGAAGAAAAATAATTTTTTATTAATACCATAATTATTATAAATAAATAATAATACCACTTTTTATATATAACTCATCATATAAAGTTGGATCTTGTTGAAATAATGTACTATAGACTTGAAACAGACCATGAGGGGAAGACCAGCTTTCAAGAATATTTCCTTATTATTGCATTATTTATATTTCCATTTACTACAAAATAATCATGTTTAAACCTTTTGTCATGCAATCAATTATCAGGAAATCAATTAGATATTGCCTTCTAAATGTAATGCAATAAGGATGCATAACTTCAATTCTTTGTCTTTATATATTTTAGGTAATCACTGTCAGAATTTGTGGTCATATCACTTTAAAACACTTGTTACTTCACTTTTACATTAACAGTTTTTCAACCAATTAAATATTATAATCCATATTTTACACACAATAATCTACACAATAAGATATCTCATAAAATTCTAACATTCAATGCGAAACAGATTGAAGGAATTTTTCTTAGCTTTGCATTAATCTTTATAGTATTACATAGTACTGTTTCTTCCAATATACTCAAAGACTACTTTTTTTTTTTTTATCATGCCAGCTTAATTCTTCAATTTTCACTGTATATCTTTTCCCAATGTTAATAGACGTGCTTTTAAATGTTTAATTACATCTTTTTAAATTATTTAATATTTAAGAGTGCCAGTTTCATGAATTTTACTCTAATTCTTTCATTACCATAGACTTTATCAAGTATGAGAATTATTTTATATAGTTTTCCAAGGGACAAGTGACTACTTTACACTATTTCTATAATTTTGACTTTTTACAAACATACTAAATGGAAGTATACAATAAAAACCAACAGATTTATTAATAATTACCTAGACAAGTGGACTCCTTTGGATTTCAATTAATGGAATCAAGAGCTGAATCCCATTGTAACCTGGTTTGATCCTTAGAAGGCACTAATTGTTATCAGATGCATTCTTTAAACATTCAAATGAAGGAAAGATATTTCATATAAAACTAAGCAAGTAAGTGTAACGTTGTCTTTAAATCGAGAAAGCAAGTTAATAAACATTTAATAAAACTTCTGAGAAATAAATTGTATAAAAAATTAAGTGCACTGAATGAGTAAGGTAAAACCAAATACCAATTCAATTTTTTTATTACCTTTGCTTACAAACTTTTAAGACTTCCACTAAACCTTCATATTTTTTATCATGAAGTTACTAGCTGTTAACAAAAACTTTTGTATTTATATTTATTTGGCCAGGGAGTGTTGCAGTGTAACTTTAATGTTCATATTCATATTCTTAAATGATGATTTTTTAGGCTATTTTTAATTGGATACTTACTTACATCATCCAATTTCTGTGATTATCAAAAAGTTTCGAATATAAAAAATATTCCACGATTTTTTTTTAAAACTTATACACAACACTTTGCTCTTCATAACACAGACATCCTTTAAGAAAATTTGCTTGCTTTCAATGATATAATTTTCTAAGCAATTTAAGAAACTAAAATACAATATTTATTTTAAATTATAATTAAAAAAAATGTTAATTTCAAAATAATGCATCCTCTACATAAAATGAAAATCCCATGTTGACTAAAAATGTCTTCTAAATTTTGAACTAAAAGGATAGTTATGTACTGCAAATTATAATGATATAAATAGGAATAACTCAATTTTACATGTGAATTATTAAAGTGTTTCTAAAATCATGACATAATGTATGTGCAATTGACAATTTTAATAATTAGATATTAGTGTGAATTATGAATAATGACAGAAACAATTTATTTAGATAATTAATTTTATTATAAATATATGATTATACCACGATATATTTAAAAAAAAATCATGATTCAGAAAATATACATATAGAAAATATCAGTAGATTATAAAATTCTATAAATTCATTTCAATAATATATCTAAATTGCATTTCTACCATATATTTCTCAATACATTTTTATATAAACTTTTCATAAAATTTTTATAAACTATGTAATACAAACAAAATTAAAAAAGCAAATAAAAAAATAAATAAAATACCTTTTTCAATGTATTCACATTCACACTTATGCATATTTTAGAAGTATTCTTTTCAATCATTTACAGTCAAAATAAATAAAAAAATATTAAATGCTAAAAATAATTCATAATTAATAAATGCAATTGATTACAGTATTTTAATATAGCAGCCAAAAATGCATTGTAAAAACAGCAAGCATTATTTTAGATTTTTCTTATACATGTTTAATTATTTAAATGTGTAGTTTCCAATTCCATGCTCATATTAACAGCATTCAAAAGCTCACTTAATGCAGAATAATTAAGAACTTCTGGATTAGGTAATGCTTGGGATATAGGACTACTGATATTTTTACTATTTTTATAAGCTGATGATATACCAATACCACTGGATCCATTGTTATCTAGACTAGCATTTTTTATGTCATGTTTTAGCCAAGGAAACCTATAAAGAGGAAAATAAATTGCAATAAAAAAAAATGAGAAAATATAATTTTAAGAAATATAATCAAATATATAATAATTTTTAGAACACACACATAATGCAAACTTACAGTTTATTAAGTTATTAATAGAAATTATTAAAAGATAAGATTTATTATATGAAGTTAATATATGAACACACATTATATTAACAAAACGAATTAAAGCAGATTGGAATATAATGTATTGTAATTAAATGTTTGCAGACTTAAGAATTTCTAGTTGTGGCTTATTCTTTCTGGTTGATGCCAACATCCAACCAGATCCATGAGTCTGTTACCTTTGAACAATGGAGTACAGTCTCAGGGTTTGAGAATAATCGGCATTAATTTAACCAATGAAGCTTAAAATTTGAGCAGGAGCAGCTAAAGTTGCTTTGCATTTTGTAGGATAAACTGTGTGGCCTGTCACATGTTGTTGTACATTAGTGTGTCCACTTTGAAATTTTGCAAAAGTTGTCTAATTGCGCCTGTTGCTAACCCCAGAACATAATAAGAGTAATTTTCCACATATTATTCATGCATGGGGCTCTCCTGACTTTAAAATTTAATTACATATTTTATTTCAAGCAGAAATATTGTAATATTTTTCAACAGAAATAGTCTCAGCAGCTTCAGAAAGCAATAAATTAACAATTCAGCCATAAAACATAATGTACAAGAAATATTTGTTACTTATATTATTAATCTTAAAATGAAATGAGTTATTCAAATCATTACAATGAGCTTGAACTTAATTTTTTTTCCCAATTATATTAAACAGTGTATGAAAAGTAACAAAAATCTCAAACAACAAATGTAAAATACAATGGTACAAACAAATATAAAATGCTGTTACCTAATTCAGCTAAAAAGTTTAATTTAAGAAACACAACATTGCATTTAAAAATAAATTTCATTAACTAATTTATAGCACACAATAAAATTTGGAAACGTAACAAAAATTTTGGCAATATTAAATAATTTTCATCTTTCATATTAAAAATCAACGTTAAAGAAAATGATAAAATCTTGAACGAACAATCTCATATGTATTTAAAAATTATAGTTATTTAATTGAAATTAAGCAAAACTGACAAACATCTAAAGGATAAAATAAAAACTATATAGAAGTAAAAAAAAGCAGTCTTAATTTGTTATTTCTAACAATAAATAAATTAATAATTACTTGACATAACTTCAGTATAAAATAGCTAGTATTCACCTCTATGAAATATATTTCATAAATTACAAATAAATATAAAATATAAAATTATATAAAAGGCATTGATGAAAATTATTTTCTTTTGAAATCAAAAACTTTAAATCAATGCTTATTATGCTATTAATAGTTATTATAATACCATTCCTAGAATTTTAAATCTTTGTTACTCTGTCATATAATTTAATAAGCAAATGAAAAGATATAAGTGGTACACATTAATGAACTTTTAATTGAGTGTACAAAATTATCAATTTCTTATTATCTTTAAGCAGATATCGTTTAATACTTACAACCGTAAAATCGAAAAATCTCCAATAGGTCTTTGAAGTGAAATTTCTGTCAATGGAACATTGTTTAAAAATAGCCCATATGATCCGTTTTTTGTAATATATGAATCTGAAATCACAAGTTCAGTGAAACTTTCAGTAGAATATTCATTTTCTGCATCAACTTGAATTCCATATCTTTGGCATGATTCTATTTTTGAGGCTGATAAATTTAAAGAGCTTAATGATTTCAGTACTATACCATCATCCTAAAATATATAAACAGGAAAAAATTAAAAATATAAGTAATTCCTTAAAATTTGAATTAACCTATAATGTTGATACTTTTTAAAACTCTCCACACCATCTAATAAATAAAAGTTCCTATAATAATTTTTACAAAAATAAGATATATTTAAAGGATTTCAGTTTATTTATTTATTAGTAATATTGTTTATTATTTTTATTATTATTTTTTTTTTGCTTTACATTTAATATTGTCTGAAAATATTAGAAGATATTTTGTTGATATATTCTGATGACTTTAATTACAAAAATTTTAAATAACCATGAACTCATATAGAATATTATTTTACTTAGTACTTTTAGTAGGTCATATTTGAAAATTAGGTTCAAACTGAATCTCAAGAAGTTAAACAAATTTCTACGAATTTTACAAAGAATACTGATATTTATAGGTTAAATAAATATCACTTAATTTCTGTAGAATGCATATGTGATTATAAACATATATGTATCAATATTTTTAAATGACAAAAAAAAAAAAAAATAAATAAATAAAAAAATAAATAAAAAACAATATAAAATTCTAAAATAATTGTTAAGTACAGAATAATGGAACAAAACCAAAATGGTAAAAATGAAAATTAATGTGTTTTCATATCAATAAAGTTTCAGTTTAAATACTCTCATTTTTTATAATCATTGCCATTTTATAAGACCAAAAAAGAGTTTTTCTTTTGAGTGTTTTGAATCACTTTTTTAAAAGAACAAAACTTTTATTTTTATATAATATATATATGTATATACATACATATATATATATGTACATGTACATACATATATATATATATATATGTATGTATGTATATATATATATATATATATATATATATATATATTGAATTTATGAAACTTTGATTTATGTAGACTCTGCAATTAAGTTATATATGTATACATACATATATATATATATATATATATATATATATATATAAATTAATTGCAGAGTCTACATAAATCAAAGTTTCATAAATTCAAGGAACAGCTTAAGCATTTAATCTTCTGATTCTGCAAATTTGCTTAAAAATTATAAATTTTTATCCATGATAAAAATCTAAGAAAAATTAAAATTATAAATATGTTCTCACAATTTTGCTATATTATCATAGGAAAGTGAGACAATTTCATTTGCTAAGATTAAGAATATTGTTGATTGCCAAGAATTCAAGAAAAAAAAAAGTGATGAGTTTGTATTCTTTTCCAAATTTTTTTTTATTATTTTGTAATAAAAAAATTTTGGAAAAGAATACAAACTCATCATAAACTAATTTTGATCAGAAATCTAGAATTAATATAGTTTTGCTTATGTTCAGATTTGACAAGTTTTATTTGCTTTTTTTTTAAGATGCTGAAGTTTATTTGCAATTTAATATTATTTTTTTAACTCAAATTCCTATTTTATCAACATTAATATTTTTTTACTTTCCTGAACATTAAGCACATATTAGCAAAAATAATTGAAGATTGCTTTCAAAATATATCAACATAAAATATTAAATCAGAAATAATCTAACTCTTCAAACAATCCTTAATGTTTAAGATATTACCAATATTTCTATTATATAAAATATCAAAATTTTAAAGATGACTAGCTGGAAAAAAAGAACTTTTTTGCACTAAAACTATAGTTAATTGTAAATGCTGAAATAAAATAAAAAGTTAACTTAAATAGTTGAAATTTTTTTGTATGGAAACTAACTTGAAAATAGAGGAATACTCTTTTAATTATAAAAGTAATTTGTAGATTTAAAGTCACAAGAACTAATTAAACTAGAATCGTTACTTTAAAGAAAGTTCCAACTACTACACTATATATAGATATGGTGGTAGATAAAATCACAACTATTAAACTACAGATTAGGGCTCTTGTCAATACCACACATTGTTTTATCTAAAAAAGAAAACACGAGTTATCTTTGAAAAGCATATGTAGGCTATCAATGCAATGTCGGAAAATAACGTAGTCCATGTGCTTCCTGATGAATCTCTAGCTGACAACACTATTTAAAAAAATGGAGCAGGTGTATGCTTTGTATCACCCAACAGCAAAAGTAGGAATCATTAATTGAACACTGGATCCATCTCCTTAAATTTGCCAGTAAAATTACAACAATAAATCATGCATTGAATGAAAACATCTTACTCAATATTGATAAAACCAATAGGGAAGTCTTTTGTGACTAAACATTAAATAATGGTCAAGCAAAGTTAACCCATAATATTCAACATCAGTTGGTTGAAAAAAATTGAAAAATTAAACAAGTTTTGCATTTTGCAAGATTTGTAACCTGTGCACAGTGGCATCCCTCGAAATGACTTGCCAAGGAAGGGAGAAAACTCAATGACGGAAATACCTTCTAAGTCACTCTTGACGATGTGAAAGCAAGATACCATCTGAGAGAAAATACCATTAAAAAAGACTCGCAGATTTGTAAAATAAATGCAGAGACCTCACTATAACTAACACTCGCCTTAGAACAGGAAACTATCAAAAATTTAGAAGGATGGCAATAGAACCTATTGTCTCTGCATTAATTTTGATAATATTCCACTAATACCAAAACCCATTTTTGACTGTCCTACCCTTTTAAGATCTCTTTCTCAGCTTGGGAGATTTCCTCCCCTTTGACAGTGAAAAGAGTCTATACTCCAGAAAAATCGAGGAAATAGTCATCTGTGTTCCACACAGTCAAAGTCATCTATAGCTCTGCCTATAACATGACACCAACCAATCAAGGCACTTTAATTTCATATTTTACTAATTCTAAGAGAAAGCTTAGTTTCGCTAATTTGAAAAAAAAGCTCATAAAGCTTTATTTTTTAGTTTTTACAGCGAATTGATACTTTTAAAAGTTTGGCACTTAAATATGTCCCCAGAAAGATTGTTTATATCTCATTACTTAAAATTCCAAAAATTTAAAAATACTGTAAGAGCTTTCCAATCAGCAGACAAATTGTTCAAAAGTATCAATTCTAATAATTAAATATTATTATCCATAAACATTAATTCTTGTGCATTTTAAATAATTAGCGATTATATTTTTAGAGCAGATATATTTGTTTCTTTTAAATAAATGCAAAACAAAGTAGAACTTGAAATAAATGAAATATTGACTTTTCTAAACTTTTAATATTACAACAAAATATAACAATTCAAAACAATTAAGAATAAAAAGAGAGTATTACTGTGATTTTAAAATAATATAACATATAATTTTAGTATTTATTATATCTCTCATGTAGGAATATATAAATAAAATTTTACTTAGTCTTATAAATTAAATTTTCCCAAATTTTTACTATATGAATAAAAAAAATTAAGTGTGGTTATTTTTAAGACAAGATTTTATATAAATATGTTATTATAATGTTTTATATAAATATTTTATATAAAATTTTTTATATTACTAATAAAATTTTGTAATGGATTGTTTCCTCAAATTATAAATGTACCCTAAAAGGAAAAAAAGTACTTTTGTTGGTTTATTCAGTATTTAAAAGGAGTGGAGCACTTATTTCTAATAATTGGTTTGAGGTGCAGAGTTTCAATTAGTAGAATAAATCTTGTTCCTTTTCATTTGAATTAATGACATGTTTTCTGAAAGAGGATTATATACTTTTAACAAGTACATGCTCCGAGAAAGAAATGACAGCATAAATGTTGATCACTTTACTTAATTATGATTCAAAATTTTAAAGGATTTTAAAGTGGTAGAGTTAATAGGAAATGTAGAATTTCCTAAGCAGTTTTATTTTATCTGTAATCAAGCTTTTTTTTTTTTACCTCTAATTCTAACTGATGAAGAAACTCTCTTTATTTGATTTTTCACAACTTAAGAAGAAATAATCATGCAGAGAAGATTAATACGCACTACTTCTAGGCAGTAAAATCTTACAATACAATAAAAAAAAATTCATACATTCTGTAACCAAATTTAAATGTTGGCAGATATAACTTTAGAGAGAAATATAAATACATTTTAAATTTGAAGTACATAGCATAATAAGTATAAGCAAAGCAGATTGTGCATCGTTGGATTCCATCATTGGAGCTTTTTAACACTTACACATGAATTGCATATGATACTATTTTCTAAAGCAGCTTCTGCACCACCAAGCAACATAATTCCTACATCAGCATTATTGCTATCAATGACACAGTTTTTGAGAATAAGTTTCCCATGATGCACAACAATGGTGCTTGATAGACCAGACTTTGCTTTTAATGTAACATTCTGTATTTCCACATTCCTAGCACAACAGTTAAGAAAGACATCACTATTCCCTGTAGATTGTAACACTATATCACTGTATGCACCAATGCCTAGAAAATAAAACTTATAAGTTAGAATAAATTACATAAAAATATTAATTTCATCTGTTGAACATTTTCAAAAACAACAGGAATTTTTACGTTTGTAAATCAAAAAAAGGAAGTTATTCTTTTCAAGTAAGAATTTTTAAAATAAAATAAATAAAATTATTAGCATATATGTACTTAAAACAACAATTTGTAAAAGAAAAGTACAAAGAAGTAAAATAAATTGTAGTAAGCCATTTATTTGATTATACAACAGAAGGAAATAGCAAATCAAAATGAGGATGCATTTATTACACCCGCATTTAACAAATCAACAACTTGATTATAATATTTAAGAACATTATAATTAGAAATTATATATAAAATTATCTTAAAAAGTATATCTACCAACTTTATCAGCTGAAATATTTTTTTCTCAGTTTATGAAGAAACAATAAATATTAAAAATGGAAGGCAAAATAAAAATGTAAATTTTACCAAATCTGCTATATGTAAATACAATCAAGTTGTTATGATTGCACAGTAAACCTAATTTTAAGCTATTAAGTTTTTAAAATCTCCAATATATTGGTTGTTGAAAAGATTTTTCATTTTACATGCATTGTATTCATGTATATTATAACAGAGGAAATTGTTAAACCTAGTACATTTGATCCTTAAAAACGTGTGTGGATGATTTAGTATATGAAAGATTTTACTAAATTCAAATATTTATTTCTTATATAACAGTGTCTTACTTCACACCTGGATACAGTTTTCAAAAGTTTTATTAGATCATTATTAAATGCATAGCTGTTGGAACCACTTGAAAAATTAACAATGTAAATAGTAAAATACATAATCATAATTTAATAATGAGAAAATAATCTTGATGATAGAAAAAATTAAATTAATATTGCAGACAATCATGCTCCTTCAAATAAAAATCAAAAAGGGTTATCTTCAGTCAATCCATTCATTTATAATTTCAAATAAAGTCAAGAATGCCATTCATTGATTATGAATAACTTTTTGTGGTCTACTCAAAAAAACAAAATTCATACCTTCAATTTTTAACAGTAAGTAGAAGCATAAGCAGTAAAAGTTTTAGGTGCAAAATTTTTCAATAGCATACCTCATTTATCTTAATTTTTATCAAAACAAGAACGTTTAATATCTTAATTTGAAGGTAATAACTGAATTTCTGAAGTTAATATGCATAATTTTATTAATGCAAGTATCAGTACTTTAGTTAACATTTTGATTTGGTGGCTTTTCTATAACAAAATATTGCTAATGAAACATTGCAGCTTTCATACAAAATTTTCTTGCCAAGTGACAAAAAATACACTAATTTCAAAAAATTAAGCAAGAAATTGAAAAGTCACAAATAAATTTTTTAAAAATCGATAGATAAATTTGAAATCTGGATCCATTACAAATAAAATCAAATTGCATTGAGTAATATCTAAAAAAATTGACACTTCCCTCAATTAATGTAAATAAAATAGAGTTTAAAGCAGTTAAAAAGAATGGCCACAATAAACAAATGAATTAAAAGTAATGTGTCATCTGAATTGAGATATATATAACAAGACTGGCATGAAACAATCAATGACAGTCTGATTTTGTAAGATGGCCAAATGTAAATTGTTTTGTGGTGAGCTGGTTGTATATCCAGTTTCTAAGAAATGGTTCAGAGTCTCAAATATCTACCAGAAGTAGTCCAAGAGTTACAATTTATGCAGGCAATAGAACTTCGACTCATATTATATTTACGCCTAGTTCTTTTATAGGAAGATAATGACTATACTCAATGGGAAGATTTGCATGATAATATTGTGGATCTTCCTTAACTTCAGGCATAGGAGGGAGTGTTTAAATATTGCACATAATCAAGTGAATGGGACTGCAATTCAATGGAGGTAGAAGCTGTTCACATATGAATTTCGCTTTACATTACAGTGATCCTTGAAGCATTTGCATATAGAGAAGCAAGCTCTCAATAGCATTCTTGCAGCATGAGAAAGATGCACATATATTGGAAGTAATGTTCTTGTATGGAAAGGAGCATCCTTAGGTGGATAAAAACTTCTATGTACTGATGAAGATATATAATATGCTTAAAAGTAGAGGCAATATACTGTACTGTCCATCCAAATGTTGGCGGAATTGGTGATATCTTTAAACAGCAAGAAGATAATCATTGCCTTTTTACACTGTTTGGCAACATCCAGAAGAAGAAACTACAGCTGACACGAAATCCAGCAGCAGCCACATCATGCTCTTTCCATTTTATCCCAATTGAGCATGTGTGAGACACTTGGATTATTTCTCATGTATAGAACCTTCCTCAAATCATACATGAGCTTCGTATTGCACTAAAACATCAGACTGTATGGTCATGGAGCTTTTAATGCTATTCAGGATGATCATACCTACTACAGATATTTTTCACATATAATTTGCAGATCTGAATTCAGAACATTTTATGATTCTAGTATATCACCAAGGAAATAAATTTTATATATAATTTATTTGCATTAGATAAAACTCAGTGGTATTATAAAAATTACCAATAAGTTTTATCTAATTCAGCGTAATACTTTTTCAGTTATCATAAGTTTTCAGCTTATTGCTTAGCTTTTGAAAACCAGTGTATAAACTAAGCATTTACAATTACATGCAGCTACAATTTACAGTTTTAAAAATCAAGAAGAAATAGGATTATTTTAAATGAGATTGAAAAAAGATAATTTTCTATACATTCCCTCATTTTTTCAAATTTATAGGCATTCATAACATAATTCTTAAAGTAGAAAGTTTGTTAATCAAAAAAACAATTGTTAAATCTTAAAACTAAATTTTTTTACCCCAAACATCTTTTTACAAACAAAATACTATTAGAAACATTATTCATTATGTACAAAATGAGGAAGACATGCAAAATAAAATCTTTACTAAAAAACAATTACTTTCATTTCATAGATGAAAAAATGGGTAAAATTATTTATCTGTTTATTAAGTCACATTTTTCCAATTTTTTGAAGTAGCTAATCATTTCACTATTGTTTTTCTTAAAAAAGAACCTCAATCTTATCCACTATTTTACTCATTTCACAGACAATAAGAGCACTATGTTATTTTCTTGTTACTTGATTTTTGAAATTTCTTTTTCAGTCTCATGTTTTCAATCATTTAATCACCAGATTACTTTTAGGTACAAATTTCCTCAAAATTCACATTCGATATGTTCGGAAATGAAATTTTGAACAGGAATATTTCCTTGTTGAAGATTAAAGATGAGTAATTCAATTTCACTGATATCTCATAAATATTTTTAGCTTTCTACAGGATCAGAGTAATAAAGCCTAATATAAAAATAAACTATGAATAATTTTTCTGAAACATCATTTGAAGAATAACAAGTGGCTTGTGTCCAGAGCATGAATTTTGCAGTTGATTCGAATTCATGGGAAAATAACTCCTTGAAAAAGTATTTTGAAGTTTAAGATATTTACACTTGAAGCTATTAATTATATTTTGATGTAGAATTGAAGTTAGATTTGAAGTTAGAATGGGACAAATCTCATTAAGAAAATGCTTTAAAAATGACAAAAATATTACAGTTATCTATAAAATGAAATGCTAACGACTATTCAATGAAGATGGTGCATCAAGTTTTTCAAATAAAAAAACATTGGAAAAAACAGATTATAAAAATAAAACCAAATAAAAGAAACATGAAAACAAATTCACAAAAAAGATTTTTAAAAATTTAAAATTGTAAATGGGAATTAGAATTATCACTGCATTTATGGGATCACATTAGAGATCAGACACTGGTTTATGAAATCATGAAAGTAAATTACAGGTTCATAAAAATGAATACGTACTGATTATCTTAACAGTACAAAAAACAAAATATAGCATCATTTACACTTAAAAGAAAATTCAATAAAATTAAAACATTACTACTTGTCATATTAAATAAAATTACTGCGAAGAAGATATTTCACCCAAATTTCATTTAATTATTTTTAATACATACTTATGCCACATAAACTATTATATTCTGTGACATGCAATCTAAAATAATTTCTTTAAATATTTTTCAATATGATGGAAAAAGATTATTTCAAAAATAATATTAATGATTGCTATAATTCACATTTATTAGAAAGGGATATTGATTAATATCTTTATACTGATTTCAGCAATATTTCTATTAGTCTTTATATGAAATGCATGTAATTTAGAATTTATATTTTTTTCTAAAATTACATATAAAAAGGTAATGTAAAATAAAAGTAAACTATTAAAAAATGTCAATGCTTTTTCATTTTAAATCTTACTAAGCATACAAAATGAAAAGGAATCTGATTATTCCATGAGCCTAATATTATAAATTAATGTTTGTTATCTTAATGTTTTAAATAAAAGGAAATTAAGATGTTTTTGAACTGTTTAACTAATCTGCTTTGGCAAACTGTTGATAGTATCTTTATTGGCAATGCAGATTGAAATTTTAAGTCTCAAAAAAAATTGCATATAAAAATAAATATTGCTTTTATACGTATATAAAATACAAAAAAATTATTTGATTTCTTAAAAAGTAAATTAAAAAACTAAATACTGACATTGAATGTAATTCTACAGTAGTTTCTGAAATGATCAAAAACATCCTGTAATATTGAGTGCACAAAGACAATTTATATTTTGATTTGTGGTATAAGTATAAAAATTGATATAAATAATTTCTTTTAATAAAAGCCTTTAAAAAAACTTTTAAAAGGTATTTTTTTTAAAAAGGTAAATTTAGATAATATTCATGATACAACTGTTGACTGCACATAATTAAATATTATATAACTGACGGTATGAAGATAAATGAAATATAAAATTACAGAACAATAACACATAACATACAAGCAAGAAAGAAACAGTAAAATGTAAGAAAGTTTATCACAATAAATTATGAGAGGTATGAACATTATATTTTCTAATAACATAATGTAATAATTTTAAATTCAATTCTACAATAATAGAGAAAAATAGTTCAAGCAATTATAGCTTTTAACCTGGGGAAATGCCAGCTTAAAGCACATTCATGAAAAGGCACAGTGAGTCTATGAAGCCCAGTCAACTGCTTGTGTTAAATAGCTTAACCAAGATCAGATTTCAGCACTTTAAATGCATTTTCTGTTAAATAACAGATAATAAGCATGTATTAAAACAAAATTACAAGAAAAAAATACTTATAATTTATTCACATTTTTTGTAAACAAAAATGGTATGTTCAAACCACATGTTTTCATCACTATTAGTACAATATGTGAAAGATTTTTTGTCTTCTTTGATGAGGCAAATATCACATATTTTCCCTTGTCCAGATATTTTAAAATTTCTTAGTGGCCCACTTGTTTCACTTGAATAATGTTTTAATAATTGTTCTATCAAACTTTAGAGTAAGTGATTGATGTGTGCTTCTGTTCTGAATACATACTTTTACAAATTCCAAAATACTTTCAAAATTTTAGTTGGCTATTTGTTGTATTGCTTACTTTTTAAATTAATGTAAAATACCAAGACTTATTTGGTTTATACTGTAATTTTTTTACAGTAAATACAAAAATTTGTAATGCCTTTCAAAGTTTAGAAGTATATTTTTCTGTTATTCAAGATTCTTTGGCATTAAAGCCTCTCCTAAAAATTTGTACAATAGTTTATACATTTATTCATCAAAAACACAAAAAACATTAGAATATTGTCACTAATCCACAGTTCCCAAAAATTAACTATCGAGCATACATTTTTCGTCATTAATGAGAGGTAATTTTAAAATAATATTTTCAAAAAGGGACTCTGATATTTTACATATTTTTCATTTCATTTATTTGTGCCATTTTTATCAATATAGAAATTTTGAGGCAAAATGTATTCTTTTTCCTGAACTTGAATTATTGTGATAGACATGATATTTTTCTGCAATTTGTTAAAAATTTCTTTTCACTCATGGTCTTTATACATCCATTCTTCATCTGTTGATAGATCTCTAGTTTAGCTTCATTTCATTTACTTCTAGAATGACATATTACTGCATTTTACTATAAAATTTTCAATAATTAAACTAAAATCAGAATACACAAGCATGTTTGCCTGCCTGAAATCCAAACACCAAAATTACCAATAAAAGGGAAATTTAGAAATTACTCCATAAGAAGGCAGTTGACCATGAACTCAACAAATGGAGTTATGAAATACTTTAAAAAATAGAGAATGATTCTCCAGAATATTTTAGGAACGAGGCCTTTTTAAAAACATATTGACTCCCTTTTATATAATTGAAGTTATACTAAGACCTTACAAATTTTAATTGACTCAAACTTAAAAATTTTTAAAAATGAAAAATTGTCAAAGTATTTATAAATTTATGGAAAAATAAAAATGTTACCTTGAACAAAAACACGTTCTTCCATCCATCCTAAAGTATCACACTGATAGACACCAGGAAAAATAATAATTTTGTCACCAGCTGAACAACACTTAAAGGCAGATTCAGGATTGTGCTCAAATTCTAGTATTGCATCAGATTCAACTGGTAAATTCTTAAAAGCAAATAATCAGAATTTGTGAAAATTATTTTTAATACTTAAAATAGCATATTAGAAGAAAGTAATAAAAGAAACTAGAATTGACTTCAAACAAACTACATTAAAATTTAAATTATGATAATCGTTAATAGGACAAGATAATTTTTTATATTTAATGAAATAGTTCATATTTTTTAATAGTTAAATAACATTATATAAGAATTAAGTTTATCTAGCTGCTGAAATGACCAAACATTCATAAAACTAATCTGTAGGTATAGTAAAATAGTCATGCTCAATTGAATAAAGTATTTTTATAAAAGGCATGTCCAACAGGGCCCAACCTAGCAGCGAATTTCTAAATTAGCATTTCTATACTGAAAACAAAGATATAGAAAAAAAGTGTCTTTTCACATTACATCGATGATACTCTACAATTTGAAACATTAATGTAAAGAATACAAATAGTTAAAATTTACATTTGTTTTTGCATGATTTCTTACACAGTGATGTTCTGGAAAGAAAGAATAAATGAGTATATTTCAGCCAAAACAGCACAACAAAATCTTGTGATTCCCGATAAAAAAAAGAAAGTTTAAAACTCAAAGGTTCCAGCCCACTGGGTACCTAATTATATTTATGAATAGATTAGACAATGAGTATATCAGATAAAATAGAGTATCAACTTGCACTTGGAGCTCAAGTTTCTTAAATCATCAAATATGTAATGACATCACACCTGCTGTGATAGCTATAAAAAGAGAAACTTTAAGGTTGTATTTTGCATGATCATGGAACGATTTTCTGAGGTTGAGTATTGTGCAATGGTTTTACTGCATAGTGAATGTGAATAAAATGCATAATCAGTAGGCAAATTATACCATCAACATTTCCCTGTAGGCCAGCATCCTTCACATCAAGCCATTTAAAGTATTGCAAAATGTTTAAGGCAGACTAACTACCTTATTAACCGAGCTTAATCTGATCGACCTGATAGAGAAGCAAATTCAACTACATAAGATTTTGCATGAACTCACACATCTGAAATGCACAGGATATCAGTCAACATTCTGAACTCTATAAAATCAGGTTTGGAGAATTCTATACAAATTAAGTATTCATGCATATTTGACTGACTCAACAGATTTTACTACACGAAAATGCCAGGTGATGCATGTTGAAAACCCAACATGAATCAAACAAACATTCTTGACTAATATAGTGCAGACAAATGAGACATGCTTTTCATAAAAAGGCAAGTACAATTAGAAAAAAATACATTTTACTATATGTTGGAAAGTCCTAGATTAAATTCTGAACATGTTTATTGACCCAAAATTTTAGCAATAACAAGTTTATTGAGTGGGAAACTTTCTATTGTTCAATCTTAAAAATCTAAGGTTTCAACATGGTGTGCGAATGCTCACATGATATTTCTAGCAAAACAGTACCAAATTGAGGAATTCAGGAACAAAATTGAGTAATGTTGTGTCAATGATTGTTTTCTACCTTTGCTTGATTTGATTTCACTGGATTTGTTCCTCTGGAGATAACCTAAAATAGCAGGTGATGGCTTCCCCACAAACACTGTAGGGCCTCGAACAAGCTTGTACCAAAGTTTCATTCTTTATGCTCTAACATGTACAATGTGACATTCAAACAAGGGCTCAAAAGTGATTTGCAGCTGATGGTAAAAAATTTTAATATATTTATTCTGAAATGTTAATTCAATTCACTAAAATTTTTTTAACTTTTATAACAAAAAATAATGGATGATTATTCAACAGTTAATGGAAAAAATAACATGATACTGTAGACAAAAGTAATTAAGTGATTTTATTTAAATATGTTAAGAAACTAAGTTTCAACACTAAAAATATTATAAAATAATATATCAAAAAAAAAAAAAATACATTTACAATTAAAAAAGAAGAAAAAAATTAAATGCACTAAATACTTTTGAAAAAAATTTCATTCATAATATTTTTTTAATTTATAGAGATCATTTTTAAATAAATTACTTTAATTTTCTTTTTTATTAACATTATAAAGTGTGTGTGCACGCATGCACGCGCACACACACACATATATCCCTTATTCAAGACAAATACTAATCCTGTTTAAATGAGGTGACTTAAGTTTATTTCATATTTATATGGTAAACAAAATCTTATAATATTGATATTGTTAATAATATATATATCTTTATTTTATTTCATTAGAAGGAGTCTACTGTTTACACAGTTCATTTCTAGTATGTTTATAGTTTATCAAATTGTATTAAGTTTTATTATCTGTACCATAATGCCAGTAAAATTCACATGGATTGTGACTGAATTTGTCTAAAAATCTGAAATTGTACACAAGTCCATTTTTGAAAAACTATCAGCAATTGCAGCATCTATCTTGCTCGTTACTTTTACATGCCTAATTGTTATGCAAAATATTGAATGTATGTTCATTTGATATACTCACCTCCATAATTATTTTCCCACAGGAATCTGCTAATGTGATATAATGGATTTTATTGACCATTTCTCAATGAAACTTCATAAATCACTTGTGAACAAGACCATATACTGGAATAGTCTCCATAAAATATTTTCAACTTTTCTTCAGTTCAATAAATTTTTTTTTTTACACACAAAAAATAAGGTTACATCAAATTATGAAATTTTTTTCCTTCATAATGAAAACAAACATGTCTCTTGAATTTAATAAAACACAAATTATTGAAAATATATAAAATGCCAATTTCATAAATGTTGGCACAGACAATAAAAAGAATGCATAATTTAAGTGGCATCATAGCACTATTGTAGTTTCCATTTTCCCTCCTTCATAACAAAGTATATTTTAAACCCTTAAATGCAACAATTTTCTTAATAAAATGTTTCATAAATATTACAATCATTTGGTAAACTTTCCTCTAAAATAAAAGTAATTCATTTTGTTATTCAGTATTTAGTCCTTGTTGAAACATACATTTATAAAAATATCAAATAAAATATTTCATTTTAGCCAAAAATTTCCAAATAACAAAATTACTGCCTGTGGTATAATTCACATTCATCAGGTTTAAAACAAAAAATATTAAAGCTAGTGAATGAAAATGTAGTTAAAAAATAATATTATATAAATTTTTTAATGAATATAATTTTTATTTCTATATAAATGAAATGAATTTACAAAACTATGAAAAAGAGCAGTTTTATCAGTATGTTATAATTAATTATCAATGAAAAGTGCACATTTAAAAAAAAGTAATAAAGCATAATATTTATTAAATAATTGTTTAATTTTAATAACTTATAGAAGTATGGTAAACTGCCTATTTAGAATCAATGAAGATATGTATAAAAAATACTCACCGTAACCATTTCAAAAGTAAATTGTTTTGAAACCACGTAAGTGACAGGTTTTTCCCCTCCACTTGCATGACGACGCCTATAACTTTTTCCAGGAACATATTTTTTTCTTACAAATGATCTAAAAACCATGAAAATTTATGAAGTATGTATTTTCAAGTATTTGTTATAAAAAGTTACTAATAGTCTATATCTGCTAATCAAAAAAAAAAAAAAAAAAGTGTAAGTATAAAACAAATTTCACTCATAATTGTAGATATTGAAATGAAACATTCAAATAATGAATGCAGTGTTTCAATTCAAAATTTATGTTTCATTATAAATATACAAAATTTTATACTTTTTTCTCATCGTACATATGAAAACATCTTTGTTTCAAAATTTTAAACTATTAAAAATTCAGAAAACTGAAAAAAAATGAGAAGTGATTTATTGTAATCAAATTAATTAGAAATCAATTAAATGAATATATTGACAAAATAACAATAAAATTACTGATGTTAATTTAATACATAATTTGCATTAACAAACAATCACACTTTATTAAATTTACATTTTAAAATTACCTTATAACTGGATTCTCTAACATTTCCATCTTTGTTTGCAACTCGCTCAGTTTTTCTTTCAGGGTAACAGACTGCATAAAATCCTCTTCATTTATTTCTGTCTCGGAATCACTCACATTCATTTCCTTATACAGCATATCAAGCTCATTCTGTATTCTTGTGGCTTGCTTGAGAATAATCTTTATTTTAGAAATCATAGCTTTAGGTAATATATTATTCTTCATATCAAAATACCTAGGAAAGATAAATGCTAAGATAGTTTGGGCATTTAATAATAATTACATAAAATGATTATTATAATTTGCTTAAAATGAGAGAACTCCACTTCATTAGAAACAGGACAGATTCAAGATAATGCATTTCTCCATGGAAACATCCCAAGATTTCATATTTAAAAAAACCATCAATGCTATCTAATTTATAACAAGTTATTAAATATTATAATTATTAAAAGTAAATTTTCCCTTGTTTTTATATTATGTAATAAAAAGTTAACAAATCCAAACAGAAATTGTTTAAAAAATAAACAAACTGAGAAAGACTATAATCAACTTCCTAATTTACCTTCTTGACAAGATTTGAGCGAGAGAAAAAGAGAACTCCACAACAAATATTAGAATTAAGCTTTATAAAATATGGGCAAATAAACTTAGTTTATATATTGGTGAAATGTTTAAAGCATATCTTGGATACATTTCTAAGTTTTCCAAGTTTAGTATAGATAACTTAAAATGTGTTAGTATTTTGTTAAATATCATTTAATATTATGCACCATAATAGTTAAATTAATCTTATTTAATATTTTTGACATATTTATTCCTATTTTTGGAAAAAATGTAGTTTAAATTTTGAATTCATACCTGTAAACACAAAAAGTTAGTGCTCAATCTAATTACTTTCAGATTTATATTAAAATAGAAATTAATTTCATTTCAAGCAAAATTAAAGGAAAAAGAATGAAAATGTCTGAATTAGACTACAACTTCTGTTAGAATTCCCAAAATATACTTTTTTTTCCTCCCCATTTTTGAGAATTCGTTTATAAGTGCAATAAAAATTAAAATCAACTAAAATTTAATTTCAAAATATACAAGCATTTTTTTAAATTTTGAATTAATAAGTCAAATTTCTCAGAAACAAATGTTCCTGATTTATTTTCTAGTTAATATTATATTTAATAATAAAAATACACTTGATTTTAATTAATATCTCAACATCATAAATTAAAGGCTGCATTGATAGTGAACAACTACAAAACATCGTTAAGATTTAGCAATAGTCATATTATAAGACATTAGTCATATTATAAGACATTACAAAGATTTAGCAATAGTTCGATAGTAATTCATTTATGTTTATGCAGCATTTCTGATCTATTAAAAATTATTTCAAGCTGTTTTCCTTGCTTGTGTGGCATTCTTAGTGAAAAATACAATAGTTTTCTAAGAAAAAGATAAAAATATATGTAAACATTTAAACCACAATATTAGTCATTAATGTTTTTTAATTTTATTACATATAGTTTTTCAAAATGATTTAAATATTTTAAAAAAAGTTTTAACATTTAATGTTCTATATTTTTCTAAATTTATATATAAAATTAGTTATTTTAAAATGTTATATACTTATGCTCTAAGGAAATTTTAGTAAATACTGCTAAAGATCTATATAAATTTTTTGATTTTAAATTTCTGGGTGAAAAGTGCATTTAATTGATGAAATAAAAACACATCCAATTTAAAACATTTTATCGTTGTGAAAGGCATTTGATTTTTTATTGAAGTAACAATTTCAAGACGATGCAAACAACCATTCACTACAAATGATTTGAAATTTAATAGAAATACAAGATAAGAAAATTTTAAATTGTAGGAAAAAATCTTTTAAAAGTTAAAAAACTCTTAACTACATTTCAGAAGTAAACTATTACTATTTTGATGGAAAGGAATAGCACTTTCATGAGCACTATTTAATAAGTGAATCATTCATATAAGACTTTATAAATACACTAAAGACTTTAATCTTTAATTAACACATTAATATTTTATCAAACAAATTGTTTTATGAATCCTCCTTTAAAATTTTGTATTATTTTAATTAGTTTTTATTTTAATGTTTTAAGACACAACTTTAATTACAATCATTCTATAAACAACAATAAAGGGTATGAATATTAAAGATTTTTTGGAAACAAATTCTATTTATAAAGCTAGTTTTAAAAAAAAAGTCAATTTTTTTATTTTTAAAAAAGTACTAAGAAAACAATTAAAAAATTTAAAATACTTTTCTTCAAAACAATTTATTATGATTTCAGAACAATTTATTATGAATTTTTAAAATAAATAGCCTAAAATTTTACTGTACAGTTCATGATATATACAAATTCCATTAAAAATTTTTAAATAGTCAGCCACAGATAGGAAAAATTACCGTTTTTTAGTTTAATAATCAATTAAAATATCAATAAAAATTCAAATATCAAAATAATCTTTGCACATGAATGGTGAGATTACACTTAGCAGCGAAAGTACTTAGGTTAGATTTTTATACTGTTTGACAAGGAAGGATACTCAATTGCATTTACTTTTAAATAAACACACTGATCAGAGTTTGATTTGATAACTAATTATATTTTTACTCCTTTATGATACATGAACATGGTCCACTGCCAATAATTAACCACTAGACATAAATTTAGTGAATATTCTGTGAAGGCTAATAACAAAGCTGTAATATTAATCACATTGTGTCTTCAAAGAATTAATATAAATTTTATTAACCTACTACTGCTTGAATAATTTTTTTCAATCAACTTATATTAAAACAATACAGAACTATTAATATCATACATACATAAACACTTATAAAACTCAAAAAAGTAGTTCAAACTTGACTTGTACAAAATTAAACGATTATATCAAATAAATATAGTGAAGAGAAAATACATTTGAAATTATTTAAGGATAAAATTAAGAATCATTTACACCTGTTTGTAAATCACGGAAAATTTTAAAAGATGAAATCATTATTTTATAACTTTTAACTCTCCGAATTTTCAAATAATTATAGCAGATTGAATGCATAATAACAAACATAAGGAATATAGAAATATAATTTTTTATTACAATAAGTTATTTAAAGAAAATTAAATTTATTGCATTTAATACTTTAATAAGATATAGTTAAAAGAAAAATTTTCACTTACAACTGTAAGCGAGGTTTTATAATATCTTCAGTGTAGTTAATATCTTCTTCCACATCCCATGGACGTTGCAAATGTAACAAAAAGAATCTAAAAAATAAATAAATATAAATTCACACACAATACATAAAAAAAATTATTTATAAAAATTAGCACCCTATTTATTATTATTTTTTTTTTTTAATGAAAAGTAAAATTTTTTCTTAAAAATAAGAATAGTTATTAGAAAAAAAAAAAAAGAATAAGAGGAGTAGACATCTGAAGAATTAAAAACAGGACCCCTGCTGATTGCATTGATATGAGATATTTTTGCACTTGGTCTATGATGAATTTCAAACTCTTGAATGAGGAGATTCCAAGATGCAATTTGTGGGTTATTTGAATTCTTAGCATGCATATAGATTAAAGTTTGGTTTGATCTGTTTCTATTAAAAAATTAATGCTCAACAAAAACTGCCTAAGTCGTTCTATATCCAGACAATTGCCATAAACTCATGTTTACTTGAATGATATTTATTTTCCTTATCTGTAGTCCTTTTACTCACACAGGAAACTTAATGCCATTTGTTATTGTTTTTAAGATGAAACAACATACAAGCTATACCATCTGCAGATGCATTGGTTATGAACTTCAGTTTTCAGGATTATGAAGAGCCAAAATTGATTAATGCACGATCTTGTGTGAAACAAGTTTTAAACAAGTATTATTGATCATTCTTTCCAAAAACATCATTGTTTCATCAGCTGAGTTAAATTGCATGCCTATATGGTATAATCTGGAAAATAATTTGTCATGAAACTTGTTAAACAAAGAAATCTTCAAACATCATGCATATACTTATATTTGGGGAAAATTAGATATAGGTTCTTTTCTTGATCCAGTTTTCAATTTTATTTATATTCATAATAAATTCTAAATATAATACTTTTTTCTAACCAAATTCACATTTAGATCATTTTAGAGTTAAATTTGCACACACAACAGTAGTGTTTTATATAAATATTTCCGTTAACTCTTCCACAACATTTCTTTATAAATTTTTGCTGAAACAAATAAGATAATTTGCCCTTTTACAATAGATTTAATAAGTGGTTCATCAATCATTGAAATTCTGCTGGAGCATTAGTTAAGCCAAAAATAATTTTCTTGATAAAGAGATAATCATACTTGCAATAAATAGCTTCTTCAGATGAAGGTATTTGAAGACACCTATGTGATAAGCCTAAAGTTATAACCAAATTGTTCAATAAATCATTAATTTTTGGCAAAGAAAATTTATCTTTTGAGGTCTATCTGTTGAGACATCTGTCATCAGCCACAAATCTATTCTTGCTAGTCTTCCTCGCTAATATGATAGGAACACAATTCAATAACATCGCTCTTTGAACACAATGACCTTTTAAAAACTTGCTATTATTATTACCAATATTTACCAAAGCAACACACTTCTTACCATTTTCAGCTTCCATTAATACACCACAGTTTTCAAAATGATTATCATAATTGGTCTATTTTCAATATCCTATCATTGAGAATTGATAAGATTGATTGTATTTTTCTTCAATTCCAGTACCCCAAGAATTTTAAGACAATTTTTCTTCAGTTATAAAATAAATGTTTCTTCCTGATATCCAATATGATTTTTTTTTTCTATTCTTGAGTAAGGGATGTATGGGTGTCCAATACGATCAACTGGCAGAACATTACTGGGAAACTTCTGACTTCAAGAGGCAACATGAACTGTCAATATCAAATAAAGCCTGTATTTCGCCACAATTATTAAGTTTTGCTTTTTCCAGTATGAAATATTGTCTTCAGTATTCATAGACATGAATAACAGATAAAACTTTTATCATTTGAACAACTATTTTCCATTTTAGAAAAAATTTTGCATTTTCGGCATGTCATAACTGGTTTCAGCTATGGGCAGTCCTTAGAAATATCCAAAACTGCTACACAGTTCTAGTATTTTAGACCACCTTTTTCATCATTAGTAATATGATACAATTTTTTTTCCACTGTTCATACTGATTAAATCATATTTAATGAGAGTTCTGTTTTTCAAGAAATCCTTCTTTAGGAGGTTCTTTAAGGTTGATTTCAAGGTATCATAATCATCCAGTTTTTCAACTAATTCCTCTGGATACATTAACTTAGACCAATCATGAATTATATGATCTTTTACTTCTTGAGACAGTTTATGTTTTATCTAATTTTATATAATAAAGTTGCTCAACTATTCAAAACTATTCTATACTTAGTTGTTCATATACTTGAAAAGTTTTTTTATTTTTTAAGCAAAATTTTTCCATTTACTTCCTTCATTTTTGTTATGAATGAAAAACTTTTCTCGAAACTTTTCAGCTGTCAATTCATACTGCTTTAATAATTGTTTGCAATTTCTTGTTTTTCTGGCGATTGAGTCAAATCATCAGGATTAGAGTTTTGAGTCACAAATTAAGAAGTTCTAATCTAGATTTTGTTTGCATATTATTAACATTACCAACTGAATTAGTCAAATTACTTTCTGAATAAATGCATAAGCTTTGCGATTCAGGGCATAACTTTTGTAATTTAAATACCCTTTCAATTTTTCTTAGCCCCTACGTTCTTTGATTTCCTCTAGGAAACAGCATTTTGCAATTTCTCTTTGCTGTCTGCGTTCTGCAATTTCTTCTTGACATCCACATTCTTTACTACACCTTGACACTACACCAGTTTCTTTTCTTTCAATTATTTTCTGGCAGTCTTTGCTTGCTAACATTATTTTCTTTAAATCACTTATTTTATGTTAATCATTAACATCTTCACCTAATTCTTTTACAAATGTTTTTAAATCACATTCATTAGCAAAGATACAAGTTTTGTATTTATGATACTCTCTAACAATGCAAAATGTTTCAAATAAATCAAACTTCTCATTTTATTTTCCTGTTTTTAATATAGCAATAATAAGTTATTTATAAAACATGAAACAAATATTATTGATAAAATAAATGTACTTGTAATTTGCTGCAATTTCAAAACTTTATCATATTGAAGTTTTTCTTTTACAACTTTTTTTACTAGTGAAATATAAACAAAAGCTACTGTTGTCATCCCTAACCTCTATATGCTCACACATTTATACAATATGATGCAATATATGTTATAAATACTTTATATACTTCTTATAATAATCTTCCTATGAATTTTATATCTATCCTTGAATAAATTTTTTTCATTTATTCTTAAAACTTTAAAGAGAACCATGAATTCTAAAGAGATGTAATATAAAAAAGAATAATTGCTAACCACATGTGATAAGAAAACAAATTTGTATTACAAAAATATTAAAAAAGTATGCAACGTTTTCTTAAGTGTTCAATATTTTTTTATGCCATACATGCAAATTAATATTTTATAGGAGATATTCATTTATTAAATTTTTATAGTAGCATTCTGATTTTTATCTTATTAGTACAAATTATTGTGTAGATGTAGTTTCTGTTATTTATTTAAATAACAGTACATGAAAAACATTGTGTTATAACACATTCTCTACGGATAAAATACTTTAACTTAAAAGAAGTGATGAGACAAACATAAAAGGTCTTGTTTGGGAATAACTGGAGAAAATCAGGCAAGGGGGGTTCAGTATTTAAAAAAAAGTTAATAATAGTAATTAAATATAAATTAAGATCTGAATAGTTAACGGTTTATAACACTAATCAAGCTTGAACACTTGTAACTTAAAAATTGTTTCTCAAAGTACAGTCAGTTATAATACTGCTACCAATTTAAACTCATACATTTACAGCAGAGACAATATGAGCTCTTTTTATTTGCTAATTATGCAATATCTAGGCTAAACATCATATCAAATAAATTTTTGTCTAAATCCTAGGTGACTACTAATATCAATAACAGAATTACTGGTTTTGGTGGAATCCAAAACTGACATTTCAATATATTTAATCTAAATTTAGCATAAAATGAGGATTTTTTTTTTCAACTTCACTAATAAGAACTTCTAACTTCACTTCAAGAAATATACTTTTAGAACTTTATCAACTCAAAGGAAAATTCCTTTTAAAACTTCCACAGGGGACAGCACAACCAATCTAATCACAAATACTCAAATTATATGAATAAGACAAACCTTGCACGTCAGATTAGCTGAACTTTGGATAAAAGTGATCTCAAACAGTACCATTATCTGAATGATCTTTACATTGATTGAATGAAAATTTTAGATTAAATTAAAACTTTCTGTTAAATATAATTTTTGGATTAAAATTTCAATTTAAAAAAATGGAAATATCTTTAAGATAAAAATCTACCAGCTTAGCCTTTGACAAATGCATTTTAATTTGCAATCATATTTTAAGGATATTTATCTAAAAAGTCTTAATATTAGTGAATTATGGAATGTTATTACAGTAATATTTTAGTATTGTTAGGTTTTTTTTCTTTTTTTGCACACAAATAATGAAATTTCTATTCATTCTGAAACTAAATACAAGATTCAAATATTGAAAAATTTGAATAATAACATGTAACCTATAAAAATCCATTGATTTATTAAATAAATTTTCATTCATTTTTTTAAGATTTTGAAACTATGAAAATGTAAAATGTTAAGTTTTCATTTTAAAGGAAATGTTTCAATTTTATAAACATATTAAAGAAATTCAAAGAACTATTAATTTCAGAAATTTTGAGAGTAACTTCGAATGTAAAAAATAATAAGAATCTCTGTGTGCTCTTTTCTAAGATATAAAGACTAAAATTTTAATGTATAAAATATATATACTTGCAGGTTTGATTATATACAGTCACACTTTCCAATATATAACTTATAGTCATGATATATATATATACATATACATATATATGTGTGTGTGTCTTTTAAAGAATACTTTTAATTTTTTATTATCTTCTTTGTTAGAAAAATATTTAAATTCTTGAATTATTTTGCTTGTTATATAGTTTTATTTTTATGCTTTGGATTTCGAAAAGTATGACAGAAAATAAAAAAAGGTTGGATGGTTCAAATAATCAACTTTATAAGTTTTGCATTTAAGGCAATAAGTCATACATTAACAATGTGTGAGATTATATTGAAGGAAAAATCATTGATTAGTTCATTTTTATATATTACATATTATGAATTTATCACCCCAATATGTTATTATTGTAAAAAGCTTGTGAATTTCATATTATGCTACCTTTCAGTGATTTATTTTATAATTACACTTACATACTTAAAGAAATATAAATTGAATTATTTACTATAAAAGAAATTTTGATGATCATACAAGTTTTAATGTAATAAAAATTATTTATAATAAAAGATATGGAGTCTCTTTATTGTAGCATTTTCTTAAAACAGCATTAACACTAATTTCTCCCTGATAATAAACAAGTAGTTTGTGTTTTACAGAATATATATAATTGAATGTATAGAATGTAAAAAAATAGCTTAATATAATTAATATATAAGTATACAGCATACAAAACATTCTTCCAAATATTAGAACTTTATTATGTAATTTACTTAACTTCAAATAGATTTAATATAATTTCAAATTGAAAATATGAAAACACTATTAGCATAGTTGAAAAACAAATTGAAATGTTAAAATTACCTTACATGCTCAATGGCTATAGCTGTTTTAAGATATAATTCTTCTTCATCACCTTCACTGATAGTATAAAGCTCAATCAAAGGTACAGTAACTGGAGAATCAGGTTTTACTTTAGATCTCAAAGTTTCAATATTTATGGTAGAATCTGAAGTAATAACTGCTTGAATATACACATCTGCTTCTAATTTCTCCAAGCTGACATTTACAACCTAAATAATTATGAAAATTGGAAATTATAATTAAAAAAATAATTAATTTCTTATATTTCATAATTGGATACATTTTTTATAATATTCTTTTAATACTGAAAATGAATGAATGAAACAAGATAAGGCAACCACTAAATACAGAGTTAAAAGAATATAATCATCTAAATATGTAGTCAAAAGAAAATATTTTTAATAATTTAGCTTTGGTTAAACACTGATGCTATTAAAAAAAAAAAGATATATGTATGCATATTATATTATAGATCTGTACAATTTTAATTATATTTAGTGAACATTTAAATTAAAATATTGCAAATGCATATTAAAGATAAATATTAAATTACAGTTTTCAGACTTGCTGAAATAAATTGCAACAATCCTGTCATAATTTAGAAGAAGTTTAAACTCCACTGATACTGGGTGAGCAAAAGTAGAAGATTATTGCAGAGATAAAGACAAGTGTTTAATCTATAATTTTTCATTGATTTTTAGATTCTTGATGGCATTTAGATTTAAGTTTAACACCTACAACTATAAAGATACAAAAAGGAAGAAAAAAATTTATGGATTTGCTTGTGGCACCTGGTGATATAAATGTTGCATTTCTCAGAAAAAAGTTAAAAATTAAAGAATATTTTGATCAAATTTTCTAGTTTATTTACATTTCTAATCTCTTATTGGACATGATAATTTATTGAATGAGGATTTACAGTTTAAATTAATCATTGGATATCCAGTGAACTCAAAGCCATGAATGATTAACTAGTAAGCTAGAGCACTTACCATTTAATGGGCAGTACTACTATTTAACTCAAATGATACAATTAAAATTAAGTTTTATCAAAATGTGTTTACGCATATAAAATATTATAATAGAATTTTAAACATAACTTTATACTAAAATATTTGACACAAAATAAACAGCATAAAATATTTTAAGACATACAAATTATTTACTGTGCATTTTTAAAAAGAATATTCTAAACCAATTTATATTTCCCTGCATTAATAACATAATAATTATCAGTGCTTCACAAATAAAAATAATTAAACATAACAAAAAACAATTTTTTTAAAAAATTTATTTTCTAGAATAGGATGAATTATATAAAATTTAACAAAATATTTCCAGAGTATTGGAACTTCTACAACTTGCAAAAATATTGAAATTATTGCTAAAGTGAATAGAAAAAATAATTTTACTTTTGTATATATAATACAGTTTAACTTGAAATTTCTAGACAAGAATAATTAAATAGACAAAATTATAAAATTTATTAATCAAATATTTATATATTAGTAATAAGATTTATAAGTTATTAAATTTTTTAATACTCATAAAATTTAATATTCAGACAATCATTTCCATCTAAAGCATGGTTTCAATCTAATCTAAGCAAATTTGTAAAATAAATGCTTAAAAGAATGTATTATTGAATACAATTTTATGTTCACATTATTTATTTAATATTAAGATAGCAGCAAAACTTGAATGAATACATATAATAGTGATAATATTTTAAAAATATTAATGTCATATGAGTACAATGACATCTTATAAAAAACAGAAATATATCTGGATGTATTTATTTTTTTATCATCATCAGGAAATGATTAAATTAATAGAACAATTCTAAAAATAATAGTTATAATGATGCTATTGAAAGTGAATTGGAATAATTTCTTAAATGCTATAATTCAGAAGTTATTACCATTTCTTAATAAGAAAATTAAATATATAATACAATAGGGAAGTACATTTAATACTTAATATTAATTCTAAGATTAATTAAGTCTATTTTTTAAATAAAAAAAAATAGAACTCTTTTATTAAATTATTTTTATTGGCAGTTCTTTTGCTTCTTTTTAAAGTAATAATTGGTAAAAAAATTATCTATTTTAATAGGTATTTAAAATGAATTTATCAATTAATGCTAATAATTTGGTCGCAATATATTTAACAGCAATGCTCTGCTCAGAAAATTTTTAGAACATTTCTAATCCATTAAAAAACAAAAAAGTGAAGTAGAATAAACTAATTTATTTAAAGATCACCAAATTAGGTGATCTTTAAGAGATATGTTCAAAAAATTTTTATTTTCTATTTTTGAAGTAAAATTTGACATTTCTTTCAAAACACCCACTGTAATATTAAGCTTTTGTTAATAATATGAAAATAAATAAAGTTATTTTAAAAAGTGCTTTACTTCAACTTCAAAATCATAATCTATGTTGAAAATTGATGACTTTTTTGTTGATCTCCAAACAGCCTTCCATCCAATAGGCTCAACAACACTTGTAATATAATCAACTAATGCAGATTCCACTGTTGAAACTGAACAACCTTGTAGCACATCGTCCACAAGAGTTGAAAGAACGTCATTAAATGGGAATGATTCTAAATTGATTTGGTAGATATTTGGAGAATAATCAGAAACACATATTTCAGATTGAGCAGCCATGTGAGGGAGTGAACTAAAATCAAAAGAATTTATCTTAATACAAGAGTTAAATATTATACTTATCAAATTATTGAACAAATTTATTAAATACTTAAATTTAGTCTTAGTAATCATAGTTATTTTTATATATTGTTTTATTAAATTATAATATTTAATAAATGTAAATTTATATCACATTTTAAAAAAACTATAAAAACCATAAAATTATGGTATTTTTCCAATTTGGAAGCTGTTTGTAAAATTTTCTGCGATACTTCACTTCGGGTAGTTATAGGTTGAACTTTTTTTATTTTACAAATGAAGTAAAAAAAGGCAATATTAATCTTTATTTATAAAAAATGTAATTAACTTATGCAATCTAAAAACTTTCACAAATATGACAAAATAAGGTAAACATGTTAAATCTAAAAAACTTATATTGATTTATCAGGAAGCCATAATTTCTCCAATAGCTTCCAACATTGATGCAAATAAATCATTTTTGTTCCATCCATTCATCTGAATGTATAAACAATAATATCATATTTTATAAACAATAATATCATACACTATAAGAAAAGCTGAAATAAAATTTATCTTCGTGATTTTATTTCAAAAAATAAAATGTAGATAATATGTAGTTAAGAAAATTAAATTTTATTGATTAACATCATTTTTACAATTTTCCTATGTTCAGAAAAATTTTAAATAAATTGCTCTTTAGAAATTTTCTTTCCAAAATTCTATTTTACTTATGTAAAAGTAGAATATTTATAAAATTTATAATTTTTATACAATTAGGATTCCTACAATCTTACATGATTTGATAAGCGAGACTAAGATTGTGTTTGGCATCAATTTGTTTCTATTATATTGTTTTATTATGCAACAGAAGTTATAGATAGCTCCTCAGCTTATTGTGCAAGTTATAGAATTGAAGTATTCAAATATTTTTCACTAATTCATCACCCACTGAATCTCTTTAAAATATTAATTATTATATAAAAGTTGAATAATAAAGGATGAGGTATTAAGTATATTTACTCTATAATTTTTATAAGTCTTCAACAGTACTATTTCAAGCAGTTTCCCAAATATTTTGGAAATTTGTTTCAAGGAAGAGAAGTCATCACATGTGACTTCCTGTATGAGTAGGGGTGTTTCCAGTTACTTACGGAATGAATAAAAGGGGATGTTTATTTAAATAAAGAAAGCTTTTTGATTATTGTAGTTGAAGTAGACAGATGACACTCAGATTCATTACTATAATCTAATTAGAAGCGTGTTTTTCTCTCTTGAATGATTTTCAGGTCTCTAAGTGAATAAATTTTGATATTTATAAATGAAATATTTAAAATTTCTTTTTGTCAAATTGTTACTTTAAAAAACATTTAAAAAATGGCAAGTGACAATGAAGATGAAGTTCTCTTTTAACTTTGGTTGATATATTTTCTTCTGAATCAGAAGAATCTGATAATGATGATGTTAATTATGTCAGACAAAAATCCATCCCCACCACGTTTTCCATTCACAGATTCTCCTGAAATAAAAGAATAAAAGTGCCAACTCCTGATCCGGAGGTTTTGTTTAAATTTTTTTAATTATTTATGAATGACATTCTAATTGAAATGATTGTGGAGGAAACTAATATTTAAGCTCAAAATAACTTACAAAGGAATACTCTTGTCCCAAAATTGAGATCGCATCAGTGGTATTCCACTGACATTCAAGAAATGAAAGACTTTCTCGGTCTTCTGATATCACAGAGAAATGGTTCAAAATATAGGAAATTATTATTAAAAATAAATGTGTTCAAAAAATTATGTAAAATTTTCACTGCTTTAATTAATTAATTAAAATTTTGCCATAAAATCAAAACAAGGATTAAAAACTGCTGTTGTACAATAAATAAAAATTTAGCATGAAAGTTTAAAAATGAAAAGAAATAAAAGTATATCAAATTAAAAGGAAATAAATTAGAGAAAAATGAAATATAAATTTGAAAGTTTAATAATTTTTTTTGTTTTCACATACTTTTCTAAATATGATTCAGTTGAGAAATAAAATTTCTGTTTATATATTTTAATAATATGGCATAAAAAAGTTTATTTGAAACAAATGCTTTGATTTGCATAATACAAGCTAATACATCTAAATCATTAAAATAAATGTATTTTTCACTATACTGAATTAATACATTAATTTAGCAATGCAGTAAGTAATAAGAAAGTAATTGTATAAGTTTTAGTTAAATAAGTAAAAAAAAATCTAGCAATTCATACTTAAGACAAAAAAAATTAAAATAGGATTATTTAATAATAACAATGTGGTATTTTTCCATTATACTCCCGCATATGAATCTAAGGAAATAACATTTTCTTATGAATTGAAAATAATATAACACAGATATGTTTTTAATGGCACAAAATTTTATTCTAAATAATTTTCCAATTGAACTGTCCTTGTGTATGTGTGCAAAAATTGACAGAAGAGTTATAAACAAAGTTATAAAAGCTAAATGGTAAACAAAGCTAACACTGTTGGTGGAAAAGATGGCTTAGTGATAATTTTGTCAATTAAAATGTACATTATGATCATAAGTCACCATGGGCAAAAAAAGGTCAAATACAGCAGTATTTAGGTTTGTTTCATTGGAAAAAGGAGCCATTTTATACGTATGCAATTGAACATCAACAGAATTGCTAAACTGTTTAGGCTTGATATAAACATTGGCATATAAATAAGTTTTGTCAATAAATAAAGTTAGTTTATAAAATATAAATTTGTATTTTTTAAATATTTTCTAAAAGTGTAGACTTTTTTAAACAATACACAATAAAAGTGAAATATTTATGACAGAAATTTAACACTTTTTTTCCTGTCATGGTGATTGTTGATGAGAGAATAATGGAAAATTACTAAGAATGCTAATTATTTTATGTTAAAAAAAAAAATAAATTTCAAATGAAAAAAAAAAAAGAAAAAACTTTGGTTACCAAAATTAGCAACAATACTCAATGATTTGCTAAAATTGCCAAAAGTTTCATAAGAAACAAACTTTTCAACAATGTTACATTTTTCAAGTTTACTGGAATATCTAACAAATATAAGAAATTATAAATCAATTATTTTTGTACTACAATAACAAATAGTACAAGTTTTTTTCTTTTTTGCTAAATACTGATAATTTAGCAATATTTGAATCAAGTTTTAATAGCAAAAATATACTAAAATTAAATAAAGGGTGGATCTTTGAAATAATTAATATATCAAAATGCTAGTAATAATTGGAATCATTAAAAATATTTTTTAAGCTTTATTAACTAAGTTTTAAAAATGTGTTGATGTATCTCATGACTTTTCATTAAGTGTTAACCTGAGTATATTTTCCTGCACCTTGATATTCACACACACATACGCATATATTAACATTAACTTTTCCATTAATTTTCTTCATTTGTTTTTCCAGTGTACGATTTATGCATATAATTTTTTTACTAATTTAAATTTACAACATTTTGATACTGCAAAGTTCAATTTAACTTTTATAATAAACCACATCCTTTTATAACAACAAAGATTATAATTTTAATAGTTAATTAATAATATTTAATTTCAGTATACACAAATTTTAATTGATGAATAAAAGAAATATTTTAGATTTATTTTATAAAAAATCCCTATAATTAATTGATAAAGAAAAACAACAAATTTCTCCAAATTCCTTAAATTAACTCAAAAATTTATATTGTGAGCTATTTCAGAAACTGAATGTCAAAATTAATTTTTTACAGTAATTAGTCCCAGATTATATATTATTAATTTAACATACGCTTTATATGTATGTTTTTATTTCCAAGTCTATTATCACTATTGCATAAAATAAGTATTTTACATATTAAATTTTAAATGATAACTTACAAGCAAATAGACATTTCATAAAATTTATTTCAATTTATTATTACTTGTTTTTGTATACTTACATACTGGAAGGGAAATGTGCAACAAATTTTAAAATTCCTCTTCATAAGATTTGCAGCAGATTTTGTGATTACCGCTTTTTGAGGGAATGTACTATAGTAATATTTAATCTGTAACATTTAAATACTCAAAGATATTTCTACAAATAAGAGTTATAACCTAAAAAACATTAAACCAGCAAAATATTTTCTATTAAATTAACTATTATTTATAAGGCGGTATAAGTTCAGTACTCTCATAAACTCAAATTAAACATTTAAAATTCTCAATTATCCAGACACCATGCAAAATACTTTGATTACGAGCAACTTTTAGTTTCGTAATTATGCCTCATAAACATAATCAGATGATTAAGGAAGCATTTTTGAAAAGGAATCATGAGCAATCTTTAAATTTTAAAATAATATGATACAGTGTCAGTTTATCTATAGCTATAACTGATTTAAAAATGCAATTAGATATTATAAATTTTAAAATATTAGACTTGAAGTTAATGTAAACATTATGAAATTATTAAAAATTGTTATCTTTAATACAAACAAAAAAAAACTAACCTCTGTACCATTAAAAGAAATGATAAATAAAGGAAAACAAACTACCTTACTAATGCATAACGTTCAAATTTCTGGCCAACAGTTGAATGTGAATTAACCAATTGAATTCAGTTTGATTTTATTAGATTGCAAAGAAATAATTTCCAGCATTCTATTTTATTTGAATCTAGGAAAAGAAAATCTTTTAGAGGGTACTCCACATCCTACTTTCTTTTTCCGATATTTAATACGCTAATAAACATTAAGAAATGTCGTGTTCTCTAATGGTGACTGGAAAATGTGAACTCAATGTCTTCCATGCGAAATGATACTTCTAAATCACGAAGACTCACCCACTTTCACATGGTGACACACCCACCACGTACCCCACTGAATAAAAGTGCCATCACTACTGTTCTTTTGGTAGTGCAAAAAGGTAATTTATGTTTCATGTTAAGTGATAATACAATAATTAACAAAACTGTGCTTTTAGGAAAGGATAAGTTGAAGTAATAGCTGACAGTTTAGAAAAAAAGCAATTTATAAAAAATTATGGAAGGAAAGGAATCAACAAAAGGAAGTTGCTGAAATATCTAACAATTATGACTTAAATAATAAGGAACAAAATACAGAAACTGTGCTTCAGGATTACCTAATAAACTCAATTAAAAAACTTAAATAGAAAAAAAAGCTAGGATAAAATTGCATAAATAATAATATGGTTAAAAATCTACTCTTAAAATTCAAAATCCAGTGAAAATTTATTAAGAGAAGAATTATTTTAAGAATGCAATGTTAAACTTAAATCAATTCCGCACTGATTGGTAATTAGCAGATGTTAGAAAACCACCAAAACGAGAAGAATTAATTAAATAAAGCTGAAAATTATAGACCAATAAGATTGTTATCATCACCTAGCAAAATTGCAGAGGATGTAATATTAAAGACTCAAAAAATTTTATTCCTTAAGTAAAATTCTTAAACCCCAGGAATTCGGGTTTCAACCAAAGCTATCAAATAGTACACCAGTTATTATAAGAATTATTTAAAATATGTATGAGGGATTTTCAGAGATTCCGTGTTCAGCGCGAAGTACAGAATTAAGAATCCAGTTTTAAGGAAATATATTTATCACACTATATACTATACATCTCATAGCCTGTCGCATATCAAGTGGCTGGGTCCTTCCAACTCCTCTGGTTAAATGGTCAAAATAAGAACTTAGAAAACACTAAGGTTAGAAAATGAGCCTCAAACTGCGCATGAGCTGAAATCTACAAACACTTTCTGCTCTTTCGGAAAACCGAATCCGACTATTTGTCTATATCACTTTTTCGACTATTACTTTTTATGATTTCTCTTTGTTGTCGTTTTGTGACGGCTAGGCTAGCAATATGGGGTGCGCTGATCCACTTTTACGAATGGACAATAATTTAATGAGGAGTTCGACTTTGTTAACACACACATGCCATATGTACCTGTTAATATGGTAGACAACCATTCACAACCCATTCATAGAAGGAAAGGACAAAGATGAGAAAGAGAGAAAATGCATCCATGCCCGAACTTGAATTCGAAACTAGGACACCCTATTCCGCAATCACTCACTTTGACCTGTTGACAGTCTGAGTGGCATGATTTCATGTGATTTTTATAATAAAACTAAAAGATCTCATATTAATGATTGTCTTTAATTTTGGTTGTTTATCATATGAAAAATGAATATCAGCTGTACCCATGTTTGTTCAAATAGAATAAAATATGCAAACAAAACTTAAAAATTTTTTGCATCTTTTAAGAGTTACAAATAGCATATTTATGTAAATATGCTATTTGTTATTTTAAGACTAAAATAAGTATTTTATTGGGAATGCAAAAATGTATTGTGGTTTCAAGAGAGTATAGCAGCATATGAAACACATTCTTAGTAATGAATTATTTTTTTAATTATTTTCACAAAATCTAAGTTCATCCTTTGTATTATAAAATCTCATTTCTACCCACCATTTAGGCCAAACACATCCTCTCTACTAAAATTGATTACTTGATTTCACATAATTTTGAATTCTTAATATATTTTTACTTACTTATCACTTATGACAAAATGCTAGAAAGTAATTTTTCACACACACACACACACACACACACACACACACACACACACACACACACACACACACACACACACACACACACACACACACACACACACACACACACACACACACACACACACACACACACACACATATATATATAATATCTCAAAAATCAGTATCTCTTTTATGTACTTGATCAATGGAATATATTAGCAATCACTTTTTACAATATTTCCTTTTAATTAATTGATCAATAAAGCTAAATCAATCGTGAATAACATTTGTTTTCATGATAACTTGATTTTTAATAAACCGGGCATTGACACAAATGTTAGAAAAACATCTCACCCTCTTTAAAAATGATCTTAATGTAAACCAACACAGAAAAACGCTATATCAATAATCAAAAATGAGCAAATTACAAGACATTGGGGAAATGCATGCATATCAACTAATCCAAATATTTCCTACATACGCAAGTGCAGACTTTTGAAGTTACTATTTTATTAATAGTGATATTTTAATCACTTTATTAAAGAATTAACTTTGCTATGTAAAATAAAAATTTAATATTTTTTTTTGTTTGACTCGTCAAAAATATTATTTTACTAAAATTAGGAAACACACATTCAATGGACTAATGTGATTAAATAATGATACAATAATTATTTTTACTCAAACTGCTTAGTGAAATAAATAAATAAATCTTTTCTAAGCCAGTAGAGCAGTAAACACTACAATAAACGTGTGCATATGTGATCTTTTTGTTCTTCCATTTAAATATATTCAATCCATAAACGATAAATAACAAACCAAGATTAAATTACAGTTTTTTTTTTTTTCATTAAAAGAATGTCTGCTCAATGAGGAAAGCAATTGGTGTCAAAATGTATTAAAAATGCAGAGCATATACACAGCTACTTCTTATTTCTAAACTGCCAATTCCATATCTTATATATATATATATATATATATATATATATATATATATATATATATATAAAATATATATATATATCAATATAAAAAAACTGGTTAAAAATATTTGCGAATTCTATATTGCAAATTCTAGTTTGTTTAATTTTTTCTACAATTTTGTAAATAAAGGTTAAATTTTAATAGCTATTAATTTTCGCTTCTGTTTATCATGTTATTTGTGTACATTTACAATCATATGTTTTTTATTTGAGAAAAACTACAATTTTGTTAATTAAGAAAATTCTTCAACTCTTTTCGTATATATGGGGAATAAATTAACTTTCAAAACAATAATTAAATACAGAAATATTAATTAAAAAAAGTTGTTGCTTGAAAGACAGTTTTTGATTTAAGAATAATTATTGTGACCCTTAGAAGTTATAATATATTATTAAACATATATAATATGTTATCATGTTATTATACAGCTTTCACTCAAAATACTCTATACAGCGTTAGTTTCGTTTCTTTATTTTGTATTAATCTTTCATACCATAACGATCGAAAAATATATTAAAGGTTAATGTAATGATCATAAAATGGATTGAAGACAAATAAAAAATATCCCTTTCAATTCAATCCAAAAGACAGGAGTTCATGTAACTTGAAAGCTGGGTTTGAATAATGCAATACCCGTTTTATCCGTCACGATTAGAATTACTTTCGAACAAAAGTGTATCCATACATATATGCATATATACATAGATGTATAGCTCCAAATACTATACTTTTCACTTGCGTTTTAATTAGTTTTATTTCATTTTTCCCAACTATTAACAGCGATCATTTTTATCACATTAAAAAAATTCTTTACGATAATCGACAAAAAAATTGGAATAAAAGAGCGACTGTAAAAGCAACAAAGATGAAAAGACTGGTATCAAATTACTTTCAAAAGTATGTTAACTTATGTACAAAACTCATATGTCGATTCTTGCTTTATAGTATTCGTATCTGCTTTTTGCAAGAAAAAAAAAAAAAAGCTCTTCAAAAATGAACTATTTATATTAAATATATTGGTCCTAAGAACTTATTTTCCATCTATCCATAAGTAGCCACTGTTGTTTAAAAATGGTATAAATATCGATATGAATTTTCATTAGTGTTGGTAGAGGTAATACAAATTAAAGGGTACAAGAAAATAGTTCTAAGCATGAAAACTTCTTAAAAATTTCGGTTTTATTTTACATCACATCAATTAAATTTTTTTAACTGCAATCAAAAAAAAACATTTTTTTCTGAGTGTATGTCTAAACTTATCACTGAAAAAGTACTTAAATATTAAACGTATGTCGTATGGAATTAGTCAGATTTTTCAGGGATAAGCAATCGCAACATAAGTATGTGACAGACTATCTTCCTAATGAGGGTGAAAATAATAACAATAATAACAACAATTCTGCCTCCTATTTTTATTTTTCATGATAAATTATATTTAGTTTTGTTTGTGGTGTTTTATACCAATAAAATATTTTGTATCTATAATTCATATAAAAATAAAATATTTTATATATTATTATATAAAAGTAAAATACGATTTTTGCTATTATTAGCATGCTTCATTTTGAGCAAATTTCTTTCAAATTTTCAACTATGGATTTTTTTTTTTATTTTCATCGACTTATTTTTTGAGTTTAAAACTTTCATCTGATTCAATCCAGCTTTAATAATTGTTTCTCAAAATATCCAATTGAGGAATAAAATTGTGATTTGATCACTTACTATAGTAAATGATCAAATCGCAATTTTATTCTTTTTAAATTTTTTTTGTTTTATTGTATGGACATTTTTTTAATTTTTGGAAATCACTACATTTAACTCTTCGCTGAGAACGAACTGTCCACATCCAGGATTTTTTCCTTGAAAACAATTCATATCCGTGTGGTTATTTTACTATACAAAATATCAGTATACCATGATATATCAGTATACCATTATATCATACATACATCAATTATCAATCAAAGAACAAAGAAATTAAAAAAAAACTCTCATTATAATTAAAATTAGGTATTGGCTTTACGGTAGGTTTGGTATTCTTCAGTTAAGTTTTCAATGATAATAAAAATTTATTTGAGATCTCTGTTTAATAAATATATCGAAAATAATAAAATGAAGGTTTTGGTTTATGTAACAATAATCAAGGAATATCAGTTGTTGACGAATTAAAGTGATGAAAAAATACTGAGAGATTAATTACATTAGGCTTATTTGAATGGCCTTTTCTAAATGCTTTCAAGGTAATGAATAAAAGCTAACAATTCAATTTTAATTTTCTTTATTTTAAATTTGAATAGGATAAGAAGACTGAACAATTAATAACAAAACAAACAGTTAATAAATTAAAATATAACTGGGATTTGTACAATATCTACCAATAAGTATTTGAACTCCTGTGATAAAAAAGATTACAAAGTTTATTTATCTTCAATAGTTCGCATAGTCACCATGTGAGGCAATTTCAGACTTAACCCCCTTGTATATGATTTCCATAAATGCTTGGATCATGAATAGTGGTATTTTGTTCCATTCTGGTTGGAGAAGATAGGTTATTTCACCAATTTCTGACAATTGTTGTGCCCCTTAAATCAACGACTCAATTCATCTTAGAGGTGTTTTTTAGGATTCAAGTCTGGACTTTGGGCTGGTCAGACTAATAAATTCATCCATTTGTTAGCATACCAATCTATGGTGGACGTACAAGCAGAAGAAGTGGCGTTGTCCTCCTGGACGTATTAATGATGTAACCCGTAAAAGTGCAGTATCCTTAGAAGCAGATTGTTTGTCTGAGTTGGTATTGAGTCTACCAAGAATTTAAATTAAGAGTCTCAGACCATACCTCAAAAAACATCCTCAGATCATAATTCTCCTTCCACCAACTTTACTGTTGATACAATGTATTCTGGTAAAAAATAGTTCTTAGGCATATGCTAAACTTAGACTTTTCCATTCGTTGGTAGAGCTGGATCCTGGATTCATCCCTCTAGAGAATCTGTTTCCCCTCAAGATCTAATTTTAACTTGCCTTGCACTACTTGAACTGAATAGTTTGGTTAGATTTTGTAATCAGAGTGGCAAAACGACCATGAGAATGTGCTTTCTTGCGGATGGTATTTATCAAAACAATAATTCCTGGTGCCTGTTGGAGTTAATGGAGTATATGGGAGGTCAGTTTGATGCGGTTTCAATGAATTTCCTTTTAATTAATTTCAATGAATTTCTTTTGTCGGTTTCTGTCTCTTAGTTTCATGGGTTTGCAGTGTCGAAGATCATCCCGACAATCACCATTCACTTCCCATTTCTTAATCACGAAACGCCATCGTCAATTTTGGAATATTCAACTCACTAGATACATCCCTTAAAGATTGGCCATTTGCACGATTTCCGACAATTACACCTTTATCGAAGTCAGACAGCTCTGAATTTCGTGGCATCTTGCATGCGACTAATGCAAATGCTGTTTCCTATTCGATTTGAAGTAGGGAAGGTTTCATGTAGACCAGGATTGCAAATATTCTCATTTGCATGAGTATCCAAATACTCATCAATAGATAGTGTATATAATTACCAGTCTTCCCTAATTTTAATTCGTTGTGAAAAGGCTTAATAATAACAAAATATAAATTTTAATTTAAAAGGTTTTCTAAAAGAAGAAATTAAAAGAGAAAAAAAATAATTACTCACAATTTTAGTCAACTATTTAAAGTATATTTTATAAATATGTCGCTTTTTATGTTTTCTTTTTTTAACAATGTGACTTTTAAAAAAATATTTAAGTTATTACAGTATATATAAAAATATATTTAAGTTATTAAAAATAATTACAGTTATTTTTTTTTATCTTGTAAAAAAAAATATTTAAATGAAATACTTTTTTTCTTCATCAGAATAAATTATTGACTGGCATTTTCGAAGTGAAAGTAGCGCTATATAAAAGAAAAATGATCTCTTAATGAATTAAATATTTCGAAAAATTGCCGTTTCTCTTAACAGTATTATTTAATCATTAAGAGAAATGGTAAATACAACTATGAAAAGAAAATATATATTAGAAAACTGATAATTCTATCTTTTTTAGCTAAAATCAACTCAAATAGTGTTTACTTCTTGGAAGTTTCATTTTCACTTTACATGTTATCAGCAATGAATTTAATCAAGCAATGTCAATTATATTTCCCAAATTGATTGAAAATTACAGTTATTTTTTCTCTTAAATTTGTTAGCTAACTTTTTTAAATTAAATTTGTCTCCAGAATTTTTCCTCCTGAATTTGGATTAAAACAAAATAAATGTAAGATATTCTATGATTAGCAAATTGTTTAAAATTCCAAATTATTATAAAGCATTTGTACACAGGTGTTCAGTATTCTATAAGAAATTGCTTTTAAAGATTTTGGATTTTATAGGAAATCTGCAGTCTCCCTTTAAATTGTTAAATGTTAATAATTAAAGCTGTCTTTTAATGAGGAAATTTGAAATCAATCTTTAAACTGAACATCAAGAGGAAAAGGATATTTTTCTTTACATTTATAATTTTTTTTCACCAATTTTATAATGATTAGAGATAAATTTCTATTTTGGTTAGTTGCTGTAATGTCCATTTGAAGAAAAGTCAAATTACTTCATGAGCCAAAATCAAGTCCTTGGCAATGTGTACAGTTTGATTTCTATTTTCTTGAAGGTATTTGTAAATTACTTTTAAGGGATACCAATCGCTATTGAAGGTACTTTGTTAAAAACTATTTTTAATAATTGACGGCATTTTCACTTCTTTCTTTTAAATTATTTATTTGGTTTATTGCTTGTTAATTGAAGTTAAAATTTTATAAATTTGATTTGGAAATCTGACATGAACATTTCTGTCAGTTAGATATTTTCGCAGGTTTTAGTAGAAGTCTTTCTATTTCATACTATATATATTTGAATCAAATATCATTTTATTTAAATCTTTTTAAAATTTACTCATGCTTTTTCTTTATCCATAAACACTTGTTTACTTTATGCATTCTCAAACCCAAATTATCAAGAAGATTTTATTAAGATATCTTTTTTTACTTCTCCAAGTCAGAACAAACTGAATATATTTAACTGAGTAAATAAGGCGTTTCCACATTATCTTTGCTATGAAGAAGAGTTGCTTTTTCATAAATATTCATATACCTCTGTAAGATAAATAAGCAGTTTATGCTCCAAATACAGTTTTAAATTTTTAATGCAAAAGTAAATTATTCTGAAATTTATTGATTTAGTTTTTAGTTGGCTTCATAAAATTTTAGGGTTACATTGCTTCATATTTAAAATGCTTGAAGCATTTAATTTAATGAGATATAAATGAAATGCTATACAATCAAGCAAAAATAATGTGAGGAAATACAACATTTTTTTAAATACATTTTAAAGATTATTTATTTTATGATAAATGTGAGAGAGAACGAGACAACTTGTTTGGATGCATATTGTTCAAGAGCTTAAGTTATCGAAACTAGCCTTGAATATTGAAACATTTTTAATTAATTTTTTCCAAAATATTTTCCGTCCATGTAACAATTTCATAATAATTACCCAGCATTCTATGATATCATTAAATACCTTTAGTGGTAACATGTCAAGGTATTAAAACTAATTTTTTTATTAGATGATCTGAAAGTTCGTTATAACGTCTCACCGTTATTGCTTGCACAAACCCCCAAGTTAATTCCAAACTTTCCGAGGAATTTAAAACCCTTTGCAGCTGTGAAAGAGATTGATTTCCCTATTTGAATCTCATGAACTATGCAGTATCGAAGGCAGTCACTTAGTTGTGATTGGAGGATGATGAGAAAACTGCAAACAGGATTCGTGAAGGGTCATTAAGTTCTTCATGACAAATATAATTCTTCAAATTAATCTAGAATCACCTGGTGAGTGGGTCAGATACTTTCGAAGAATTTATTGCCTCTTTACTCTTTCTGATTTGAATCGGTGGAGTATCCGGAAATATGAGTCGAAGAGTGACCTCAGAAGATGGATCTAAAGATTACTAGAAAAAGAGAGTCTGGTCTAAATTTTGTTGTGAGCTAGCTTAAAAAGTCATTTGCCTCTGTACTAGTTAAAAATTTTGGGTCCTATTGAAGAAATGAAAGTTGCCTTAGTGATGGAGAAGACATAGCTTTACTGTCAATAGTCACCAAGCCGTCACACTTACCTAAGTCCGTTAAGCTTCCCGAGAATTATGTGAAAAATTCAAGAAAAGTTATACAAGATCTTGCAGTGCAAGAGAGAAATACAGAGAGGTTTTTACAATTCTTGAGTACACCGATAAGGATAACATGAGTACATAATAAAATATTTTAAAAAATAAATAAATAAATAAAATAGACAGATACATTTCATGGGACCAATGGAAGTACTTCCTTGGTTTGAAATGGATTTATAAGACAGTGTTATGGGTAATTAATTAATCTGTTTAATTTGCACATATAAATTTTATTATTATAAAAATATTTAACTAAGATAATTTACTTAAGCAGGAAAATTCGCTTAAGTTTTGGTGTAGTTAGAAGCGGCGCCATCTGCTGATGATAACGCTGTAACTGATTAATGTCGTAAAGTTTGTTTACAAACAAACGTTTTTGTTTTTTTTTTAACCAACAATTAATGGTAAAAAAATGTATGGGTGGGAGAATTTAAAAGCGTACTGATAATTTCTTTATACTATATTGATGGAGTTAAAATAGAAAGGAGCCAACAATTTAATAGACTTAGGATATGATTGCTAGAAGTTTATTGTCGTTGGTTTTAGACGAAGTACTGCTCTTGGCCTATGAAAGAATTTAGGGTCATACGAGTTATAGTTATTGATATTTTGAATTGCTGTGTTTTCTAAACTATATAATTTGCTATAGAATTTAAATGCAAGGTATTTTATAAAGAGGCTAAGGGTTAATATATCTAAGTCCTTTCTAATTTGGGCATTCTTGAAGTAATATTCCGCTTTCAAGATAACCCTAAGGATTTTATTTTGTTATTGTTTTATTATATCTTTATTTTTTTATTATATCTTTTGAGGTTATTTATGGAAGTGCCACAAGCACCACCCCATATCTGGGAGACATATGCTATTATGGGTCTGATGTACATTTTGTAAATTAGGATTTTATTATTCATAGATAGGCTTGAGCTTTTTGCCAGGAGGTGATACAGTGCTGTAGTGGCGCTGTTGGCTTTAACTTTTATTTCGTTAATGTGTGGCCTCCAAGTTAGTCTTTTATCGAGGATTACTCCAAGATATTTTGTTTGTGGGAACCACTGAATTTCGTTTCCAAAAATTTTGGCATTCTTTTCTTTTTTTTTGAGAATAGAACCACAGTGCATTTGTCCATGTTTATTTTAATTTTCCATCTGACTAACCAGTTTTCAATTTTCTTAATGTGAGATTATTGGAGTTGCAAATGTTGAGGAAAAGCTTGGATATAAATTGCAGGTCCTTGTGGGGGCTGAAGAGGATTTTGACCTGCTTGTGTCTTCTCTGATACTTAACCATTTTCTTGAAAATGTCCCGGAGAGGACAAGTCTCAGAGACGGAAAGAGAAGAGTGAACAGCCTTTAGCCCGAGATCATGGAGACTGACACGAGACCTCGATATTGAATACCCGTAAACTCCAGTGCTCTCCGGAGAGGATCGTCAACATTACTGAGTGAATTTTCGAGATTGTTTCCCGAGAGCGGAATTTGGGTGTCTGGTTCCTAGTATCAACGAGGAGTTTTTTCCCGACCAAATGAGCAGCGAAAGTTCCAAAGAGTGAGGAATTCATCAGTTTTTATTTTCCTGGGGTCTACAACTTATGACAAATCTCATAAATTATCCTGTAAATTTGTAAATAAATACACTTACTTCAAAAACTTAAGCACGGAGAGGAAAATGCTAATTTCTGGATGCCAATCAGAATTGAAGAAGATGAAAATCGCTGTAGAGGTAGATGGAAGTAGACAACAGCTGTTATGTACAGCGAATCGTGCTTTCATGTCAAGAAATATGCAAAAAAGGCTGTCTTATAAGACACCAGCTTTATGAAGGGTTCCAGAAGTTGATTGTAAGTGCTTATAGAAGGTGTTTAAAACTTTCGTACAACTTGTTTTCAAGACATACGTGTTTCTATGACTTACAGAAGACGAATGGAAGACTTTAAGCGCTGGCGTGCTGTGGGGCTCATTGAAGCACGGCAGTCGATCTCAGATGTTCTTCTTTTCTTCGGCGCTTATCATTCTGTAATTTCACGTTTATGGAAACAATTCGAAACCACACAGACAGCTGTCCGAAGGCTTGTAGCCGGTCAACGAAGGGTTACAAACCCCCGCGGAAGATCGATGTATTGCGATTTTAGACAAGCGTGTGACATCTGTCGTTACATCGTCCATTTATAAGGTGATATCTGCAGCTACTGTACGCCGAAGATTACATATAAGTGGACTGTACGCCCGGGTACCTTGAGTTTGGGTTTGTCTATTCATCCAATCAAGAGGTGCACGATTAAAGTGGTGTCGGGAACATGTCAATTTGACTGTGTCTGACTGGGGCAATGTCATGTTTACTGAAGGGTCAAGATTTGCTCTGGAGCCAGATGATAAGCATATAAGGATATGGCGTGAACAAGGAACACGAAATCAGCCCCAAAACATGACCGAACCTCACGCATTTCGAGGTGGAAGCATTATGCTGTGGGCAGGGATTTCATTAGGATACCACACCGACCTGCACATCTTTAAACGGGGTTCTATAACGACTGTCCGATATCAAGATGAAGTCCTAGAACCCATTGTGAGATTGTACGCTGCAGCAGTCACCCCTATTTTTGTTTTAACGGAAGATAACGCACGTCCCCAAAGAGCTGACATCGTGGATGACTACCTGGAGAGCAAAGGGATTCGCGTATGACGTAGACAGCATATTCGCCCCTCGTTAATCCCACTGAAATTCTTTGGATTCTCTCGGCCATGTATTATTTTCACGTATCCCACCTCCAGCAACTCTTAATGAACTGGAAACTTCTCTACAAGAAGAATGACTATAGCTTAATTCTGCGGTGGTTGACTAGCTAATTTAAAGCATGGTCACAATGTGTAAACTTTGTATACAGATGAGGGGGAATCTCATACCTTATTAATGCCCTTTTTTCATTTTATGCTGTTTATTTTCATTTTATACACAATTCTGTTTACATTTCCAGTAAGCAATTGTCAGATAACTCACAAAAATTTAATATTGTTTTCATTTCTGTATATATAATTATTGTTTATTTTATGCATAAATGTATATTTTACTTTCCTGCCGAATTTTACTTCAATCAAAGCCTGCTATGTGTTGATTTTTTGGCATTTTACATCATCGTGTTTAACTTTTGGAAGCGAAACACGAAGCTTTAATAAAAAATTTTAAAAAAAATGTATTTAGTCATGAATGTTGAATTACGTGAGCCTAATTCCTTAGCGGCCTTTGCCTACCCATAGTTCAGCCTATCCAGACTGAGTATGCTACAACGTATAAAGTGAAAAGAACGTGTATTTGTGTACCTATACAGAGATAGTGAATATGTCTCACTATCTATTAAATGTAATTGTGGAAGGCAAGTACGCAGTGTGAATAATTACTTTACAACAGCTTTAGGCTGTTATGCTGTTCAGAACGTATCCCAAAATATTTCTCTTTTCAAGAAAAAAAATCTTTATTTACGTTTGCTTACAGCTTCTGCCTTTTTCTATCAATATAATATTGTGTTCTTCATATAATTTTTATTTCTCTAGTAGAAATAAAAATTTAGATACATTAAAAATTGTTTTACTCTTAAAAGAATGCAAATGTATTGATTTGTATGATAATACTTATGATTTTACTATTTTCACAATCATTTCTTATAAATATATTTGATATGGAAATACTTGTGGATAGTTTCCATACAGTTTTCATCATAAATAAGGTATTTCGTTTCCACATTTGGAATTATTTTATATTTAATTTTTTTGACTTTATAAAGTATTATAAACATTCGAATATAGTTGAAAATATTTTATAAATTTCAAATAGTGTTAACATAAAGTTATGTCGTTTTTCTTTTATATCAAACTCCATTGAAAATCAAAATGAAAAAAATTTTAACTTTCAAAAATTAAAATGCTTATTTTTTTTAGGAATATCTTAAATTAGTATTACAATTTAAAGCTATTAAACTGGGAAACATTTTGAGAACTTAAAAGATCAATTTTAATCTATTATTATGGAGAATATATTATATTTCTGTCAGGGGAAACTATAATTAGAATATCATAATGCAGATTTAAATTATATTGTATTTTAAAACTGAACAGTCTGTATGTTTTTAGCAACTACATGAAATACTGTTTAAATCTTAATTCCTAAGGACATTATAATATTACTTTAAAGTCTCAGTAGAAATACGTTTTAGACCTTTTTAAGGGTTAAAAAGAATTAAATTCTAATTTTAAAATATATTTTATCCTAGTGCCCTTAAGTGTTTTGGAATTAAATAAAAAGAATATTTGAAGCTCAAGTATACTGTATTTGTAATCCTAATTACATGTAATACCTGAAATGTGGCAAACACCAAATCGTTTCATATTGTTTTCTTTTAAATAATAATAATAATAATAAAAAAAATGAAACACAATTTTGTTAAAAAGTGCGTTTAAATCAATGTAACAAAATAATGTGCAACGCATTTTATTTGCTAAAATTATTAAACATATGATATTATAAATGCATAATTTTGATAAAAACTGAATAGTCTATTTCAATGCAAAATCTGAATTAAATAAAGTCCAGGTCTATACACCGGTACAATAGAGAGCCCATTTGTAGCTGATTCTAAATCTTTATTTCATGTTATTTATGTGTATTGTGATAACGTAGAACCTCAAATTATAGGAAATGTTCAAGCCCCTCTTTTAAGAATCATAAAGGTTGAAGGAAAAGATGGTGAATTTTTTAGTGCGCACTACACTAGACCCCATTATGTCCCCGTTATTAGAAGACAATTTCAAACTGTTGAAATGGTACTTCGACTACACATTCTGGAGAACTAGTACCCTTTGAAAGAGGTAGGGTAGTTGCAATTTTACATTTTAGAAGGAAGAAAATTATATAGGGTCAGTAGCTCTTAAAATTAATCCAGTTTTGTAATTGAGTTGAAAGAGTAAAGATGCTTATTCCTTACGAATGTTGCTCAAACGCTTTCAATGATTATTACGTTAATCAAACAGGAAATGGTTTAACATTTTACTGTGGACAATCATTTCTAAAAGGGTATGGTATTGGTGGTTGGTTTAAAAAATTATATCATTCAGCAATACCATTTTTGACCAGTGGCTTTAAGTCTATTTGTAAAGAAGTTCTGAAAACTGTTACTCACATTGCTAAGGATATGTTAGTGGGGTAGAACTTTAAGGAATCAACAAAAAATAGAAGTAAAAAAACTAGTCGGAAATTAGCAAAAATGGCCATAAAAAGGCAGATGACATGCCAGGAAGAGGGAAGGTACATAAAAGAAAGAAGAAAAAGCAAACCCGTTCCATTTTCTCAAAAGTGAGGAACGTGATAAGACGTGATACCTTTGATCTTTAAACGAAAAATAAATATAATGGCATTTATTCTGAAAGATTCTCCCGAGTGTGTAAAATCTGAACTTAATTTATTCTCTCCTCTTCTTACTCATACAGTTATTGAAAGAGGAGACTGGGTTGAGTTCCATCCCATCGCAAATGTTACAGATGGAACACCTATTGAATTTTTGGTTTCTGGTAATAATGGAGAGGATTATCTTGATCTTTCTCAAACATTAATGCATGTAAAAGCAAGAATTTTAAAAAGTGACGGGAAAACTGTAACTCAAGAAAATAAAGTTGGTCCTATGATCTTTTCTTACATTCCCTCTTTCCCCAAGTTCATTTGAGTCTGATTGAACGAACTGTTTCTTCTAGCAACAACACATATCCTTGTAGAACTATCATTGAAAAATTTCTTAACCATGGATATGATGCGAAATTTTCCCAACTATCTAGTGAGCTTTTCTACAAAGATAATGCTGGTAAGTTGAATAGTTTCGACGAAAACGAAGGTTTTAAGAAACGAATAAAATTTACCTAAAATAGCTCTGTAGTTGACATGATGGGACATCTTAATATTGATTTTTTTCAACAAGATAGACTTTTACTTAATCTGGTTGATGTTAAATTAAAGCTCCTTGGAAGTAAGTCTGAATTTTGCTTACTGGGTGAAGGTGACCATAAAATAACCCTTGATCATGTATCTTTATTTGTGAGAAAAGTTCGTGTTAACCCAGCTGTAGTTATTGCTCATAGCAAAGCTCTAGATAAAAAAAAAAAACAGCGAAATATCCTATCGATCGAGTAGCCTGCAAAGTCTATTCAATACCACAATTTAGTTATTCATTCGTTCAAGACAATGTTTTTTCTGGTCAAATGCTCAACAGAATAGTGCTAGCGATGATAGATAATGAAGCATTTAATGGAAATTACAAGAAATCACCTTTTGAATTTAATCATTATAATGCAAATTTTATAAGTATTTATGTAGACGGACAACCTGTACCATCTCAGCCTCTAGAGTTAGACTTTGAAAAAAGAAATTATATGAGAGACTATCAAAGCTTGTTTCAAAGTACGGAAGGAATTTTCTTATCAAGAAGTGAATACTCTGAAGGATATGCCTTATTTCTATTTAACTTAACTCCAGATCTTTGTAATGGCGAGCATTTTGATTTAATTCGTCACAGTAACATGAGAATTGAAATGAAATTTAATAAGGCACTAGAAAAAACAATATTATTAATAGTTTTTGCATAGTTTGAGTCCTTAATTGAAATTAACAAATCAAGAAACGTAATATATGATTTTGTAAACTAATGTATGCTTCTCAGATACAACGTATTTTATCGAAAGATAAAAACGCTTCTAGAAACTTCAATGGTGTTTTCCCTGACGTCAAATTACCGAATGAAAAAGGAAAAGCATCTTTTATAGTTAACACCGATACTCATGAGAAAGAAGGTCTTCATTGGCTTACTATGATTATACACAATGTTTGTTTTTGTTTGTCGCTCAAAGGTCACTTTTTGTACATGAGGGCTAATTAGACCGGGATCTACGGCTTAAAGTGGATTCCGTACCACTACAAACATCCAGGCCAAGGTGGGATTCGAACCCACGAACTGTGGAACCGAAGGCAAGAGCACTAACCATTCGGTTAAGCTGGTAACCATTCGGTTACCAGCTCGGCGATTATACACAATGAGAACTGTTTGGAATTTTTTTATTCTTAAGGGTTTCCTCCTTGATTTTATGAACCCTATGTATCGAACTACACAAAACGCTTTTAACATGTGAAATGGAACAAGATCATTTTTCAGAGTACTACTTCCAATGTTTGAGGACAATATCGTGTTTTTTACGTATTGAAGAGAAGTCAAGGTCTTTCTATGGAATATATTTTAAACTATGCTTTTCCTAAAAAGAATAATGATTTTCGAGTGTATCAATATTTTAAGAAAAAGTATTTAATAAAAATGACTTTTAGAAAGTAATCCCAGTGTATTCATTTCCTTAAGCAAATTTATTTTACATGTGATTGGGTAATTTGTTTTTAAATTATCAGAATGTATAAGATTTTTTCATGAAAAGTCAAAATTTTAGAAATATAAGTTATTACATGTTAAATAAAAGAAAACTTAAAAGAACATTTCAAGAAAATAAATGTAAAATTTTTTCTTTATTTTCAAATTTTTGATTACAATATTCTTATTTCATTCATCATAATTTCTCCAAATATTAGGTCTTGCATATAAATTTTTAAAAATTGAAATACTTATTTTTACAAACTTTCCAAGTAATTTTAGTTTTATTAAAGTGTCAAAAATTGAATGAAAGACAAGAAAAGAATGCCCATTGGATTTAAAAAAATCCAATGGGCATTCTTTTCTTGTCTCTCATTCAATGGGTCACAAGATCCATAATATTAGAATCTTTAAGGATTACACCTTTCAGAATTAATTCTTTTGATTCGTTCCATAAAATTTCCTTCTTCTGCTGCATGATGAAATCTATAGCTTCTCTAGCTGCGTCTTTTCGCTTCTTCGGAAGAGTACGGATAATATCTTATATTAAAGTTTCCTCAATATCGTCAACATTTTTAGAGAATTTTCTCCAACTGATGCAACATTTATCTTTGACGGGTGAGATTCTTCTTCCTTTCGGTGCATCTCCATCTTTTTTTATTCTTTATTGTTTTCTACGGGATTAGGGAACTTAACAAATTTCTGCGCATTTTTGTTTAAGATGACAAGATTAAGTTTATCAAATAGTTATTTTGACAATATAATAATATATTTTTGAATTTATATATTTTGTCTCATAGCAATAATATTTTCATTGAAAGTTATACAATTATGAATAATTTAAAATACTTAAAATTTTCTCAAACTACACATGATTATTAAATTATCATAAGAAATAGATTAAAATTATAAATAATTAAATGATTACTTCAAAATAAAAGTACTTACGTTAAAACTATAATTTTCTTTTAAAAAGTAAAAATTCTCAAATTATAAAATTCTACAAAATACAATGTTTTCAAAATATGCTTTTGTTATAGAAACAAAAAATAATCTTTATAATCACATTATAAAAAATAAAAATAAAAATTTGACAAAAATAGTATAGATAATTTTCATTCATTTAAACAAAATGTAATAAACATTAGATTATAAAAGTAAAAATAATGTATTTCTAATACTTGCAAAAAAAATTTAATCAGAAAAAATAAAACATTTCTCACCTTTTCAAAAGCTTCATCTGTATTTGGAGGTTGTCCTGGGAGATTGATCATTCGCAATTTGATCGGAAGTGTGCCGAACACTTTTCACTATAATAAACAGATATTTTTCTAACAAATATCACGGAAACAGTGAGGTACCATTTTATACCTCATATATTATCTTCTAGAATTTTATCACGAATTTCTTTTTTAATTGAATTTAGAAATATTCTCATATCACTATTTGTGTCTTCTGTGGGCAGAATCTTATAAGTTTTAAAAACATTTAAACTGCGATTTTTATTTCTCGAGATAGATTTCCCAATTAGTTGAAAATCCTTAAGAATTCGTCGTCGTTTTATAACAGGTTCACTACAGGAGCTGGTTGATGATCCAGGTTGAGCTGAAATGGACTCATGAATCCTTAAATGTCTCTTTATATTATCAGATCTGGCGAACAATTTATTACATTGAATGTATTTATTAGTTTTATCAGAATGTTTCGATTTCACACGCCTCTTTGCATTTCTGCAGCATGAAAAGGATTTTTTGCAAATGGGACGCGTAAACATACATGGAATGCCATCAAAGTTATGGCAATCAAGTTGTGATGATGTAATATCTCCAAAATCCGCGGCTGCTAATAACTGGCCACTTAAAGGTAAATTAACCTTATTAAAGATATCCTCGACAGAGTTAATCTTCGGAAAAATTATTTACTAGACACTTTAAGTATTTACTTTTATGAGTAAAGTTTCAATTTTAAAATAACATGCAGCACTTAGATCATTGCGAAGCAACTAGGGTTAGTGAAATGCAGTGACAAAGCTGATCAGAAACTATGGCAGTGAGAAAATTCGCACTCCTTATATAGCACCGATTTAATTGTTAAATTCATATTTGACCTTTGATCTGTTTTCATTTTTTCCCAACGAATTATATTCATATTGAAGGATATTTTCCTTTGAAAATATTTTCTCCTCCTCAGTAGTGTGAGATGGAGGGGTGAAGAAACTCTATTTGACAAAAGAGGAGAGGGAAGATTACAAAGAAATATTTAGATATTATAGTGTGCTTTACTAATTTCCCGCCGGGGTGAAAAAGAGTGATGCATAAGGAGCGACGACAAAAAGTAGAAGTGATAATACCTTCTACTTTTTGTCCTCCTTTTCAATGATGTTAAAGGATGAAAGTCAAATGCTCCTAAAAATTGGAATGCATGAGAAAAATGTGGAATGTAATCGTTATAAACAGCGATAAATATTGTGCTTTTCGGGTGTTGGGAAAAATATTTTTAAAGTAAACTTTTCTTACAGTTTCTTTTTATTCAACTATTACCACAATGTATTCCAATTCAGAATATATTTTTACTCATATTTTGAATTGCTTAATAGTACAAAGCAGCTGCATGGTTGAAAAGAGGTTTAATATTTGTATCATTTCCTTTTCACATAGTGTTACAATAGATGATTTTCCAAATGCACAATTCAATAGAAAATCATAAAATTTTATTACCTTCTTCTAAAATTATATCACTTTGGATGGAGAAGATGTGTAAAATAGATCGGTATTTATGCGTAAGATTATTTTTGAAATATCAATAAAAAACGTATTTTCAAGAAAAATAGTTTACAATCACCAGATTTTAACTTTGTTCGAAATTGAATAGTAGATTCCAATAACTCTTTCTTGTTCGATAGAAGAAAAAATATCTTTTAACAATTTTAATAATAGAATTTAACCCAATCGGTTTTTGTTGATCATCTGGCCGGTTTAATAAAATGCGATAGGCGAAAGTAAGTAAAATCAAAGTTGTTGAACTTTGAAAAAGTTACTAGTTCAAAAATTAAGAAACCTGGTTTTCGTTATAATTTAATAGGTATTTAATAAATTGAAAATGAAACTATATTATTTGTGAATACTTCCCCAATATTCCTCCCATATAAAGAATTCAATATTTTTAGCAAATGTGTAGAATAATGTCCATGAACTTTCATTGCAAAATTTTGTGTTAATTTGGTAATGATTAGTTATTAAATATATGCACGTATAAACATTTCATAAAATTAAGCATTTTTTTTAAGAATATAGAAATTATAAAAAAAAACTTTGTACTCTTTTTACTTAAATATTAGAAGTTTTGAAAATAATTCAATCATAACGTTTTAAAATAATTAGTAAATATCACCACAAACGCAAATGAATAAAAATATGTAAATAAACACACATTAAGTAATTCCTACTTATAAAATATAAATGTGAGGAAATAATGAGACTTAAATTACTGGTATGATAAAACGAATTTTATTTGAAAGGTAATTTATCCTCCCTTAATTATATACTATACAGGAGAAATAATATTATAATAGAAAAATAAAGTTTATTACTATTTCGTTGATTTGAATAGTAAAAAAATGTAATATTCATACTAAAAATATAATTGTTTCCACACATTACTCTCATCTCCTAAGCATAGACAATTATAATATCTAAATAGAGAAAGTAGTAGGGGGGTCACCCCGCAAGAGGGTGCAAAGGATGGGTGGGAAGGAGAAAGGTTTCCTCCCTTTTCCTCAATGCTCCTCTTTGAGCAGAAATCTTATTTCTTCCCTACTCACATGACTCTAAATTTTTGAAAATTGAAACTGAATTCCAGGATTTTCCATAAAATGGGATTTTTTGAATGTGATTGCAAAATCCTGTACTTTTGACCGACTGAGGGAGAAAAATGGAATAAATATTTGAGCATTTTTTTAAATCTTCGTATCGCACTGATGAATTTGAAGGTATCAGTTCTATTTTGAATATCATGTATATTATTATAAAAGTTATAGATGGTCTTATGATCACATTTGGCTTCTGGTAACTTAAGAGATTTCCTTGAGGATTTTGTTTTTAATTTATACTTCTATCTGAAAACTCTCTATTACAATGAAGTTTTGCTATCTACCAACATAGAAGTTCCGAAGAGAGAGATTATTCTCTCGATGGCAATACATCGACAGATAGTGAGCAACTTCATGAAAATAGTTTCAAGATTTTAACGCAAATTGAACACAAGAAATTTGACTGCAATTTCAAACTTATGGTCAACAAAAACGATTGCATATTCTTGACGGTAATTTCTGCTTATTCTACAATTTCTGCAGATTTAGTAGAATGGTAATTTCAGTAGATTTATCTTAAAATGTTTTCAGTGAATAAAAATATTTTTACAGTTCCTCAAGTCTATGAAAAAGAAATGGTACTTTGATGGAAACATTAACTGCTTGTCAAAACTTCAGCAAAATTTACGAGCATTTTTTCATTTTTTATCTCAAAAACCTAATTAAATAATGCATATTTTCTCTATATTTAGGGACTACCTTTTAAATAGCAATAAACTAAATTTAGATTCTTACTGAAAAAAATATTACCCTAACAGTATACATTTCGGTTTGCAAAAATGTCGTCACAAGATGCACGCACATTTGACTTTCTTACTGTTGGCCATGATCTTGCTAACATAATTGGGTTAAAACAATTCTCACTACATTATTTCGACAAATCTATAAATATATAGGCAGTGTTGGCGCATGCGCGTCAACTACACCTGAGCTCAGGGTTCAAACAGCAGAAGGCATTCATATGCCAAGGGTGAAACAACACTCCCAATATTCTATTAAAATTCCTGCATCAATGTTTAGTTGTTTTTTTTATTGGTGTTATTTGTAAAAAAATGTTGTTGTTGTCTATAACAGCTGGTCCGTCTTATATATCCTGACAAATAATCTGAACTGCTGACTGGCAGTTTTATCTTGAAAGACAATACTATTTAAAATTAAAATTTAATGTAATATGATTTTTGAAAAATTTTACATTTCAATATTTAAAAGATGTTTGAAAATCATTTACAGCTTTTTCTTATAACATTAACCAATAGTGATAAGATTGAAACCAATAGTAGTAAGTTCCAAAACTTGAAAATAAAAATATTTCAAGGTGAGGGATTTAGAGAAAACTGAATACCTACATGCATTGATTGCAAATGTTTTTACGTTCAATGTTTTAAAGCATGTGACTCAAGTATATTGACTAATAACCCCGAAGAACTATAGACATTAAAGAATGTTTTATTGTTTGTAATAATCTATTGGAAATCTGTTGATTGTTGATTAAAAGTATAAAGTTTAAAATTATGTAATAACCATATAATAAAAAAGAAAAGAGACTATTAATGTACTTTCTTATACACCTTTTCAAAAATTCTTATTGGTTAGAATACGGAATGCTCAATCATTGGGGACCTCATTAGTTAAGCAGATTTATGTAATATATAAGATAAAAATAATTACTATCTAGAATTATTAAAATTCATATTGGTATCTATAAACTCTCATAAAAATTTTATCAACTAGGATGCCGAAGGCAGGATATAAAATATATATATATATATATATTTATACAGGGTGTCCACTAAAGTCCCTTGCCACCCCCTTAACTTCGGAACGGCTGCTGATATATTCATAAAAGTGGTGTCTAGGTATAGTAAAGCAGCCATGCACTGCTGAATAAAACAGACTACAGCACCACCTGGTGTAAAACAGCGGAGTTAGCCTTCCTATCTCGAAAACGGAACGAGATAGAGAGAAAAATTGATTCACAAAGTTGTAGAGCATCCTCGATTTAGTACGAAAAGATACATTGTAGGCATTAATGTGAAGAACGGTTAAATACAACGTATAATATAATAAATATTAATGTAAAGAACGGTAATACAAAAGTTAAAACACGCATTTATTGTTTCGTGCTAAGACGTCACAAAACGATCTAAGAAAGAAAAGAAGGATATAATTATAACGATATACTTTATTTAAGATGTTCAAAGGTCTCACCGTCAGCTGCAATGCATATTTGGATCCTCGCTTGAAGATTGTGTTGCACACGTTGGAGCATACAGCGTGACACGTTGGAACACGCGACCGTAATGCATCGTTTAAGGTCCTGCAAATTTTTTGGAGGGGTCGCATACACCTGCTGTTTCAAGTATCCCCACAGGAAAAAGTCCAGTGGAGTCACATCTGGAGAGCGTGGAGGCCACTCTTCGAAACCACCATACCCTAGTATTTGGGTGCCAAATTCCTTGACGAGGTACTGCTTCACTGGAGATGTCTTGTGAGCTGGCGCGCCGTCATGTTGAAAACATAGAGTTTTAAGATTAAACAACGGCAGGTTTTTCACAAAATCGGGTTATACATTCTGTAGCAATCGTAAACATTGTGCACCCGTTAGCGTGCCATTGTATATAATTGGGCCTATCAGCTTGTTATTGTAAATTGCACACCAAACGTTAATTGCATACCACATTTGATGTTGAACGTCGACGAAACACTTAGGATTTTCCAGAGCCCAGTAATGGGTGTTTTGCCTATTGTACATACCATTCCGTGAAAAGCATGCCTGATCCGTCCACATTATATCTGCCAAGAATGCTGGCTGGACCTGTATCTGATTCATGGCGAAGTTGCACCATGCATAGCGTCGCTCGGCCTCCCCGTCCATTAAAACCTCTTCAGGCGTTGGTCGGTATGGATGAGCACCTGATTTGCTTAGGATTTTCCAAACCTGACTTTTGGAGAGACCACAGTGTTGACTGATCTCTCTTAGGCTGCATTTCGGATATGCGAGTGCATATCCGAATAACTCATCCCATTGAACTTGCCGTCTTACCTTATCTGGTCTGCCAGATCGAGGTTGATTAGTAATGCAACCTGTCTCCCTTAAACGTTTTACAACAGTTAAGATGGTTTGATGAGAAGGATGCGAGCCTGCAGGGAAGCGTTAGCGGTACAACCTTGCTGCTGATCGTGCCTTGCGATGACATTCACCGTACAGTAAAACCATCTCCCAATACTCAACTTTGGAATATTCAGCCATGATCATGAGCATCAACATACTAAAGCCTCAAGAAGATGATTCTTTTATAGCTGTCTCAGGTGAACAGGCGTGACGTTTCTTACGCATTTCCATACTGCCTTCAAAATGTTGGAATTATTTTTACTACTTCCGTTCTTCCCATTTTTAAAAAAAGTGAATAATTTAAGTACGAAAACGATTTTTTGTTTTTTTAATTATGCACGCGTAGGATGTACTACGTCACAGCACGAAACAACAAATGCGCAAATTTAACCATTGTATTCTTCATATTCATACTTACAAGGTATCGTTTCCTACTAAATCGAGGATGCTCTACAACTTTGAGAATCACTTTTTCTTTCTATTTCGTTCCGTTCTCAAGATAGGAATGCTAACTCCTCTGTTTTCCACCAGGTGGCGCTGTAGTCTGTTTTATTCAGTAGAACATGGCTGCTTTACTATACCTAGACACCATTATATATATTGTGGATTTAATAATTGCATAAGTTGTTAACGAAATATTTGATTTTTTAACTTATAGACTTGTACAATGTAAAAATAAAGAGTGTAATCAGTAAAGAAAATTTCAATATATGTAAAATTATACAAATTTCATGCATTTAAAATTAAATGAAGAATTCAGTGGTATCTTTTTAGAAGAGTGCATATATAAATTAAAGTAAATATATATTATTTTAACTATTACTTTATATGTGCTCTAATTTATTTCATTATATATATATATATATATATATATATCTTTCACTTATATATATATATATATATATATCTTTCACTTATATATATATATATATATCTTTCACTTATATATATATATATATATATACATATATATATGTTATTATTATATAGATCACGCGCAATTACACTTATGTTATCTTTATAAATAAATATTCACTACTATGCAAAAATCATCCATTTTAAAAAATAATAGAAACTTTTATAGTTTCAAGTTCTTAACATTGTTTCTATTACTAAATTCTAATTTTAATTATCCTGTTTTTTTAAACTTTCGAAAAGTTCCAGTCATTGAATATGTTCTAACAAGTCTAACTTATCTGTAAATTTATCTGACATATTTACATTCACTTATTTGAGATTAATAGAAGTCCCTTACCAAAATAGAAAATAGGTTTCACTAGAAAAGAAATCGAAGTCACAAGAAGCTTCAGTTTTAACGGTTAGAATTCTTCTAGACTCTTAAATGAGTTTTTGATAGGGAATCGTAAACAAAGCGTGATAAGAGAGGAAATGAAATCATAAACATCTGATGTGATCGTGCCAATTATAACACAGTTTCTCCAACAGTCTGAGAATGAAGGATACGAGAATGCAGCAAGGGAAATTCCCGATCTCTATCTTGCTTTTTTTACTCTTTTTAAGTATATTTGTAAGCACCGTTTTTGCTCTTGAATCAAGTAAGTGTATTTATTAAATATTCTTACTGTGCTTGTTTAATATTTAATGTATTTAATATATATATATATATATATATATATATATATATATATATATATATATTTATATATATATATTGAATAATAATTTTTATTCCAAAATGTCAGAAAGTTATTCTTAAAATAAAGACTTATCCTATCTTTTTCTTAAATAGAGTTTATCCTGTATTATGATTATTAAAATTGTAATTTTTTATATAATATAAAGTCATATTTAAAAGGTGTATAAAACTCTTATTTTATTTGGATATTATCTTTAGTCTTTCGATTTTTAGATAATAAGAATAGTATAAAGTTGTTAATTGAAACAAATGTTTTGTTAATTTTTAGTAAAGAGTTTCTTTATTACTTCAGATATTAAGGGACTATTCAAAAATAATTTACAACTAAATTATTTTATTTAATGTTAAAATTTTATCAGAAAAAAGCAGTAAATCACCTATAATTTTTATTTTAAAATATTATCAAATATATTTTTTTACATGTTTAAATTGTACAAGATTAATTTCATACAAGAATAAATTTTTAATGTTTATATTTCACTAATCATGGATTTATCTTTCAATTTTATAGATTATCAAATTATTATAAAAATAAGAATATATATTAGTGAAGGAAGAAGTTTTTTTTCCATTTATTTAGAATTTATTAAATTTTTTTATTTTATTATTATTTTTTTTTATAAATGTACAGCAACTATAAATATTTGTACACTTAATTTTCATTTATGTTTAGAATTTAATTCTCTGAACTAGTATTTTTCTTAAAATATATGATTTGTTTTTGATTTTCAGAAAAAATTAGAGAAAGTTTTTTTCTGAATGGAAAATGCCGGTTAAGCGAATACAAATGTCAGAATGACCAGCGTTGCATCAGCCGAAATCTGTACTGCAATGGAATCAATGACTGTGGGGATAATTCAGACGAACAATATTGCAGTGAGTACAGTACCGCATTTGAGTAATCTAAATGGAAAATCAATCTTTTAGAAAGATCGTTTTATAGATAATTAAAAAAAAAAAAAAAAAAAAAGGAAATAAATATATCCGTACATTACTTTTTTTATCATTATATTAAATATTTAAGTTAATATTCTTTTAAAATCTTATTTCATAAGTCAATAAGAAATAAGTATTTTTTTTACATTTTTAAGCTTTTCGTATTTTTGAAAATAAAATAATTATGATTAAATGAATTTTCTTGCTTTATTTATTTAAAAAATTTACTTGTATCTGATTTCAATTTCATAATTAAAAAAAATTCTCAAAAATAAAAGAATTTTCATTAAGGTTAAGGCAAAATCATAAATATTTGTTCGAAATAAATAAGTTAGTCAAAAATAATAATAAAAATTACAAACAAGTTTAACTGATTCTTTATAAAATAAAACTTTGTTGCTTTTTACCAACGATAATTTATGTATAAAATATTTGTTTTGAATAAGTTTTTATCAGACATTAATACACTTAAAAATAAATTTCCTTATTGAATTGTCACTTCAGAGAAATTTATTTCTTGAAAATGTTTGTAAATGTAATCATGTCATGTGTCAGAGAAAATTATACCAAGTGAATCAAATAATATTAGAAAGATACAGAATTTCAGAAAATTTTATTAATTAAATGATTGAAATGGCTATATTTTATAAATGTTTGTACTAATTTTAATATGTATAATAGACATATTAAAATTATTACAAACATTAGATATTTAATATTTTTAGTAATCAACTTGCAGCGAAAGAGTTCCAAAGGTCACTAATCAAACACAAGGTTACAATACTAGAAATCCTTTTTATAGGGGAAAATTTTATTGAATTGTAATAAAGTCTGTACTAGTATATATGTGGATTAGATGTAAGTAAAAAATCTCACCCATCTGTCTATAGAGATGCAGTCTGTTCGTAAGTTTCTATGGAGGTGTAGGGCATATTTTTTTTTTGGAAAAAAAAAGAAAAAAAGATTTGTCACATCACTAAAACATTTTAGAAAGTAACTACCGTTTCTTATGAACTATTTTAATTTAATATCAACGAGTTTTAAATTATATATTTCAAATATTTAATATTTTAATTTTATTCTAATGCATTTGTATTGGTGATATATATATATATATATATATATATATATATATATATATATATATATATATATATATATATATATATATATAATCGTAATTTTTTGTAAAATTAATCAAAAACCAAATGGAGAATAATACATTGAAAATACATTTATAAACACATAATTCCAAATATAACTATAAATAAGAATAACAAAGTTTTCAGGAACATATGTTTATTTATATTATTAAAGTTCCACTTCACAATATATAACAATAACGGCACATTACATATAATCTCACTAAACAGCTACACAAAAGAACAACATACGAACCATTTCATAATCTTAAGTGAAGTGTCTTATCTGGAAATTTCACAAGTTGCGTCAAGCGCCATCTGCTTTCTTAAACAGGGAAGGTAGCTGTAATTATAACTGCTACACACTCCCCCCTACACTTCTGAAGGCCGTCTCGGCGAGGTGGTGTGATATTAATAGACTTTTTACTTCGTCCAGCAATTTTATTTGAGGCTAAAGGTTGTTTAGGAGGTCTACCTCTTTTCCTTAGAGATATCACAGGAGAATGGTTTTGAGAAACATTCTGATAATGTGTTAGTGACGAAGCATGGCATGTTCCTGAAGGTTCATCAGGCTAGTCACAATTGACAATTTCAAACATAGAAAGTGATTTTTGGGATACAACTATGTAAGGTCTGTCTTTTGTAGTCATAAATTTTGCACTTATATACTTTGGTTAGCTTTACTTAAAGGATGAAGTTTTATCCAAATCAAATCATGGGGTTTGTCAACAGGATTTGATTTAGCTAATTTAAACAGCATGTGATTTTCTATGATCTTGATTTTTTCGATGTTTCCTTTAATTTCTGATATATATCTTTCAAAACGTTTTAAATACGGAGTGAATTCTGGGACAAAATTATCACTATGAATTACTGTAGGCAGGTAGTACTTACAGTCAGTACAATACTTACACCGTCCACAGTTCGTAATTCTCTTGCAAAGTTTAGATATGCTGCCATACAACCAGTAATTTCACATTTTGCAGTGTTCAATACAAATCTTATAGATGGCTGTTCTTCAGTCCATACTACATGGTTGTAACCTACTATCATTGCCAATCAGGGTTTCAAATCTCTTTTTTACGTTCGACCGGATTGGCCTGTGGATGATAAACAGGTATGAGACTTTGATTGATGTTCAAAACAAAACATAATTGTTGCATTATTGCAATGACATATTGTAACCTATTGTCACTTATTGAGCGACGAGGTAATCCATACCTTAAAAATACTTTATTTAGCAATATCAAAGCGCGTTCTTTAGCAGTAGCTTGCTTTAACGGGAATAACTCAACCCATTTCGTTGTACAGTCTTCAACAATGAAGATCCAAGCATTCACTCGTTTCTGGTAAGGGTCCAAAAAGATCAATGGGGATGCTTTCAAAATGTTGAGCAGGGAAATGTGTTTGTTTTAAACCAGCAGATTTTTGATTGGTTGCTTTGTATCTGATGCATTCTGCATAACTCTTTACATAATCTGAAGTGTACTTTCTCATTTCAGTCCAATAATATCGAGATGATATTGGGAAAAAGGACCATCAGCTCTGTAATGTGATGTTGTAATGTTGAAATTTTAGGACTTTTTCTTTGTCATGCGAAGGGACAACTAACTGAGCTTCCTCAGCTTCAGAGCATGGAGAATAACGGTACATTACACCTTTATTCAAGAGGTACCCTCTCTCCCTCCAATTAGCAAAGTAAACACTTTTGCTAATATTTTCCAAAGAACCAATGATCTTTTTTAGCTCAAGATCTTTCAATTGTTCCTTTCTGAATTGACCAACTGTTCTTGATGGGACATCTATAACAATGGTTTCTATGTCACAAGATTTTTCATTAATCGCATCCATGCTTTCCACAGGTCTGCACAGCATTTCAGTCACAACGTTACATTTTCCTGAAAAATAATGAATCTTCAAACTGTAAGTTTGAATCTGAAGGGCCCATCTGGCTAATATTTTAGTGGGCGACGTTAAAGTTATAACCACTTTAATAGTCGGTGGTCTGATGCTACGGTAATAACTGAGCCTTCAATATAACCTCGGATTTTTTTTTAAGGCCACACAATTGCCAATGCTTCTCTTTCTGTTGTGGAGTAGTTTTTTTTCCAGCAGAGCTTAAAAGTCTACTAGCATATTCGATTGGCTACTCATTGGCAGGATTTTCACCTTGTAGGAGGACTGAGTCTAGAGCATAACCACTTGCATCGGATCGAATGATAAATGACTTTGTATGATCAACTTGTTTCAAAACTGTTGGTGTTACTAAACATTGTTTAAGAGTTAGAAATGCTTGTTGTTCTGGTTCATTCCATTTCCAAACAATGTTCTTGGTCAAATTGCTAAGGAGCATAGCAATGTTTATAAAATTCGGGATGAATTTTTTTATACCATGAACAAATTTGCAAAAATAATTGCAACTCTTTAACATTTCTTGGACAAGGAATATTTTGTATTGCTGCTATTTTATCTTGATCCACCTCTATCCCGTTAGGAATAATCTACAATCCAAGATATTTTACACTAGGGCACGCAAATCTACATTTGTCTCTAATTGCAGATAATTTAAATTTTCGAAATCTATCAAACAGCATTTTAAATCTTGAACATGCTGTTCAAATGTTTCAGACAAAAGAATAATATCATCTAAATAGACTAAGATATTCACTGATGATAGTCCATTTCGGAATTGATCCATTAGACGTTGTAAAGTTGCTGGGGCGTTTCTTAAACCATATGTTATTCTTTTGTACCTAAATGCACCAAACGAACACACAACTGCAGTCTTGTCTTTATCCTCTGCATTAACATCGATTTGATGATATAAAATTTTAAGATCATGAGTAGACATAAAAGTTGTGGATTTCGCATCGTGCAAAAGAGCATCCATGAGAGGCAGTGGATACTTATCAGGAATAGTTATCGCATTTATCTTACGACAATCTATACACAATCTAATAGTTCCATTTGGTTTAGGGACTAAAACAACAGGTGATGCATACGGGGATTCGCATTCTTCTACAATATCGTTGGCCAAAAGTTCATCAATTTATTTTCTTAAAAATTCTTTGTTTTTAGAAGACAATCTATAAGGTGTAGATGCAACTGATGGATGGTCACCTGTATAGATGTAGTGTTTAACATAAGGAGTCGGTTCTCTACCTAGCTGGAAAATATCTTCATTTTCATTAATCAGAGCGATTAATTGATTTCTGTATCCAGATTCTGTCCTTCTTCTCTCAAGATGAGATTGTTTTTGAGTATAACTGTAGGATTTCTTTGTATTGGACCATCATTTGTAATTAAATTCTAAAGGACTACTACTGACTTCGACAGGAATGTCTTTTCTGGGTAGGGATAAATTTTTTGCAAATTGTAGTCTATGATTAGGTTTATCACCAAAATACCAGCAATTGTGTCGCATGCCCATCACAATTCCAGATTTTCTCAAAAAGTCAACACCTATGAAATTTCGATTAGCCTTTGTATGTGGCAGAAAAATCAAGTTTATTCAGAAAGTTCAGCCATGAACTGTAATTGGAAATGTGGTTTTTTGTTGATGATGTGGATTGTTGATCATCAGCCAAACACACTGTAAGATCAACTTCTACAAATTTTCGTCATCGATGTTTTAAAAAGTTGAACATTAATTCTCGATCAACTGATTGGTTGGCTCCTGTGTCAGCACAAATTGTCCCTGTAGCTTCTTAAAGTTCAATTTCAAGTAAAGCTACTGGAGAGGTGAGACATGAAAACATCTGTATGGAATTGACACGAGCGCTGTCTTTTATTTGAGAACACTTTGGACATTTTACTCTTATAGATCCTAGATAGCCCCATCCATAAAAATAATCGGAGTTTTCAAAATTTCGTGATGGTCTATAATTTGAGTTAGACAGTATATTTTTGTGGGTACTAAAAGCTCCAGTCCTTTCAAATTTAGGGAACTGGTATTTATTTGATTCTTGATTGACAGCATTTCTAGGATATTTAAGTTTATATAATTCTTTGGATTTTGAAAGTTTTACTAGTTTCTGATAAGGAGATTTTATATTTTCATGCAAATCGAGCTTATCAGCTTACAAGACAGGTCACTGAGCTTTTTTGAACTATCTAAATAGTGATTTTTATATTCTAGAGGGCCTTTTTTCTTAACTTGAGCAGCAAGGATAAGTTCTTTTAATTTGTCAAATGAAGTTATCTCTAATTCATGAATCTTCTTCATCTTGAAGAAGAATCATCTTCTTCAAAGTATATCCTAAGTTCAAGAAATAAATCTTTCTTATGTTTCTCGTATCTGATGGCGACTAAAAAGAATTCTAAAGTTGTCTGCTGTCAGCTTAAATATTTGCAATAATATAGTACGAATATGGTTATAATTTTTGAACATTTCTTCAGGTTCTCTTGCGATTAGTTTACCATTATCACTTGAGAGTACACCTACTAAATATGATTCCCAATAATCAGGGAATATATTAAAAGCTTCATCTGCCTTTCAAACATTGTTAGAAATATAGTCGTGTTATCTCAATCAGGATTAAATGCAGGCAAGACAGTTTTTAAATTAATCCACATAGGAGTGGGATCAATGTGACTGGAATGTAAAGCTGTTGTTGAATTTGATGCTTGCAGCCTAAGCTTTTCAAGTTTGAATGCTCTTTCCTTAACTAAACGCTGATTTTCTCTTTCCAATTTCTTTATTTCCTTATCTTGAAGTCGTTTATGTTCCAACTTTTCTCTTCAGCATTTTCTCATTGTGTTTTTGATTTTCGATAATATTATTTAATATATCTTTAATAAAATGTTCGATATCTTTAAAGAATGAGGATTTAGTGATTTTGCCTCGTAAATCAATAATTTTATCATCAAAAGTAACAGAGATGCGTAATTCTAAGCTAAATTATAGAGATAATTTTTCTTACTTTTAGAGAGAAAAGCCATGTTTACCTTATATTATATTCAAAGAGAAATTTTTACATAATTCAAAACTTGTAATTGAAAATGAATTATCAACTAACCACCTACTTTCCCTTTTGAGGTAAATGTAAATAATATAAAATAAATATTCATAAAATTTTTTTTTAAAAATTATTTAAAATATCTAATTAAATTATAAAATATTCTTTAAAAAAGAGCAAAATATTATCATAAAATTCACCAATAATTTCAGTTAAAACTATTAAAACATGTGAGTAAGTTTCGAAATTGCTGGAATAGCTTACCAAGTTATGTATCTTGACAATCTTTTGATGCAATCAGTACGTAATTATGACATTTTTTTTTATAAAATATTAACTTTGAAAACATTTACTATGTATACCATAAATAAACACAACATAAAATATATATGTTGTGTTCATACATAAAATATATATGACCTTTCTATAAAATATAAAATTTGAAAACATTTACTATGTATACCACAAATAAACACAACATAAAATATAAATAAGTAAATAAATTTTAAATGAATTGAAAATTGAAATTATCTCATGTTTTAAAAACACAATTATTAAATGAGAAGCAAAATTATATATCAAATACTTGGTGTTACTTGGGAAACTCTTATTTAAATATTTTTTGAATAATTGCTAGTAAAATCTGATTAATACCATAAATATTACTTATTAATACCACACAGAATATGATAACAAAACTTTAAAAATAATGTAATGTACTAAATAATGTTTTAAATGAGAGAATTGGAAGCAACAAAAGAGAAACACCATAAAACAAATATGCATAAATTCGTTTTTATCAAAAAAATGAAAAAATAGATTTGTGTAAATACTTTTTGTATATAATTAAGGTAATCAACTTTAAATTTATCTCAAATACAATTAAGGTAATCAACAAATTAAATTCTTGTAATGCATAAATTTTTTGTATCAAGGTATTCTTCATAAATATGCAAGAGTAAGACTCTAATATGTAGCAAGAGAGGTAATAATATTTACATATGTGTTTAAACGCACCCATACAAAACCATAAAATATATATATAAACATAACATATATTATAAATATATATATATGCCATATAACATATATATAAAAACATATAATATCACTTTCATTTATCTAATAATTTTTAGAAATTGAAATATATTTATTTAAACATTCATAAGTTATCGATAACTCTTCCCTTTGCTTGAATATTAATTATAAATATAAATATCAAATGTAATAAGCACAAAGTAAAAGAACAGGGACGAATTTCAAAATAAAGAAGAGGAAAAAGGAAGGATTTTTCATCGAACTTCCGCGTTGGAATATGATGAGACTGGGAACATTTTATTTCACTTTCATTTTCAATGGCACTTATTCAGGATGAAGCACATTTAATTTCGTTGGAACGTAATTCGTAAAACTGAATTATTCACAAAGCATTGCACTGAAAATTTAGCGGCACTTCACATATACTTAAAGATAGCACTTAACACATATTGTAGATGTAGAAGAAGACAATTCTTGGATGAATCACTTTATAGGATAAGAATAATTTCTCGGCAAGCATCAGGGTGACACTTAAGCACATTCAGACTTGAGACTATCTTTTCAAACTAACTAAGCACATAATTCCAAATACAATTATAAATAGAAATAACAAAGCTTTCCATATAAGACACTTCATAATCTTAAGTGAAGTGTCTTATCTGGGAAATTCTATAGTTGAGCCAAGCGCCCTCTACCCACTTAAATAGGAAAGGTAACTGTAATGATAACCCCTACACATTGAAAATACGAAATATAGTAAACCGATGGAAAATATGTTCACTAGATAGTTTAAAATTTCAAAGAAAATGGAATAAAAGGAAAATGGAACGAAGTACCAACAAGGCCAGCTTCTTCAGAGGGTGTTAACCACATTGGCACAAAATATGGCTTTTCTGAATTGGCCTAAGTCTGTTGTCTTAAAGAAGCCAATACACAATACTTCTTTCCATTTCCTTTTTATTCTATTTTCTTAGAAATTTTAAACTATCTATTGAACATATTTTCCATCTGTTTACATATTTCGTATTTTCAATGCATTATTCTCCATTTAGTATTTGATTATTATTCTCCATTTAGTACTTGATTATTATTCTCCATTTAGTACTTGATTATTATTTTACATTTGGTATTTGACTAATTTTGTAAATTTATTATTATTCTCCATTTGATTTTAAATTAACTTCATAAAAATTTACGATTAATTATATCTTTGTAATCCTATTTAAGCTGCTTTTGAACTGAATGTATTGTTAAGCATAAGAATTTTATATCAATTTTTGTATTTTTTTTATTTATTCTTGTATTTTTCAATTTTTGCCTATAATATTTCTAATATATATATATATATATATATATATTATATATTATATATATATATATATATATATATATATATATATATATTATATATATATATATATATATATATATATATATATATATATATATACATGTGTGTGTGTGTGTGTAGATTAGTTTAATAGCTAATAATACAGCTAATTGGAATTTTAAGTATAACATATTAAACATCATTTATAATTATAATTACAAAAAAGGATTATGGTAACAGGATTTTGCTTTCGAAGCCATCAAGGTACGTGTTAACTAAATCATCTTTCGCTTTCATCCGTAGTTCTTTTTATAACACTTTAACGCTCTTGAAGCAAAAAGTATTAAGATGATGTTGAAATACGGCATTTCACACTGAACATCTGACACTCGGACATTCTAAACACTGATGTCTCCTGGTGACGAAAGTTGCAGCAATTGTAAAAGAGGTAAGCGCAATCAACCTGAGAAATAACTAACAAAATAGAATTTTTGTTTTCTTCTGTCGTCTTATTTACACAACAAATGAAGGAGTCACGTCTTTCAGTATTGTGAAGATTCGTCTTACCCTCTTGAATGTCCCTCGTAAGTTGTTTGAATCGTCTTCTTCGTCTTTTTAATTCTCCGTTACTCGCATTTTTCTTCCACCTTGCTTATGCTTATCATATGCGAATGTATCGCAAACATCCTGATGTAATACGCAAGTAATCTTACACAGGGTAAAATGTATAAATGGCTACACTAATACTTGAAATAGTGCTGAACGAAACTCTTATAGTTGAGTAATACTTATAAATTATCTTCTGGAATAACGATATATAGGAATAGTATAGTAATAGATACAAATACAAATATATTGTACACAAGATAATAGTATGATTAAAAAAGTATTTGCATATTTGACCAAGGTTTCATTAAATCTGCATAGGAAGATGTTGTATTAGGACGTTCATGGTTACCAATTTTTCCTACGTCATAACTATCATTATCTTTTAGTTTTAACGTCAAATAAAAAAATAAGTTTTAACGTCATTTTGGTAAATTCCAAAATATTTCATCTGAGTTTTAAATCTGGCTCGAGCTGTGTTCGTTGGATAGTGACTAAATCACCAACTTGATATATTTTGGGAGGTTTTTTCCGTTTATCATAATGACATTTACTTTGTGCTTCATATTGAAAGATATCAGTTTTAGCAATATTACGCAATTGTTTATTTTATGATGCACTACATACTGAAGCTCTTCGAGTAGTTGTTTAATGTCATTATTATTTTTATTTCGCATTTTAATGCCAAGTATCAATTCGAATGAGGCGAACTTTGTTGTTTGTGACGTGGTACTGTTCATTAAATGTTGAGCATTAGACACATGCTTATATCATTTTATGGGTTTTTTTAAAGTTAGTTTAGTTAAAACTGCAAGTCTTATCAAAAACTATTTGTTGCAACTTTAGATTATCTAATGTATCTTGTGCAAAGATAGATTTAACATGATATATTAAAATAAATTTTGTAAAAGTGTCCACTACAGAAAATCAGTTGCAATTTTTGTTTGTTGATGGTAAGTGTCCTAAGAATTAATGTGATATCTATCGAGAGGAGTGTCACCTTTTGAGTTTGCATAGAGGAGTCCTTCAGGTTTACCTGATTTTCTGGAAGATAAAATACATATGATACAATTGGCGATGAAAGTTTATATTAACTTATCTACATTTAGAATATAATAGTCTTCTTTAATAATTTCTGTAGTCTTTTTTACTGAAAAAGGACATTTAAAATGTGCATGTTGAATTAATTGATTGTATATGGGTTGTAGGATGATAAAAAGCTCTTGACCTTGGACCCAATTTTAACTTTAAAATCAGAATTAAGTGGTTTTTCGATTGTGTTTTCGATATTGACGATAAATTCATTGGTAGATTGGGACTTCATTATCTTCTGGGTAATATCATCAGGAGTAATAATCAAAACAAGGTAGCGATTTAAGGCATCAATAAGTTGCGTTTGCTTTTCTGACTTTATGAAAAAATAATATAGTCAACGTCTTGTGACAAAAGACCCCATCGCATATTTTTGCATTTAATTCAGCTTTATGCATTGTTTTTTTTTTTTTTTAAATTATTACATTCTGCAACTATTTTAAATTTAGTTCCGGTAAATATACTCGGAAATTTTTTTAAGAGCTTCAACAACAGTGAGTATTACAGTTCTAGATCATAACTGTGTAATTTTTCTTCCTGGGATAATGTGCTTATGCTGATATATAAAATTGGGTAAAAAAGTTTCCGTTATCAGATTTTTGTTAGAGAGCTGCGCCTAATCCAAGTTTAAATGCATCAGTGTGTACTTCTAATTTCGAACCCGAAAGAAATAAATGAAAAACTGGATGTGTTGGGAGTAATTCCTCAACTTGAGAAAGGCCGTCTTTTCCGTAGAATCGAAAACAAAAGTAAGAAACTGTCTAAGTAGGTCACTCAGAGGTCTGGCAACAATGGCGTAATTTGGAATATATTTTTGAAAGTAGCCTGCCAAGCCTAAAAATAATTGAAAGTGTTTGACAAGTTTAGGTTCAGAAAAGTTAATTACTGCTGTAAGTTTTGATGAAGAGGATGAAATACTGTTTTCTGTAACATGGTCCAATTATTCAACTTTTTTGTACAAAAATTGGCTTAATTAAAATTAATATTTAGTCCGTAATTTGAAGTAGTTTCAAGAACACGTTTTAATTTAATATGTTCCTCTTCTTCAGTTTCAGATGGCATGATAAAGTCCTCTATGTACATAATTAAAGTACCGTCTACTATCAATTTTCTAAAAACGCAACATAAATATCTATTAAAAGCGGCTGGGCTAATGGTTAAGCCAAATGGAGATTTAAGGAACTCGTATTGCCCGTTATGGGTAACAAAACTCGTGTATTTCGTTCAATAAGGGTCAACATCAACAAAAAAAGTCATTTTTTAAGTCAATAGAAATGAATACTTTTGCTATGTGTAACTCATCTAATATATAATCAATGAGAGGTAAAGGATAATGATCTTTAATGATTTTCTTGTTTATTAAAATCAATGCATAAACGTGAATAATTATATTTCTTTTTTACCAAAACAATTGGACTAGGATATTTGCTATAAAATTTTTAAGTATTTACTTTTTTTAAGTAATTATTGATCTGTTTGAATATAAACTTTTTATGGTTTGGACATTCGACTTGCTCGTTGTCAAACTGGAATATCATCTGTTAAAATAATAGAAATTTCATCTCTGTTGATTAAGTCTTACTAGGTTTGTAGTTTTTGATTAAATTGTATGCTTCTTGATTACATTTCTCGTAGGGTATTTGATTTAAATCAATGTCCAATGTATTGCCAACAATACTAACTAAATGCACGAAAAAGTTATTTATTATCTGTTGTAAAGGAATATCATTTTTATTGATCGTTAGTGTTCCTTGAGTAATTATATCTAACGGTAATTAAAAGTAAACTCATCTGTTTTTGAGAAATAACATAAACTGTTGTAGAGAAAATAACATTTTTGATTTCCATATTTACCTGAAATGAACTGTACTTTACTGAATGAAATGAACTTTACTGAATGCAAGAAACTGTACTTTAGAGCTATCAAATCTATTCAGTGTTAATTGCGAATCGGCCAGTTCAAAAAACTCACTTTGACAATATAATCTTTGCATAATAAAGTTGTATGACTTCCGGTATCAATCAGAGTCTCAATCAAAATACCAGATATTTTAAATAGTTTATGTATATCCTGTCGAAAAGTGATATGGTTTAGAGTACGAAATGTTGAATTGTGGTTACCTACTAGTGGGGAACATTTATTATCACTGACTTTATGGCTAAAAGAATTAGAACGAAAGCACTTTAACTGTTGAACACATTATTTTTGTCCCTACAGTTAATCATTTTATGTCCATTTTTTTTCCACAATTAAAACAGTGAGTAGGACTAGTCTGAACTTTGGTTTGAGTTGATTCTTACTTGTTTATTCTACCACAGGAATTTTAGTTTTCACTTTTTGACAACTTATATGAATTTCTTCATAAATTTTTGATTTTGTTTTAAATTTTACTAAATTATAGTGGCACTATATAAGATTGCTTTATTCTTGGAAGAATCATCAATACCTTGATAAAACATAATGAATTAGGGCCAATTCATCGAGATGAGCTCGATTGGCACTTTTTCTCATAATTAGAAAGTATTCAAACATTGACTCTTTATTTTTGATTCTCCGATGATTTAAGGAATCCTGAATTTCCGCTGAATTAATTTGTTCACCAAATTCCGAAGTTAAAGCAATTTTCAATTCAGAGTAACGACGAATATTGCTTTCACCTTTAACAAACAATAACGCAATACCAATTAATGCTCTTTGTGCAAAAATAAATTTCTGAATATCTGATAAATTAAATAAAAATAGCAAACGTTTTAAGTTTCTCTAGCCACAATTTAACATTTTCATTTTTCTCCTCAGTTATACTTAGGAACTAATTAATCAATATCATTAAAATTATAAGACAATCATGTAGAGGAAAAGAATTACTGTCAGAAATATGACTATCATGCTCTTTTTGTCTGTTATTATTGAGAGACACATTATAGTTGTGTATATTCGACTGAGTAGAATTTGGAATCGTTTTACTTTCATTTATTTCACAGGTTTTTACATTTTCTTGAAGTGACTCTAAATCAGTGAAGAAATAAAAAAAAAATCTTTCTGCTAATTCCGGCAATGGGCCAGTAACAGATATTTTCAAAATATTTGCAATCGAAAATAATTCGATTAAAAAAAGTTTTTGTAAAGTGGACTAATTTAGACTTATAATTTAAATCCCTATTTTTGAAATCAAAAACATAGAATGATAAACAAATCTCTTGAGAACAGAATCTATTTGAAAAAAAAAAAAAATACAAGGCCAGAGCACTTAGAAGGATTAGTTTAATAGTTCATAATTCAACTAATTATTTTAAGTATAATATATTAATATTTACAGTTACTTCAATAATAATTACAAAAAAGGATTTTGATAAAAACATTTAGGCTTTGGAATCATTAAGGTTAAAAAAAATACGTCTTAACTAAACCACCTTTGGTTTGTTTTCATCTTAAGTTATATTCATAACATTTTACATCAGGATCGCTGTGTTGAAGCAGCAAGATTGATGATGTTTATTTTACACTCAGCATCTGACATATATATATATATATATATATATATATATATATATATATATATATATATATATATATATATATATATATATATATATATATATATATATATATATATATATATATATATATATTCAATATAGTGTCCAAACAATCCGTGTTTTGGCCTTCCACACAACAGTTCGTAGTTTTTTTTTTTTTTTTTTTTTTTTTAACTTATACTTATGTGTTTGTAATGATTCAGAATCGACATTGAACTATATATCTGCGAATAAGACATTTCGATTAAATTATGTATGGGTATTAAACATAATGGAAATAATATTTTATAAATTTAACATACCGCTGGAAAGAAGGAATAATTCATGAATTATACAATGTAATTGTTTGTACATAAGTGTTACTCTTATTTAATGAATTATTTCTAATAAATTTTAGCATTAAAATATAAAAATTATTAACGAAGTTTAAATTAATAGAAACATTTGTTTAGATTATCCAAATTCTTGCTCTAATATTCCCGGATATGTGACCTGTGGCTCTGGAAGCTCTTACGGGCGTCGAAAATGTATTCCTGCAGTTTGGCAATGTGATGGAGTTCAAGATTGTCCGCTCAATACAGATGAAATAAAATGTGGTAATGTCATATAAGGATTAATTTTTAAAGTCTTTAAACTTAACTGAATTTATAATGTTGTTTTAGGGCGAGATATAGCTTTAATGCGTACCTATTGATCCCCATTGAGAAATTGCTCAGCATTCCATAGCAAAACTTGATAGAAAGTGAAAATATATTTGTGATAGGAAATGCATGTAAATATACACACGAACAACATATTTTTGCGACAGTTATACTTGTTAATATAATTTCAGACATTCAAAAAATTTAAGGAATAAATAAATTTTTACCAAAACATTTATCACGTTAGGAATCTATATTCTGCATTTTTTTTTATTTCAGTTATTTCCTCCAATCCTGTATCCACAGCCCACCGAATTTCCATGGCCCGTCACAAAGCAATGAAATGGATTCTTTCGAATCGGAACAATCAATCTCATACTACAAAATGGGGTTCAAATGTGCCTAGAATCGCTGTTGCTCTGTACCTGAATAATCCTTATTATGCAACAAAAGGCAACTATACGAATGAAATCTTGTATGAATTAACGATAAGTTTACTGTCCAGATTAGCATTGTAAGTACACATCCATTTTTATGAGTACGAGGAAGAGAATAGGAGAATAAATGACTGTAATTATAATAAGTTAACATTCATGTATACATTTATATTGATACAGTTTTTTTATGAGAGGTTCTAACCAAAAGTAATTTAGATTTGAATGTTTTATTTCATTTAAGAATTATTTAATAATTAATAAGCTATACTTAATAGGCTATACACAAGCTATATTAATAAGCTATACACAGAAATAAATCTAATTTACAAAATAAAAATGGTCTTAAAATATGTTTGTAAGAGGATAAACATCCTAAGGACTGTTAATTTTTTAGCCAGTTTAGTTCAAGTTTAATTAGTTTAGAAAGAAATACGTTATAAATACGCTTCAAAAAATTCTAAAACAACTCAAAAATTTATAAAAATTTTTAAAATGTCGGCGAAGGAAATTATTATTTTATGAATAAAAGATGGTATAAACCTTATAAAAATATTTTCACTTATCATGGATATTTTAATTTAGTGGCGATAAATAGATACTGAAACAACGATGAAATAAAAATTTATTCGTAAATAAAAGCTGCAATGGAGGAACAATATCGTCAACACTATAGTAGAATTGTCGTGTTCGATTTGGCAATTCATGATCCATTTCAGTAATTTTCTAATGCATTTTTAAATTAAATACTTTGTGTTCAATTCCAAAAAGGTAGTGTTGCTTAAAATACATTAAAGGAGCCAGTGTTCATAAAGTAGTTATTCATTAAATAATCTGAAAAAAAGGTGGTAAACAAAATGAAAAAATTTATCTGTATTTGCAAATGAATCTTCTTCAATTGCCAGACAAACCAGGATGGGTCCTTGCCTTTCTCAGAATCGAATTTCACGGTTTTCTATTCTTAGCCATGATCATCCAGTTAGTTATTTTTAAAATTCTTAAGTCTGATCTACAAATGAATATCACTTGTATTAGCATTCCAGAACTTACAATGGATTAATGGTGTATGACAAAACATTAATCTTCAGAGCAAACTTTCAGATAAGTGCAAAAACTTTCAATTATTGAAACAAACTGTTCCGAGTTCGATCCGGAAAAGTTTGACGTTCAGGACTGATGTAATACTTCTTCTTTTTGAAAGGATATCTGTCGTCAAGACATCTTCGAAGCATTATCTAAGAAAATCTTCCATATCTTCCATAAAGCAATCTGTGTGAGGATAGTAAAAATTTTTTTATCCACAGATTAAAGTTTCTTCCGTCCTTGCAATAAATCGATTTAACTCGTTACTTTACCTATTACATAATTTGTGAAATTTTGCGTGGGCATTCTGTTTGTGAATACAATTAGGAAGCAATTGTTTCAAACAAATACCAGTTATCACTAAAAAAGCATATTCAATATCATCAATAACATAATATATAACTGATAATTTAATTATAAAATTTTCCAATATTTCAATTCGTTTAGTTTATCACCAAAATCAGATATTTTGATGAAGATATCATCTTACGGTACATGTTTTTGTTTTTTTATCCATATTTTCTGGCTTTTCTTTTGTCTTTCAAAAGCTAATGAAATTGGAATCTTTTAAGAATTACAAAAAAAGTTATTTGCTTTTTACCAACCATAATTTAGAACACATCACAAATTGTAAAGATTGCTATATTTATTGAAGCCTGCATGATCTCAATTATCACTTCTGTTCGTTTGCCTGATTAAATAAAATTTATTTCACGCAAATGAAAATTCAGTATATAATATGAAAGCTTAAAGTCACCCGTACTGGTGTTTTTGTATTCGGTTTTGTGTTTCCTTCATGGTCGTTTACTTTAAGAAGATGTATTTTCAAAAATATTCTCTTTCTAGTATCATGATTGTTGTTAAGTATTTCTGGTGTTTATTTTTGATGATACAATTTCAATGTTCGTAATAAATAGCATACAGTGAGTGCAAATAGTATTCGTACAGTACGACAATTGATTTAAAAGAGATCCGTTCATAAATATCATGAACATAAATTCCATTTTAATTAATTATAAATGTATAATAGAACATATTTTCACTAGTTTCATGTGAAATTTATACGAAAATAATTTTATATATGAATAAATAATTGCAAAACTGAAACAATTAAACATCTTGTGCTGTAAAAAGTATTCGTATATCTGGCATATATTGGCCAACACAATCATATTATAGCTAATTCCTTGTAGTATATCCTTTAGCTCGATTAACTACCTTGAGTCTTTTTAAATTCCACTGATTTTGTTGTTATTGAGCTAGATATGGAACCCCATTCTTGATTAAGAGTTGCTTCCAAATCATTTTTATTAGAAATATGTCTGGATCTAATATTTTTATCAAGAACGTCCCATAAATTTTCGATGGAGTTGAGGTCCGGCGATCGAGGAGGAAATTTTATGAACTTTGGGGTATTATAAAGTATCCAGATTCTTGTGTTTAGGGCTGTGTGCTTGGGGTCGTTATCATCCATGAAAACGTAATCACCATTCAAGCCCATTTTTGTTGCACCAGGTCCTAAATTATTGTTTAAAATATCAATATAAAGTAGATGATTCATAATGCCTTTAATAAAGACTAATTTACCTACCCCAGAAGCACTCATACACCCCCAAACAAGCAGACTTCCATTCCCATATTTCACTGTTGGCTCTAAATTCTTAGGACGCATTTCTGTATTGCGCTTTCTCCATAACATTCGTCTCCCTTCCGATCCAAATATGTTGTATTCACTTTCGTCTGTAAAGATAATTTTTTTCCAGAAATCTGAACTTTCATTAACGTATTGCTTGACGAAAGACAATCGCAGCTTCCGATTCTTCTCATTAACAAAGAATTTTTGTCTCGCATCATGGCCATGGAAACCTTCATTTCTGCATGAATTTCGAACAGTACTTAAGGAGATTGCTGTTCCCATGTTCTTTAGCTCTGATGTTTATGCTGGAGCTCTTATTTTGGGATCTTTCTTTAATGAACCTACAAGAAATCGTCTGTCAGATGATGTCAATAGACATGGTCGTTCAGTACGAGAACTATTTTGTACCGTTAGAGTGGTAGCAAACTATTTTATGATTGACTGCACAGTTGAACGGGGTCTACCAACCAGATCAGAAATCTTGTTGTATGATTTACCATTTTTACGGAGCTTTAAAATCAGTTCTCTTTCGGAAACACTTGTCTTATTAATTTTACGAAATAGTAGTTCCTTGTGGTATTTTACAGAATTTCTCTAGTTTCTCACTACATTAAAATTTTCACTGAAGAACCTTTTAAGTAACTTACAAGATGACGTCAATTAACTACATCTTAATGGCTAAACCAATCACAAAGTACAACTAAAAAAATTTGCATTTCTTTTAGTGTACGAATATTTTTGCACCACAAGATAATGGATTGTTACAATTTTTTAAATATTTATTTATTTGTAAATTTATTTTTGTGTAAGTTTCACATGAAACTAGTGAAAATATGTTCTTTTATGTATTTATTATTAATTAAAATGGAATTTATGTTTATAATTTTTATGAACGGATTTCTTTTAAATCAATTGTCGTACTGCACGAAAAACGTTTTTACACTCACTGTAAGCACATGGAAAATCATCAAAACGTTAACAAATTTATAGGAAAACACAATAACTTTAGACTATAAGAATATTTTTGAAAAAATAATCTCTCTTGTTAGAATTGATATCAAACACAGTGTATATCTTTACCGTTAAATATATTAATAAGATTTAAACATTTATTCCGGGGTTTCTTTCCAAGATAGCTTTTCACAGAATGTGGACCATAATATACTATAAATATGTTATAAAGAATATAGCCAGGAAATCTTCACTCATTTTGTCAAAGTTGCCTGTAAAACAGAGAATAACAACATCTACCACCTGTTGCTCAACAGTGACTAAGTGAAGGTCTTTCCATTCCATAGAGTATGAGATTACTGCGTTACAGAGATCCACGGAATAATAATTCACAATTAAAAAAAATCAATTTTGACAATGTTCTTTAAAATTTGGAGAGATGTATACAGCGTGGGACATTGGTTTTATAAGCGAATTTTCTATATCATATCATATAGAAAATTCGCCAGTAATATCACTCATTAACGCGCTTATTATGCAAATCCTTTTATTCAAATTTCTGAATATACTTTCAACAGTTCTTTACACAGAAAATTAGTTAAGTTTCTTATGTTCTCTGCAACTTTTCAATTAATGTATCATTTACAAGATCTCTTACTGAAAAAAAAGTTTTTATACATTGTCACAGTTGAAAAATGTTAAAATATTTTTTCACATACTTATACAAACAAGAAAAAATGGGGCAATACTTCTAGAGTGATTTTCTCTATTGAAGAGTGTTCTTACATAATAACATATGATATGATATGATAAATAACCATGGAAGGATTCATTTTTATAAAAATGCTTAATTGATTTTTTTATTTTGAAAATACGTTATTAATAAGTTCAAAAATGTAACTGATCATGAAATAAAAATATATAAAGAGAATATTTATTTTTCATGTTAAATTAATCATTAGACTAAGATCAATTTGTTTAACAACATTTGTGAGTGTGTGTGTTGAAGATTCTGAACTAATTTAAAGTTAAAAATTTAGCTATTATATTTAGATTCGACTAAGAAAAAAATTTTAAATTTAGAATTATAATTTAAAAAAAAATTTTATATATATAAAATGTAGAAATATATTTTTTAGAAACTTAAAATTTGGAACTTAAGCAAAAAATATTCACAAATTTTAATATCTATAGATATGTTTTTATTTCATTATAAGTCATTAATATTACGATAATTTATAGATGCATCATAAAATTACTATCATATATTTTATAAATATTGTGTATATTCTAAATTCTTAAGCAAAATATTTTAATTAAAAAACCTATAGTTTAAAATAAATGATAAATATATTAAAATTTGTTCAAACAAATAAAATTTTTTATTCATAACAATTTATTATAAGAACTGAATTTTTACGACTGTATTTCAAGCTTATTACAATTCAAAGGATCAGTTTATACTATATCACTCTTGTGTTACACACGTTAGCGCATTAAAGATAATTTTAGTTTCCTTAAATTTTCTTATAATTCTAGTGTCCCATATATTATCTCAGATGCTCTCTTTCTTTCTCTCTCTCTCTCTCTCTCTCTCTCACACACACACACACACACACACACACACACACACACACACACACACACACACACACACACACACACACACACACACACACACATACACACACACACACACACACACACACACACACACACACACACACACACACACACACACACACACACACACACACACACACACACACACACACACACGCACGCACGCACGCACGCACGCACGCACACACACACACACACACACACACATTCAGAATATCGATTCATTTAAAAATCATACATTATCAATCCCATGAAAGAAGTAAAATCGCTGTTTGAAAGTAGAACATTAAATATAGAAGCGTTTGCAGTCATGATAGTATGAAGGTATCGAGCTTTTTGAGGATAGTACTATGAATGAATGTACGGAAAGACATAGGTATCACAAATTCAGGTCGGGAGATTTGCCCTTTTATGATGAAAACTGGTGTTTGGTGGACTAGTCATCAAGTGGTTCTCTATGAGTTGCTACCATGAAATAAAACGGTCACTGTGGACTTTTACTCGCAACAATTGGAATGTATGCAACCCGCATTGCCATAGAAGGAGCCAGAACTAGTTAATCGCAATGGTGTACTGTTCTTGGCCGACATTATGAGGACGCATGTCGCGCGGGTAGTCAGGAATGCCATACATTTATTTGATTGGGAAACTTTGTGCCATCCTCCTAACTCACCTAATTTTGGACCATCAGATTACCTCCTCTTCCATTCCCTGGACAATCGTCTTTGTGGAAAATCCTTCATACTGAAGCAGATCTGCGTCGTGTGGTCACAGACTGCTTTGCTTCCAAAACTTTCAAGTTTTACTACTAGGGCATTGCCCAACTGGAAACATGATGGCACAGGGTGCTAGATGCCGATGATGCTTACTTTAAGGATTGAAAATAAATACCTTTTCTGTGAGTCCTGTTCTTTTGAATCATTAAAAGCTGTAAGAACTTTTTTATTTTACCTTGTACAATCGGAAAAAAAATATTTAACATGACTATATGGGGAACACACACAAAACAAAATGTATATCCTTTAAAACAATTCTTACTTTCATTTTATAGATGAAAATTAAGGCAAAGTAATAACTTTATTTTTCTGTTATGAAACAACCATTTTAAAAATACATTTTTTCATATTTAATGTAAGAAAGTATTTCACTTTTCTTTTCCCCAAGAAAATAATTCAATCATATTAACCTTTCTTTATCTTATTTTACAGGTGGTGTTAATATTATATAATTTCTTCTTGTTTGATACTTGAAATTTTTTTCATTTTCATTCATCATATTTACAAACATTTAACCTTTCGATACGTTTACATGCAAATCACATCTGAATCGACATTAAAGTTCTGAAATGGAAATTTGGGCAGAGATGGGTTTCCTTTTTTTAAAGTTCAGGTATGAGTAACCCATCTTCATTCAAGTTATCAAGCAAATATTTATCCACAATTGGAAGGGCTTACAATTGCTTAGAGAAAATTTTAATCCAAATTTCTACATCATAAAATAATGAAATGAAAAAATAGATTATAAAAAAGTAAATAAAAGAGACATAAAAATGAGTTTGCAAAAATAATTTTTTAAAATTTAGTTGGTTAAAATTGGAATTAATGTTATTATTATTGAGTCTATGGGACACATTGTTAAGGACTATTCACTGGTTCGTAAAATCGTGAGTATTCATAAATTAGAAATTCGTACAAATTCGCAAATTTTGTACAAGTAAATTGTTTTCAATAATTAAAATAATGAAATTATAAACTATATAAAACATAAAAATAAAATTATAATTAAAAATAATGAATGTCATATTATTTCTATTATGTCATTCCTTAGTAGTTTCTTGGCATTCCTTAGTAAAAAACTTTAATATCATTTATACCTTAGGAAGAAAATAGAAGACATACCTACTTCTGAATTAGCAATATATGTGAATGCATTTCTGTTGAGCTGTATTAATCCAAGGAAATTCTATGTCTTGGACTTAGTGAAAGAGTTGAGAAACCGTGTTGATAAAAGTAATTCCACCAACCCTGCGGCACTACTGGCACTGTGCAATGCACAAGAAACGATGACGGATTCAGATGTTATGAAATTGACGAATTCATTTTGGGAAGCTAGTGCTGATTTTCACACAGGTATGACTTATTATTACATTAAAACTGAATTAAATGCAATATTAAAATAACTGATATGTTGACTTCAGCTATGGGTGTTTGGTTTAAAAAAAAGCAAAGTAATTGAGTTACAAAAAAAGGGTTTCCGATAATTGATACAATAAACAAATTTGCTAAAGGAAGAGTACTAGGTTAGTGCTATGTCTCTTAGATCCTCATTTTATTATCCAGACCTACAAGTTAGAGATGTTGTCTATACACAACAAAGTCAGAGAAAATAGATTGACATAAACTTAATGGAAAATAAAAAAAAATATCCTCAAACTCAATTTGATTTAGAAACATTCTAAAATATTTTTGTATGATTTTTTTACATCATTTTGGAATTAAAGAATAAGAGTCATTTGATTTGCAATAGGAAACCATTAAAATGAAATGTGAAGTTTTTTACACGAATAAAAAGGGAATTTTAATTCTTGGAAACTTTTCAGATAAAAATTTAGACTTTACGATGCATATAATTTCCTTTTAGTGTTCAAGTATAACTTTTTTTAAAATAAAACTTTTTATCTTGATTTAAAAAAAACTCTGCGTTTGTAAATTCATATTTTATTTTCCCACAAATCCTAAATATTCCAAATTATATTTAAAAGATCTTTATTATTTAAGAGTATTATTAAATTTATTTAGGAATAAAAATGTGTTCCACAACAGTCATATTATTATTGGAATTTATGAATTATAGAACTTGGTGAATTATTAAGAAAATAATACTTTGATGAGAACTAGATTTGAAATAAAAATACGAAAAAGTTCAATACTGTTTTCCAAATCCTAAATTATTCCCAAACACTAATTAAATTTCTTAAATATCAATCATATGCAATAAAATAAAATTCTTATTATAGATTTATATCACTGAAAAATGAAATCTTAGAACCATAGTTTAAAGTAGAAATAAAGAGCTTTATTATTATTTATAAAAATTTTAACGGTACTATACTTTTTTTTATCTACAATTAAATGTGCAACAGACGGCAAAAAAAATTTTTTTTTGAAGAATTAAAATTTATAATTAAATTAAAACACATTCATGAAAAAAATAAATTAAGTTAAAAGAGTACCTGTTGAATATTATTGTAATATTTTGTAATGGCATAATTTCTCTGTAAGTGTAACTTATAAATAAAATTAATTCATAAAAAATTTATTTTTAAGTGTAATTTAAGTTACTTTAATTATTTTACTTTTCTATCATATATAATTTTATTTTTCCAGAAATCTATATATGCTAATCTAAAATATTTTATTAAGAGTAAAAAAGTTTTGGTAAATCTGTATGACTAACCAAAATAAATGAATTTTGACATATTGATTTTATAAATTCTAGTGAAATATCAGAAAAGTTTCTAAAAAAAAAAGTATTTAAATTCATAAAAAAAGTTAAAAATGTAATTTAAAAAAATCAAATTTGAAATCTTTGGAAAGTCAAAAGTGAAAATAAGTACTAAAATTTTTTTTCAAATGAGAAAAACTATTTTTTTATTTCTATACACCTCATAAAACACTATAAATTTTGAAAACTGCCATAAAAGAGGAATTAAAAACTCTACTTATTTTCGATTTTTAATGTAAAAGGCAATATCGTATAAAAATAAATGCATGAATGGAAATTTTTGAAAAATATGAATGAACAACATGCGAAATTTAAAGATTAAAAATAATACCTTGCTTTCACGCTCTATCCATTAACTAATCCTTTTTTTATTATGATTATTAAAAAAATAATCATTTTATAACCAATAAATATTAAAAGAAAATCATGTTCACATTGCAATTAAAAATAAAATTGGGTGATTTTTACTGACTTTCGAATAGACATTTTTAATTTTATTTTTCAGAAAAGCATACTATCATGTACTCCTTTCCCTCATCATTTTTATTTAATGTTAATTTTTATGCAATTGAACGATGTAATCAGCTTTAAGTAATTTTGATTTATATATTTATAAGAAATTTGACTATTATTCTATTGAAAAACTTGTTAAAATTTATTTAGATACACAAGCCTTAATCATTATGGCATTAACTTGTGCACAGAAACAAAATTTGGTTGACCAAGAAGATTTGTCTGAAATGACTATGGAAATCAAAAAGAGACAATACAGGAATGGAACAGTTGAAAACATTAAAACTACAGCATTGGTCATGCAAGTGAGTTTATAAGCTTCAAGTTTGGCATTGGTTTTTACATACTTCATTTTAGATTAATCAATATTTGAAATTATGCAATGAAAATTTTTTTTATATATACACATAAACAACATTTTTAGATCCCAGAAACTATAAAAATTTATGTAAAAATTGGGATTTTAAAATTTTTTAAGCTGTAATGAGATTTAAAGAAAAGTTAGTCAAATATTGGTGCATAAACTGGAAACAAATTTAAAACAATAACTATGAAATCAGAAAATTTTAATAAAAATGTTGACAAGGCAGTGATCAATTATTGTTCATATTGGGAATTATATTTCTGTCTCTCTCTCTAATAACAAATCTCTAGCAATAAAGGTATAACGTTCATTGTTTGGCATACGATTTTTTATGTTTCGTGTTGGATTAGACTTTTCAATTGAATAGCAATGTGTTTCAGTCACACATATTGTTTTACGTAGTATATACAATCCTGCATTTTGCAAAATTTTTTATTAGTTCATACGAGATTAAACAATTAATGTTGGTATACTAATATTTACATTGCAATTATCAGATGGTTTGATGCAGAGAATCAGTTCTATTTTTACAATTAGCAGTAGTTTCAACAATTATATTTGTAAATATTTTTCGTTTGAGCCTTTCAAATATATGAATTACATTTTGAAAAGCATAAACAATTGCTTGTAATATTAGTTTGGAAAGAAAGAAATCCATAATTTTTACTATCCAGATTTTAGACATTATTTAACGTGTTTCTAGTTACTAATTTAGGTCAAGTATGAAACGTTTCCTTTCTTAACGAGTTGCCCTGTTAAAGATACTTTTATAATGCTTCTCTCATGGAAGGCCTTGTCTGTACTGGTAAAACACTCTAGTGATTGATTTTTGAAATATTCTCTTGATTCCAATTATATATCATAATGAAAGTTATAAACACGATTGTTTCTGTACAATGTTATTGTACGTGACTTATTTCTCATCCCCATTCACCATTAAATATATAAAAAATTTTGATGAATAAAATGTGTTTTAGGTTATAGATTTATTGTTATGAATGAGGTTTTGAGCAAGAAGTTTGTTCCAATACTGTAATAATGTAGATGCTGTTATAACATAACTTTTATGAAAAAGGCTTTTAGCCTATGTTTCACAATTCATCGAAATATTAATAAAATAACTATATTCCATTATATATATATATATATATATATATATATATATATATTGGGAATAACATTTCTTGGGAATGACATTTTTATTTTTTATTCATGAAAGAAAACAATTAAGAGGTCTTAATATTTTATGAATTTATCATTCAAAATTCGTTCTGGTTTTTTTTACATATTCTAGTTTGATTCTTTAATGATTTTTAATTTTTAAACAATTAAAATGAACTTTTCGTAAAAATCTTATCTGAGCAAATGAACTTAGAACAAAAGTTATTTTAGTACATCATGTTCCTTATTTAACATGTTATGCCTAATATAGAGCATTCCATTCGGAAATTTTTAAGTTTCTTTTTCATTATTTCAGGTACATTCAAATATAATATTTAAATCATTATAACTAATTTTTATGGTTTTTTATTATAAAAGTTTTATATTTTGCCATTTGGTAAATATATACTAAAAACCCTATAATATGTGAATACATTTAATTCTAGAAATTAAAATCATTAAAATACTGTTATTTCTTTAATTAAAATAAAGAGTTACTTTATGCTTTTTGTACTTGACTATTGCGACAGAATCAGCATTTACATTAGTCGCATGCAAGATGCCAAGAAATTCAGAGTTGCCTGGCTTCGAGAAAGACCTAATTGTCCCATATAATTGAAATAACCAATACTAAAGGATATATCTAGTGAGTTGAACATTCCAAATTCCATAGATACTTTTATGATTTGCAAGCTCAGTAGTAATTGTCATAATGGGATCCGACCCGACAAACCCACGAAGTTAAAATATAGAGCTAGACAAATCCCATTAAATTCAATATTGTAGTTAAAACAGATGCTCAAACGGATTGTATATTTTCTGTCGATAAAAAGTTTCCATTGATTTATTAATTTTTTCATAGTCTTGGTCACATAAGTACCTTTTGAAATTAAAAAAGAGACTCACTAGATAAGTCAATGTGTTTCCAATGTTCGACATTCCAAGTGCGGTTTTATAAAGTTGAAGTGAATTTCATAACTTAAGTGAATAAAAATTTATAATGTGATATATTGGTGGTCTTGTAAGACTTTGCGTCTTTTTGTCTATAAAAGGATAAGTATGAAATTCGGACTGGAAAGCTAATACCTATGATGATTCTCTGAATAGTTCGGCAATTGATATTTGTTGGTGATTCAGCATTAAAATCCGTAATAATTTGAAGAATATTTATCATCTATCTTGTTTAAGGATTCTGAAAAGTCGTTAATGTTTCAAGGTAACTTCTGGCTGTACTTCTGTTTGAGATTTGATGTTTAAATTCTTTGGGCCACTCGTAATACTTTCGGATACTAGTCTCCATTTATCTTATGTTTATGTAACCTTATACCTAAAGTATAATATTATAAATCTACCATAGTTGTTGTTAATAATATAACTAAGAAATTTACAAGGTATTAGAAATTTAACATAGGCATTGTTTATCACCTAAGTTGAATTCTGAATCATTCCATGCTTTCATGCCTCTATTATTTGCATATGCATGATAGTATCAGTCTATCTGTTTAGATATATGTGAGTATGTGTGTGTGTGTGTATGAGTTTAAGTGTGTGATACCTTTTGGCACATACTTTACAATAACTAATGTGAATCATGTTATGGTTTCAGGCTTTGTTCGCGTCAGAAGCCGAAGTTGATGAAAACAATTTCGACGAAAGTAAAGCTTTACAACAAATTCTTACCTTCCAAAAAAAGGACGGATCTTTCGGGAACTTTTTAAACACTTATTATGTTATTCCAGTTCTGAACTACTTAAGTTTTGTTAACATTAGTTCCACACACTGTACTTTCGTGTCCAATAATGGTAAGAAAAACTTTTTCTTGAGCTGTACACAATTCTTAAATTATCCAGTAATCGTAGTTTGTCATGTTTATTACATGTCTTCTAAATTTTTTTTTCTGCATGCTTCTTTTGAATCTACATATTCTTTTAAATCTACATGTTTCTTTTAAATCTACATGTTTTTCTTTTTAATTATAAATATTATAAGTTTAAATTGGTCATTTATAGTTGAAAATTTATTTCGGGATAAAAAATCAATTCCATTATTCTTAACAATTAATATTTGCATGTCCTATCCATTGTTTTACAAATAAGGTTTTTTAAAACACAATTAAATAAAAAAATTATCGTAATATTATCAAAATAAAAATTATGAATGAGCAATGAAATTTTCTTGATTATTTCTAAAAATTTCTCCTTAGTGCATTTTTGGAATTGTCTCCTAGATCATCATCAGTTACTTTTTGCTTAGGTCCATGACATAGCTATAGATTCTAAGTACTATAAAATTATTAAAAATGTACAACAATAAATAATCACGATAAGTGTAGCAAGGATGTTTCGTTCTTTGGCTAAAGAAGTCTATTGTGCTAACCCATATCAAAAATCTTCGAATGGATATAAGATGTTTCCAAGATATAGGCACTCATAAGAAAATGGAATTCTTGTGTTGAAAATAAAAGTTCTCAGATCTCAGAGATCTCTAAGATACCTTTATTGGTAAATTGAACAATATCAATTTGGCTGAGTTTAATTTTAAAGCTTTCATGGAGGATTTACTGTTTAATATGACTGAGAGCACTTTGGAGAAAATTAGGATAAACAACCAATTTAGATTTAACCATGATCACCTTTTTCCACGGCTTCTACCTTTTTGTAACCATTAAGGTGGTATGGTATTCATTCAATGCTCCTATTCTTTTCACTTGTTGAAATATTTGTTGTACTATGATAAAAATTCTTAAGATATTTATTCCCCTTAAGAACTACCCGTGGAAAAAATAACAACTTTTATAATATATAGGAGAAATTTATCGCTGTCAAAATAACCGCAGTCAAAGATATCACTTCAGTTTGTATGCAGTTTGTCCGGTTTATTTTCTTAATTAACGATAAATAATTTTACAGTAATGAAATAGACGAGAAACTATTTTCTACTATGATTTTAGTTCGTGTTACTTCATATAATATGATGTACCTTATTTATATTACAAAAAATAATGGAAATTTACATAAACTAACTTGTAAATCCAATGTATAGTCTTATACAAAATTGCTACTTCGCTGTTGTAGAAGGATCTCCTGAACAAAACAAGAAAAATATAATTCGTTGCTTACAGGTATTATTTTTCTCTATTGTGATCTGAATTGCTCCGAGATCTTTTGAACAAAATCTCTAAAGAGTTGCATATTCAATGCAATAACTTACAAAGGTAAGGCAAAGAATGAATACTAAGTGTTAAGATATCTCTTTATAGTGTAATTCTCTAATGAAACCATTGACAATTCATGGGGAATCAAAGCAAGATCATGTTGTCAAATTGGACGTTTCCAAGAACAAAGGCAATCCTAAATTGATGCATGTTGCTCTGGACAATTAAAACTCCTAATACAGAGGATGGGGAGAAAGGAGAGCATTTTCAGATTCATTGTAGAAGACGTTTTCTTATCTAAATTAAGTTTCTTTAGTGTTAATGATTGCAAGATATTCGGTTCTATTGGTAAATTTTAGAATTTCCAAGTTCAAAAAAGACTCTTTCGGGTTTTCCCGAATTTAGAACTTAGATTTTCATCCGGCATGATGTCATCAAGGTTCGAGACGAGCATCTTAAATTAAGTATGTTTTTTGTAACTTGCATGCTCGTAAATGCAAGTGAATATGATCTTTTCATTCTTTATGACATGCTGTCATTTGAGAATTAAATTTTCTGTTACTATCATCATGAGTTTTGATAGTCTAAGAAAATTAATATCTTATATCCCTGTTCCTTTGTCTTGATTTTTCATGTAGGAGGAATTTTCAGTCCAGATGTAAGATGTTTGTTTGTTACTGTGGGAAAAGGTAAGATAATTCTTTGATGTTTAGATTCCTGTCTTTATCTCTGTCTCAGCACGTTTCCTTCTACAAGCTCCTCACAATTTCTTTTTAACAACTGGCGATTAGACTATAGAGCAGTTTCTTACAAGTCCTCCAAATTGCTGACCTTTTGTAACGTGTGCCCCGATGGATCTCTATCCTGTTAATTTTAGTCTTTGAACACAAAATGCATGAGATCGTAGTTTAAGAGAATCTTAAGAACTGAATAACTGGAGGTTATTTACATGTACATTCTAAATGAAAGGAATAACTTGGAGTTATAAAAGACCAAATGGACGTAAAGAGGATGCCTATATCCCCCCCTCATCAAAGATAAATAACAAAATATCATAGGGTGTATCTATGATTCTCAGAGAGGTTACTTAAGAATCACATATTTTCCTCTTTGCATTTTTAAGGTATGTAAAATCTGAGAGTATATTGGATGGACTAGAGTTACTTTAGCAATGGTAAGCAAAGAAATCAGCCGAGAATACAACTGAGAGAGAGAGAGAGAGAGAGATGTTGTTCTCAACTCATAAGAAGGACGTATAGTTAGATATTTTGGGGAGAATTTAATAGTGCGCATCCGAAATCGTCATTTTTTTGATAATTTATCTTCAAAAATATTCTAATTCTGTAATCGAATCCGTCTATAAAAAGGATAAAGATTTACTTTATTCTGAAATGATTTATTTTGTTTCATTGAAATCAAACCATGTCAACACCGGACGGAATGTGGGAGTCTGCGAGCGCAGCGCCGCCCTTGAGTCATAAAAAGAAACAGGCAGTAGTGATGTGAGAGTCGGAGAAATAAAGTGTGTGTTTTATACAGTCCTTGAGTGAGTATTAATTGAGTTAAAAACTGAGCTATTTTACACTGGTCATAGTCTCGCAGGAGAAAACCGTCAACCTATGGATCTATATAATGGATATGAGTGATAATTTTCGCCTCTACTGTGTATTGTCAACGTAATTGAGGTATGTGACTCAGTAATTTACATGTTCTGTGTGTGTGAGAATGGATTTATATATATATATTGAAGTATTAATAACTATTCAAAATGCTTAAAGGCGTAAAAAAGAGAATTTGATATTAATTGCTATTGAGTTAGGAGAAGATGTCAATGAAAAAATGACTATTTCAGACTCAAGCAGCATTATAAAACAAAACAAGAAGTACGTGACAGAGAAAGATTCCGTTGTAGAAATAGCAAATACGATAATTGAAGAACGAAAGTCCGATGAGTTGCGGCAACTAGAGTTAGAGAAAATTAAGCTCGTATAGAGAAAATCTGAAGAGGGGTTCAACAATTAGAATTAGAAAAAATATAATTGAAAGAACAAAAATGGAATTAGAAATTGCTTGCGTGAAAGCGGAATCTAAGTCAAATTCAGAAGGTGAAAATATTGAAAATAATCAGACTCTGAATCTTTAAACTCTCTCATAAAAAGTGTCCAAACTTTAACTATTAAAACTCTTAATAGACCTGAGGGTTGGAGTTATTTCTTTGCATCTTTAAAAGGGGCCTTTACTTCAAAAAACATCCCTGATAAAAACAAAGCGGAGAATTTGTTAAATTTGCTAGGGGAGAGGGCGACTAATGTGATAAATTACATAAAGGATGACGAGTTAAATGAATATTCTAAAGTAAAAACAATAGTACGAGAATTTGAGCCTACCCCTCAATCATGTTTAGAATATTTTAAGGAAATCCCACCGCCAACCAAATGAAACATACGGACAATTTGCATCGCGATTAACGACGAGCGGGGAATCAAAAAGCAACTGGCAATGTAAGGAAATTAAAGATGCTGAATTTGTCTTAGTAAAATTTGTTCAACAAGAGTGTTTTAAAAGGGAAATTACAGGCCTTCAGAAGGATGGTAATGTACCTGTAGATAGTAAGTTAAAAGTCTTTTCCCATTTTTAGATGAAAGGGGTGTTGTAAGAGTTGGTGTGGAAGACTAGCCAACAGTAAGTTTAATTTTGTTAAAAGGTTTCCTATAATTTTACCTACCAATTATAAATTGACTGTGATGATTGCTGAAATGTTTCATAAGAATTATTTACATATTGGTCCATAAGGGTTATTGTTTCTTATTAGACGAAGGTTTTGGACTTTAAGTAAACGTAACCTTTGTAGAAAACGAGTGTACGATTGTGTTGTTTACTTTAAAGCAAAACTAGTACATTGTCAACAGCTCATAGAACATTTACCTGAGAAGAGAGTAACCCCAAACTCTCCATTCAATTGTGTAGGGGTAGAATTTTTCGGTCCTAAATCTAAACTATCCCAATCAAAGAAAAGGAATGTACAATAAAATTTATTTGTGTATTTTCATTTGTTTTGTGACTAAAGCTTGTCATTTAGAGATGGTAACGTACCTGTTTAGTGATACCTTTGTCGCTACACTTAAGAGATTCTTTAGAAGAAGAGGGAAAAGTGACCACATATTTTCTGATAAAGCTACTAATTTTGTTGCAGTAACTCCGAATTAAAGAAATTGAGGAAATTAGTTAGCAGTCCAGATGAAAACTTGAGTAATTATTTGTCCATAGAAAAGGTTGAGTGGACTTTAATTCCCCCTAGATCCCCGAAGCATGGTGGACTTTGGGAGGCAGGTGTGAAATCTTCGAAATACCATCTTAAACGTGTAGTATGCAATTTAAAATTAACCTTTGAGGAATTCTTAACTGTAATTGATCAGATCAAGGCAATTCTTAATTTTCGCCCATTGCATCCCCTATCATCTGACTTAAATGTTTATAATGTCTTGACACCTGGCCATTTTTTGATAGGCAGGCCTATCACAGCAATTTCAGAGCCCAACATCCTAAATTTACATGAGAGTAAATTAAAACAATGGCAAAAATTAACTAAGATAGTGCAGAACTTTTGGAATCATTGGTCTAACAATTATTTAAGTGCAATACAATAAAGATCAAAGTGGAGGTTCACCAAAGAGAATGTGCAAGTTGGCACTATGGTGATTTTAAAATTAGATAACGTACAGATTTGTAACTGGCCATTGGGCAGAATAATGCAAACGTTCCCAGGAAAGGACAAGAAGGTGAAAGTAGTTTTAGTTAAAAAGAAGAATGGAGTTTTTAAAAGGAGCATTAATAAAATTTGCATTTTGCCATTGCCTAATGACACACAGAGTGGGAACTCTATCAAATATATCTGTGTGTCATTATATATTTAGTGTAGTTTATTATTAATAATGTGTGTATCATTGTACTTATATACTATATAGTGTGTTAATATTTTTCTTGAGATTTCAAATTGTTGAATGTACCATGTCAACGCCGGGCGTAATGTTGGCGCCTGCGAGCGCAGCGGCCCCCTTGAATCATAAAAAAGAGACCGGCAGTAGCGATGTGAGAGTCGGAGAAATAAAATGTGTGTTTTATACAGTCCTTGAGTGAGTATTAATTGAGTTAAAAACTGAGCTATTTTTGTTCTATTGTTCTAGCTAAAATTTGGCCATATTAACAATATTGGTCCACAGAAAGCACTTAAGAGTCATATAGTTTTGGCTGTGAATTATTAAGGTTAGGCAATATTCGGTTCAAAATTTGTTAAACTTAATCCTAAGGTATGTTGTATGAGGAAAATATATAGCATCAATTAGTTGAATTAATGCTACATCTTTTTTCTTGGAGAAGTATCTGATTATCATCTGCAAATATATCTGTCACATAAAAACATTGCTTTTATATATTTTACAATTCTTCAATTAATGTTGGATTAATTTCTGTTATAAATTCTGTAATTGTTTTGAAAGATTCTAGAAATCTTTTCAAACATATGTTTTTAGACAACCATCATGTTTTAATTAACAGTAATTATTAGTTTGATTATATATAATTTTCCTCGTAAAATTTAGCAAACAGCTTTCTTTATTCCCTATATAATATTGGTGTTCACTTATCAGCCCTTATTCAGTCCTCTAGAATGGTTCGACTCTTAGTTATATTATATCAACCTTTAAGGTTTGATCTAGAATGATTTGGTGACCCTTGAAATATATTATAATAAAAATTACTAAAAATGAAAAAATGGATACAATAATAGTAGAACACTCTTAAAAAACTTTAAACTTAGCAAAAGTTTTCATTCATATCATGCTATATATATAAATATAAATATATATATATATATATATATATATATATATATATATATATATATATATATATATATCATTCAGAATACCAAAGAAAATAAAGTTATTAAAACTTAATTTTCTTATATTTTGGAAATATTTAAATATTTTAGAGATTTAAAATTATTACATTCTATTTCACATATGTTGATTAATCTTTGTTATGCAAGCAATTGCAATAATTTATATTAATATTTAAACACTAAATAGATGTAACTCTAATCATAATTTTGTTTCTCCTTATATTTTACAATTTTAAATATTTAGAGAGTGATAAGAAATTTACGTGTCCTATAATATTCATCCTAGTTATTCTTAGGCATTATGCTTAATATTTCGGTTAATCTGTGGTTTATGTACCCCTTTCTCGCCAAATGGACGATAGACGCGCATAGCGTGGTAACCCTGACTATTTCATCCTAAATGCTCTCCTTGTGGCAAACCTGTCTTTTTTTGTTTTACATGTGTATTTTTTGTTATACAATTCGTAAAAAAATGTTTTCGATGCCATACCAACGGTGAAATTCGTTAAAAACATGGCTTTCGGTTTCGTCGCCATAGAAACGCCGTTTTTGCGTAGTGTCTCGCGGAGCATTCTTTTCCGCAAAACAACACGCAAATATAGTTAAATGTGCATCATATTTTGATTATGAAAATCCAATTTATTATAATCAAGCTTTTGAGACCGATTTGATTGCCAGATAACTTTTGCATTATTTATTTTAAAAGTTTTGATTTCCAAGCAATATTTATAAGAAATTTGAAAGAAATTATACTATGAAATTCATTTTATTATATAAATATTTGCTATACCTATTCTAAACTTTGCATATGCGCTTTTATTCTGTTATCTTAGAATTTGTGCATGGTAAAAACAACAAATACTTCTGCTGCAAAGAAACATTTGGCGTTATGAAAATGTATTGACAACGAGGAAAAAAGTTTGTATAGATGGCGCTGTTGCAAATTATTATGTAAGATTTCATCGCCCTTTAGATTTTGTTTCGATTGAGGAAGGGAGTTCTCCTAACTTTTCGATGGAAATATAAGTTCTTTTAGATTTCTGGAATATAATTGTTTTGGGTTTATTTGTAATTGTTCAATGTGTGTATCTTATTAAAATTGTTTTTGTTTATTATATGCGATCTGTTGTTTACTTTCCCGAGCCGTGTTTTGAATGCAGTCTCCGATTTTAGATTTTATTTAGATTATAGATTAATAAAATTTTCTTCAACAATATATAGTGGAATTATGATAGTAGATTATACCCAAGAATGTCATTTAATTAACCTTTATTCGTGATACTGATGTATCAACAAGCAATATCAATGAATGAATTGACATGAATTTTATTATATTTTATTAAAGATATTTTTTAGACACAAAGAGAGAACTTATATTATCTGTTTTTAGAAATTGATGGTCTTCTGTATCTAAGAAATCAAGTGGGAGAAAAATGGAGCGTGAAGTATTCGCTTTGGATTGGAGAAGATAAAGTGTTCAAGAGAAGTATTGCTCTCAGCGTGCCTGTAAATACTTCTTTCTACGGCGTCATGGAGTACGCCTCTGATTTGGATGAAAATTACAAGTAAGTGATTTCATTTTTATACCTATAAAAATTACTAGAATAAATGCATTCCTAAAAAAAAAAAAATCAAGTTTTGCTTTTTCCTAATTTATGCTGATTCTTATTTATTTTAAATTAAGATTCCTCTATTTTTCAGCATGTTTATTGTATATTTTGAAGAAACTATTATTTCCTTTTATACACATTCCCGAAATGAGGAGTTGCATCAACATCGGTCATCATGTGTAATTATAAGAATATCACGAACAAAACTTATAAGAGTAATTAACAAAAGTTTAAAAAAATATAAAAAGACAGTAAAAGTAAAAAAAAAGATACTTATAAAAGTAATAATAATAATAATAAAATAAAGCCTCTAAATGGCAGTCTAAAGTCTACTTAGCTCTGAATGGCAGTTGTACTGCTTTGAGGCGATCCATCTCAATCCCATTTTAGTTTTCAATTCTTATACGATACACTATGGTGAAAAGTGATTCACCCAAATTTTGATGACTTTCTGTGCATATTCGTTGAAGAAAATTGAAAAGATTACCTTCCAGAAAAAATCATGTGAGTTTATTTCAATCAATATAAAAGGATTACTGCTCGAAACTAAAAAAAGGAATTATTCTAATCATAATGTGCCTGCATAAGTTATCGGGTCACAGTTTGTGAAAAATATTCATGTTTCACATTAGAGTAAAAGCAGCGAGTTTTTAAAAAATAAATCTGCTAACAGTTTTTTGTATATAAAAAATAAATTAATTTTATTTATGAAAAGCCACATTGGTTCTCATAAGTCTCTCCTGATTCATATGATGGGAAATGCAACGTCAAACTGTAAAACCTAGGGTCAATTTAACTTCTTGAATTACTCGTTAGTATGCATACAGTAGTCATATTCTCACAAATAGACTGAGAATTCTTATTTGTATTGTGGCTAACATGAATCATTAGTAGACTGATGAATTCGTTATTATGCTAATCATAAGTTTCCCCGGTAAATGATTAAAAGAACGAATATGATAATTTGGTATTTTCGCACACTATATCATGGAACGTGTTAAGACTTAAATTAACAATAACAGAAACACTTTATCTGCAAAATGACTAAGGATTGCAAATGTATTACATCTGAGTGAATAGATTTCGGACAATCTTTGGCCAATGGTTAAATCCGCGTTCATCGGAGTCAAAGTTCTCAAGAGTAAAGACAACTGTTGAATAATAAGATATGTAACAGGAAGGTTCATCATGTCATAAATAGGATTTGGGACACATATATAGAGAAACACCATAAGTCCATTATGTTGAAAAGAGGACTTAGGACATAGATAGGATCATTTTCGAAATATAATGTCCTAGGATTGATTTAACTTATATTGAACAACAAGAAATGGATGTCGAAGTTCACCTTTTCTCAAGAAGTTCTTTTTAGATGTTTACGTGGGAGTTTTCAGAGTTTCCAATACCTTCAACATATACCAATAATATGCAGAAAATTTCCCTCTTTTGAGCAAAACATTGATCTAAAGTTAAAAAAATATTTAATTTGTTTAAAAGTTACAGCAATTTTTGGATATATAGTTGCTAACTTGTATGAAATAGTTGCTAACTATCTATGAATTTTTTTCGAGAAAAATAGGCTAAAGAAATTAGATATAAACATTTAACGAATATGTATAAATTTATTTCCTGCACATCATACAGTATAAGATCTATTTATGTGTTTAGTTTGATAAGCTTCAGTATAATCCACCATTTTTTTTACGTATCTTATCTTATGGTATCATGTACATTATGAGAAAAATCCTTTGTTCACGATATGTGTAACAGGAATTGTGATTAGACACAATAATTTATTTTATTCGGATTACATTCTTTTAACTTGAAAATGTAGTTTTGCTTCTGCAACTGTTAATTGGTATTGGTATTGCATTTGCTTATTAATTTATTGAACTGGATTTATAAAAATGTGTGTTTAATATTCTCTTTCTTTAGGTTTGAATATATTGTGAGAAATAGGAAGCCTTATATATTTGCACTGTCTGGAATAATGGATGATGCAGAAATGGGAACTTTTTGGAGGCTGTATTTCTTTTCTAATGATTCAGCAGGAGATTTGAAGGAAATAAAAAAAAGTAATATTATTTGCAGATAATAAAAGGCAAATAAAATATAAGTATAATTCATGAAATGAGAGTATAAAAGAGTTTTTTAGATACTACATTTCTTTCTGAATAAAATTGTACTTATTGTATTAAATAAAAAGATATAAGAATTACAGTCATTATAAAACAAATATTCTTATCCATTAAAGTACTGATGAAAAAAAAATATTTTTCATTATATACTAGTTACTACGAAACATTCTGATTTTTCAGTAATGTTTTTAAAATATCTCTATTGATATAATGTTGATTGATTAAATCAATTAATTAAGCACACATCTTTTTAATGGATTAAACCAAAAGTATGAATGTATTGTTTTTAAATGATTCTTATGGTGAGAGTTGTAATTATATGTTTGAAGTATTATGTAAAATGTTTCACATATTGTGGTCGGTCGTTGAGCAGTTACCATGGGTGCATTGGTCTGAAGAAAATTCTCCCCCTTCAGATTAATGTCAAAATTGAGGGAGTGGGTCTTCTGGTAGTGCCATCTATCGGAGGATTTAAAAAAGAGCAAAGACGTACTTTCACCTTCGTGGTGCTCTGATTAAAACGAAAGACACTCCCAATTGACTTAAATTTGCATTGCCAAGGCAAAGCGAGCTTGGCTTGTCCAAATGTCATAAATATAGCAACAACAACACAAAAACAACATTTAGCTTTAATTCACGACTAACTATTGCAACATTACATCATCCTCAGCTATTTTATGTTTTTCCAAATTTGTATGAGCATTTAGATATGTTCGAAAATACATTTTGTTGCAAAAATACATATTCAAAAAGAGCTCAAAACTTGTCATGCATATTTTGCATCAAACTTGTCATGCATATTTTACGTACATAAAAATAAACTATAAATACAGAGTATTTTATTGATCAGAAGTGCCCAAGATTGAAATTTACCTTCATATATGTCATATATAATCTATAATAAAGTGGACTCGGGAATCTGTAATAAATTATAGTAATTTTATAAACATAGTTGCAAGACATAAAACGTGTCCGTGTATTTCCTTTCTAATAAATAACATTAATATTATATTTAAATGAATGTAAGTCATTTAAAAATAATATTGAGAGAAAACTATTAATATTCTTTGAAAATATCTGTATTTCTTGTTTTTTTTTTCTAACTAATAAGCTGTTAAGGATTAATTAGATAATCATGATAAATGTCACGTTGGTATTACTCTTAAAAACAAATACTGGATACCCATTAAAACTCTGCTCACACACATATAAGCTGTAGTTATCAGTATTGAGCGAGGAGCAAAAGTCAACGATGAAAATAACATTCCTGTAATCGAATTTTCTAATTGTTTCAAATCAACATGAATCCAAAACACTGTGTTTTGGAATTTTTGGAAATTATCTTATTGGAGTAAATTTTAGCCTAGTATCGTCGAATCTTCTGCGGAAGTCGTACATTTTTATATAACTAAGTCCATTCTGTTAGACATCTATTTATAATATTCTTATCGAATAAACGATAGTAACAATTATGATCCTTCCTTGGTGTGTCAATGATTTCAGCTAATTTTTTTAATTTGATTTTATGAGATTTCAGTATTTAATATTTTTCTATTACTTCTCAAAAATGAGTTTATCTATGCCATTATTCCAGTTATAAAGCAAAATTATAACTGTTCTTTACAATGAAGCTTATTGGTGTTAAGTATTATGTAGTAAAATAGTAAATTATTTTGTTTAAAAATTTTTTATTTTACTTTAAAAAATTATATTTAATACTTAGTAAAACATGAAAATTCAAGTTAACTTCCTACTTCCATACCAATAAAAGAAATGCCTTTATCAAATCCAAAGTATATTTGTGCAGATAAAAATGGATGTGGTGTTGGGCTATACATTTTGTTGTAGGTATTTTAAAATATTAAGAATATTTGATGTCTTTTAGTACCTGAAGCTCATATTGATTAAAAAGTAGCAGAAAGAAAAAGGCAGTTTAAAATGTCAAATGGAACCAAATTAAATCCTGAAATCAATAACGTCAAATTAAAAAAAATTCCTGGAAATGAAATTTGTAATAAGATTGTCTAAGAATTGGGCAAAAAGAATTTAATCTTAAGTCCAAATATTGAACTTTTCGAAACAAGGCAGCAAATTTAAAACTTCCGAAATGCATTCTCCACAGATGATCATAAAGCATTAATCGAATACCAGATAACAGAAATAATATTATTATAAATGTATTATGAATGATAATTTACTGCCATATAAAGTAAAAGCTAAAAAAAATTGCCAATATGAGTACGATAATGCTTCTACAAACATTCAAATAGTAGTGATAATATGGATACTTAAAAATAACATTTGGTTAATGGTATTTATAAATATAGTAATATTAATAATAAGGTCATCCAAAGCGAGATGATACTCTATTATTTTCAGCTAACACTAATACGAATAGAGCTAAAACAGACTTCAACCTTAGTATGCTCCAGTCCTCACACGAAAGAAGTTGCTTTTCCTTGGAACATGTTGAGGCATTATCTTACAACATTTTGGATAGGATTGGGTGGATATCCATAATTTTCTACTTCTTGTAATAGATTTCAATAAAATCAACGGTTTCATTGATCTGGCCTAATGGAGTTAGATCATAATAGAAAATTAAAAAACAATTACAAAAATTATTCTAATTACATAAATACTTCTCCAGAATATTAAAATGTCATTCTAAAATCAATTTTAAATGAACTGATAGAAATTTTAAAATTTAATCTCTTTCTTTTGGTTCATGAATATATCTTCCATTATTGAATTAATAATATTGAATAGATGGAACAAAAGAATATTTAACATTGGAAATGCAGTGTCAATGATATAGGCATAAAGAGTTTGGTAAATAAATTTCCATGTATTAGGTTGAGTCAAATCTTTTCCGTTTTCCTTTGATTCAAAGTTCCGTTATCGCATATGTAAGTAATACTTCTACAGAAGGAATTCAGATTTTGTAGTTCACTCTTCCAAATTAAATCTCGTTACTGTTTTATTAGCTTCTAATAATATAATCTTCAAATTCCAATTTAATGCAAGAAATTTGAAAGAGAATCTATCCTTGGCACGTCTCATGTCCTTGTGAACTGCAATAGTTTTTTATTATATTTATATCAATATGCATGTGCTTCTGCTATTTCAATTAATGCAATATTTTTAATTTCTTTTTTCAGGTGTTGCTGATGTTTATCCTAAGGATAATGATCATTTGGTATTCTGGTACAAGAATTACAATTAAAGATTTCATGTTAAATTTCACTTTTGTGTGTTCTCAATTTTCAGAGTAAATGTAAGCTCATATAAGTATCAAACATTTAAATGTAATAAAAAATAACAAATCAAGAGAGTCTGTATGTGCGTTTCTTCATTTTCTAAATATTACAATTAGAGTATTATACCACTTTATACATAAATATTGCAAATTTGTGTTTCTTAAATTAAAAAATGGATCGTAAGAACGTTATTATTGAATAAGTGTTGAAACTTTTTAATAAAGTTCTTAGAAGATTTGCAATACATTTTAAGAATTTTATATTTTGTTAAAGATTTGTCTATCTATTTATATAATTTTATTCTCATTGTTTTGTGGTAGAGATAAAAAACACAAAATGATTCTTCTACACATTATTTCTTCAAATGTTCATCTACATAACAGTTTGGCATTCTTGAGCATCGGGATACAAAAAAATTTGGCAAATATATTATATGGGTTGATTTCAGTATAAATTTCAAATAATTTTAAAATAATGACACTAACATAATTTTTTGAAAAAAAAATGTTTATTTTTTTGAACAAAATTTTAAAATGCCTTTCAAAACAGTCTTGTTAAATTTTCTCCAGATTCCCATCAAACAAATATAAAAAAAATCTATATCTCTATTTGCCTCGATTGCATTATCTTACGTACTTTCCAGCTACCTTAATAAATAATTAAAAGTAATAAATATAATTAATAATTACCTTAATTCACTTTCATTCAATAATGTAAGGGTTTTCAGTAGAAATATAAATATCCAGAAACAATAGAATTCATCACATTTTTTGTTAAATCTTAACACAAATGTTTTATAATTCGTGGATTAAATGTAATAAAATATCGAAGAAGAGAGAACTATTAGCTTTTTTTACACGAGGTTTCTGCTGATATTATTTTAAAATAATTATCGCAAATGTTGATGTGAGAAGAATGAAAATCATTTATTTCTTCAATAATAGATTTATTTTAAAGGAGAAAATCAAATGACAATATTTTTTGCCACGTAAATTAATGAAATAAAGGAAATAAAAGATTATAATTTTTTATGTCCTTTTTATGAAACGTAAAAGAATTGATGAAATAAAGGACATTAAATTACAAAACACAATCACAAGAGTTAAAGTTAAGGAAAACTTTCATTTTCGAGTTTTAACGAGAAAGAGGTCAATATTATTTAATAAATAATCGAGGAAATTCTTAAATATAAGTTTTATAATATCAGAAATTCTTAAATATCTTAAATATCAAAATGGATTTTGCAATTTTACATATTTTGATAAATTGATTAAAAGAGAAACGGACTCAACTGAAACAAATTCAGACCAATTGTAAAAATTTTCTCAAGAATAGTAAATGTTCAATTTTGAATTATTGACTTTTCTTTTTCTAGCCAAATCCTATACCGACAGATAGACAATTTTTTTCGCGTTTCAAACACCATAATTTATATAAAACTATTTCCGTAAATGAATGTTAACAGCGAAAAAAAAAGTATAGATTAGAAATGTTAAAATGTCATCAAAAATTTTTTTTTCTTTCTTCAATTATTAAAATAACTTTATTACTATTAAAAGGCTTGTATTATACCTAAATTTTATTTTCAAATGTAGTAAAATACATAAAATATTAAGAAAAATATCTTTCCGTACTTTTGGTATTCATTGAAGAAAGTAATCATTATTATAACTGCAAAAAATAAAATGAAAAATAGATTTAATTTACATTGGTTTCATATAACTATAAGGAATGCCTTACAATTTGAGAAGTAATATTTCGGAAAGTGCAAATGTGCTAAGCTTACATTTTAAAAGGTTTATGCATAAATTAACCTATTGTATTTGTTGTTCTCGTGTGCCAGCTAGACTGGCAAATTGGGGTGCGCTGCGCCACTTTTCCAACTGAACCGTATTTGGTGTGGAGTCCGACTTCTTCAATACACACACATGCCATAGGGACCCTTTTTATAGGGTAGGCAACCATTCACACCTCCTTCACACACAAGGAAAGGACAAAGACAGGATAGAGAGAGAGAGAGAGAAAGTACATCCATGCCTGAACCGAGATTCAAACCCAGGACCACCATATCCGTAGTCAGGCATGCTGACCACTAGATAAGTTGGCCGGTACTATTGTATTTAAAACCTATTAATGAAAAAAAATTTACACAATATAAAAAAATCATTTACTTCCACTAAAAAAGGAAAATATGTTGAAGACAATATTCTTAATTTAAATTATTATCGAAATCTAATTATGAAATTATTATTGTAATATTCCCATTTTAAATGTTAGTTTATTTTAAAATAATTTTCTTATGCAGTAGTTTTTTGAAATTGCAGATGGAAAATGGGTTTTATTTATTCATTTTCATTCTAGATATCATTACAATAGTTACATTGTAAAAATTTGTTTATATGTGTAAGTATACATATTTATCCATATATCAACATCTCTCTGTACATATATGTGTTAGTCCAAAAAATATACTGTTCGAATTAATTGGGATAGGTATACATACATGCATAGCAGTACAGTTAACAAACCCGTTAACCATAGACTGCACCTTATGGTTAACGGGTTTGAAATATGCAATTTTTCATCAAGTTCTTCATAATTTTGAGCCAAGATCATGTAATGAGGTCACACCTGAGTTGGTACTCTCCTGTTCACATCCACGCCACACTTATGGAAGGAGTTTGGACATCACAGATTTTCGTGGACACGTTCCTACAAACAGAGCTCCATCAACCCAGTAAATAAGAAATGCTTAAAATTATGACAAATTGAAACATACATGTCTTCCTTGCCTGAGTTGATATGTAGTAACCACAATAGCCAGTAAGAAGTAGTATGACGAATCAACTTTGACTATAACTTATTCGTGTGACTGACTTTAGCATATCAGTGGTTCAGGTGTTAACCTTTCAATATAGCAATTTGTGATTATAACATTGTGTTCAGCGTAACACATATTATTTTTCTTGTTCAAAGATGGATATTTACTCCTTGGAAGCGTTCTAAAATAATTGTTTTTAATAAATATTCATGGGACTGAGAGATATAACCACGGCAGTTTGTGCAGAAAAATCAAATGTTTCAAGAATTTAAACAACGTTTCTAGAATGCAAATCAGAGCCTCTAAAAGAAAAATATGGAGGCAAATGGAAAACTACTCGAGAAACTGATTAAGTTTTAATAAGAAAGAAAAATAAATCTAAGAAAGATGAACACAGATCCTAGAAGATATTTATGGCATTATGTTGTGGAAATGAGGATTTCAATTGTACAGAAAATTCTTATTTAAGTTATCTATATGGCAAGAAGAAAGAGGAAGAGACAATTTCTAATTCAGAAAATGATGAAAAAATATTTAGCATGGCAGAAATACCAATCATGGGCTACATGAAATAGATTGATACTTAGTAATGAAATATTTATTTGTGTTATTTACAAGACAAATGAAGTTAGACGAAGTGAAAGTGAAATTGCTGCCAGACCTGTCTCCAACAAACTGTAAAAGTCCCTTCTAAAAAACGTTTTTGAGTTTTTCACCTCATATGAAACTGGAAGATTAGTATCTATTAAAGTGTTATATTCAGTTACATAAGCATGATATATCGAAGGGCAATTTCATCTGTTGAAGTATTTGATGGAATTTTTCACTATAACTGGCTTCTTATCACATTTCAAAATTAATCCAGATATTTTTTCGGGAAAATGAAATAAAAATTAACCTGGTGATTCACCAGACCCAAATCTGTTTGAGAAGTTTTACTATATTCTCAAAAATCACTAAGTTAAGAGGAATTGTATGACAACAGAAAAAATGATAAAAATGCTATATAAATGTGGTTCTACAGTGAGAAAGTTAAGGACATGTACAATACGTTAGAGAAGTGTATATATATACGCGTTTATGGAACCAGAGCTGCTGTAAGGCATTTCAGAATCTACCGCCAAAATTGTATTCCGGGAACTTTTCATAGATAGTGGAACCTATTCGCTTGACGTTAGGGAAGAATCACGGAGAACTTCCAAACTCGAAAACTATTATGCAATCAGAAGGCAGAAGTGCAACATAAATTTTCCGTTATTCAACAGCGGTTGGGATCGTATTCTGTACCATATACTTCGAAGAGCGCTCTCCTCAGACTATGCTATGGTCAGATAGAAGAAGCCATGTTCATGAAAAATGACGGTTAATCATTCGTGCAATTGTGAATTGTTAGCTTCCACATTGCTTCACTTGACAATCTGAGTTAAAAAGTGCGCCATCCTTCAAAAATGATGTTCTTATAGCATTCATATTAAGGAAGTTGTAGAACTACAGAATCCCTTAACATATTATGGTATCTTTGACCAGTGAAGCAGCAGGAATGAATTAAATTTGGCATTATTTCTCAACATAATAAGATCGAATAATGAAGATGACCATAAAAACACATTGTGCAGTCGTTCACTCAAGATTCAAATATTTGTTCCTGAATAGTGTAAAGGTTTCCATTGACCAAGTTCTACAACTGTGTGCGTAAAGCTGCTTACTGAGGAGAAATCGTGTTTCGATATTCAATAGAATATTTCATGGCTAAGAAAAATTCAACAAAAATTCTAGCAATGATCTGCAGTGGAATGATTTGCAGGGCGAACTGATTCTTTTCGTTCTTCGGAAGGTCAAATTTTTATCCCATTTAGATCAGTAGAATGCATCTTAAGTCTTCGAAATGTGGGAACGTATTTCTAATCCTGTATAGATATACAAAACGCAGCCCTTTTTTATGTATTTTTATAGGATGACATTTTATTATTGATCATTGTAATAAATTTACAATATTTTAAACTTAAAGTAATACAAATACAAAGTAATACTATCTGCAAACACCCAGTATATTTGGGAAATAACGCTTTTTAATATTTTTCATCAAAACTCAGACACTCATCTCCAGAGATAAATGAAAAGTCGCACTTGAAACCTCTTCTAAATCAACATTTAGTCTTCATACAACAAATTGTTTAATGTCCCATCCAGTGCATTACTAATGCCATATTTCTTAAATGATTTAACCACTGAGTCTGTTTTATACAGTTCTCGTAGGTTATGCATACTACATAACCTACGAGAATATGTTAGTAGGTTATGGATATGTCGTTTTTTTTATATCTCCTTCATTATTCCTCCAAGTTCTTATTATTTTTCTCAGTTTGGGGTGGTCTAAAATGCCTATCGGTAATCCTGCTACCATCTTCTTTTAAATACGTTATCACAAGTCACTTGTATGCTTATGTTATATCAATGACTTCATTGATTATGAGCCATAATTTGCTAAAAAATTCTTAGAAAATTGAACAGTAGAAACTTCTCATACTCCTAGATGTTGTTCACAAAAATTTTAAGTTTAAACGAACCTAGAAATCATCATATAAATATATTATAATATTTCTTTTGACCCTAAAACCACGATTTGGATCTATTAACTCAATGTACTTTCAAAGAAATGTTGAAATTAGCTGTAAATTCAGTATACAGTAATATATTATATATTATTGAACTTAATACTGATTTTATAAAGTTGAAAATAACTATTTCGACATGGCGATTACATTGTGTAATCTTTTTTGACTATAAATAAATGTTACTGAATATTAAGAAATTCTTCAAAGGAATCTTCTGATATGATGAAAACAGGTTATTGTTTTATCTTTTCATTTCATATATAATCACATTTTTTGCAATAAATCTTTTGCTTACTTCATGGAGTTTATGTTTTGCTTGTACTCAAAGACACTTTTAATGGCTGATTATTAATAATTAAGTAAATATTATAAAGTAGTGGAAAGAAGATATTTGAAATGATTGATTATATAATCGAAATAAATTGATGAATAACATTCATACAATCTATATCTGATTTTGCTTATGATGTAGTAAGTAAAAAAAGAACCCTATATTTTTTAAAGAATTTATGTTTTTACCAATCTATTAGAAATTATTATATTGTTGAGATTAGTATTAACTTATTTTTCCTTGAATTTGACAAAAAATCAAAACTTATAATAATTTCAGATTCTTATATTTCTTATAAAAGTCCTAACTCCTGGAATTGTGCCTTTTTATATAACTTTATAACCCAACAGAAAGAAGTTAAAATGAGTGCAAGATTTACATTTAGAAATATGTTACTCAAGTTAAAAAAATTTTGTTTGATTTCTATTTTGAGAAAGGATTGTTAGCTATGATTTATAAAATTATAAAGTTGCTAAATTCATTTTAAGAAATCAAAATACTTTTATTGAAGACGAAAATAAATATTTTTTATTTCATAAAAAGAAGACAACATTTTTCGTGATGCAATATGTAAATGATGCAATATTCAGTAGGCGAATATTTTAATTAATTCGAATATTTTCCGTAAAAAAACTTTATTTCCTTGACAGAAATCGAGTGTAAGGTGATTGTGCCATTTATAATTTACTCTTCGTTGCTGACTGGTTTAACACTGCTTTTATATTTCTAGAAGTGTAAAAATCTCTAGAGTACTCTTATAATTGATATCATTTAAAAAAATGGATCTTTTTAATTATAGTTAATGTATTCTTTCCGAATTAACTTGAACAGTTTTCTTTTGCTTATTTATTTAATACTTTGACTACATTTTATTGCTTTGCTTTTATTGTTTTAGCATCTATATTTGAGAATAATATAATTCAAAACATTTTAAAGAAATTTTGAATCACGTTAATATTGGTGCTCCAATTCAACTTTTTTATTTACTAATGCTTATTAAAGAATTTTTATAAAGTATTGGAAAAATCAGATATACTTACAAATTCCATAAAATAAAAATGTCTATTATTAGTTAGATGCATCCTAGAGTGAAGTTTTAAATGTCCTGTAAATGGATAAAAAAAACTTTATATAAATCTTTTTCTAAAATTTCTTCTTACTTAGAATTTAGAAATTAAGAATTATCATGGACAACATTCGATTAATAACCTTATAAAGAGTAATAATAAAAACTATAGCAAAACGTCTTTAGATTTTTTAAATAAATTTTTAAATACATTGTATAATTAAATATTATAATATTATGGTTGAATATGTCAACTATAATATTTTTAATATTTATGTATATTTTTTTACTAAGGAAATTTTATTGAAATTAGAAAAATTTAGAACCTTAAAACACATTTTATTTATGATATTAATTGCAAAACATGTTTTAATATCTCAAAATATGAGTGTGTATGAAGGGAATTTAAGTAGTCTGTGAAAATTTTATCTTAAATATTTATAGTATTAATTTATCAGTTTGTTTATCCGAATGAACGTAAAGAAATATGATCTTTTACTTATTGGTAAAAATAAAAGATGCTTGAACTTTAAAGATTAGGATTTTTTTTTAGTTGAAATAAGTTCTCGATAGAAAATTATAAACATTTGATGAGATAAGAAAAGAAATGTTAGCGACTGTAGCATTTCACTTTGGATGAACTCAGTAAGAAAGATATAAAAATGTATAAAGTAGAATTTATGTTGTTTATTTCTCCAATATTATTCCTTATTTTTACAAGTATATCCGTAGGTACAGTTTATGGTAATGATTCAGGTAAGAATATTTATTAATATATATATATATATGCACAGTAGTGGCCAAAATCGTGGACACTTTTGGAAAATTGTATGTTTTTGAACTTTGTATGCTTATAGAAAAAATGTTACGTTTCTCAAAATGCAAACTTGTATGTATCATTTTAAAGAGAATTTATTACTGAATTCAAAATAAAACGCAAAATTCAATTATTTGCAATACAAAAAAGTTACATGTACTTTAATATAAATAAAAAACACAGTTATGAAGTGGTTTGTAATGTCTAGCTTTCCTGGCCAATCACTGTTGTCCTGAGAACCAATCAAATGTTAGTAACTGCCAGTAGAAGCTGACATCATGTGTACACTTGAAACAATACATTATTTTGCTTTGTTCTGTAGAAGGAGGACCTGTTTCTTATACACTGCAAATACAAGTAGGAATTTTTGTAAAAATTTTTAATATTTAGTCAAGAAGCAATGACATCAAATAAAAGAGTAGATTAGACACCTAGAAAGAGATGTAATATTATTATGTTACGATAAAGTGGTCTTTCCTATGCTGAAATTGCAAGACAGGTGGGTGGTTTAGTGACTACATCTGGAGTCCAAAAGTTTTGTTTACGACATCAGGATACAAATTAAATAAAAAACAAAGAAGGAAAAGGCCGAAAAAGGTGCACCATATCTATTGATGACAGAAGAATAAAAGGACTATGTCTCCAAGAAAGAAAAATGTCATCAGCGGCCATCAGAAGTGATCTAAATGATGATGGTGTTTCTGTCAGTTCAAGAACAATCAGGAGAAGATTTTGGACTGAGAGGTAGAATTCCACGATAAACGCCTTATCTTAATTTTCAGCGATGAAAAAAAAGACTACAGTGAGCAAAGGAAAACATTAATTGGACAGATGATCAGTGGTCACAAGTTAAATGGAGTGATGAAACTAAGCTATCGTTATTCGGTAGTGATGGGCGAAAACATGTAAGACGTAGAATAGGAGAAGAGATACATCCTGATTGCATTCAAGAAACTGGGAAGAACCCAGTTAGTGTTATGATTTGGTCATGCATAACACTAACAGCAAATGGTATTGGTCGCATTCATGTCATCAATGGGACACTGAATGCCAGAAAATATATTGACACTATTCTGGAAACAAAACTTCGACCTTCCATCAGAGATCTCTTTCCCAACAATGCTTCGTTTATTTTCAGCAGGATTCTGTTCCTTGCCACACGGCCAAAATATCGAAAAAGTGGTTTTGTACAAAGAGCATTAAATTATTGTCATTGCCAGAAAACAGTCCTGACCTCAATCCTATCGAAAATTTGTGGCACCTTTTGAAAACTCTTGTCCGAATGAGGCGCCCATCAAATAAAAGGGAACTAACTGAGGCTATAATTGTTTTCTGTCATCGTGTAATAACGAAAGAAGAGCTTAAAACTCTTGTTAGCTCAATGAAACGTCGATGTGAAGCTGTAATCAAAAATTAAGGGTAATCTCCTAAGTACTGATAACTCATTGCAATCATGACTATCTAATGTATATCGATAACTATTATCGTTTAACTTTTTTGTATTGCAAATAATTGAATTTTGTGTTTTGTATTGAATTCAGTAATAAATTCTTTTTAAAATGATACATATAAGTTTGCATTTTGTGAAGCGTAAAGCTTTTTATAACACACAAAGTTCAAAAACATAAAAATTTCCAAAAGTGTCCACAATTTTGGCCACCACTGTATATATATGTATGTATGTATACATATTATGATCCAGTGTGGGTCAATGGCTGTACAATGTGCAAAGCATCATTGCACTTAAAATATAATGTGATCACGATTTGTTTTACACGCTGTAATAACTCTGTTAGTGAATATAGCGATCGTTGTCTTTGTTCTCTGTTAAACATTCAATCTTATAGAATGAGAACAGACTTTAATCAGCAAGTTTCCTTTATTATATGAACTCTGGTATTTATACTTCTGTAAAATTCTTGTTTCAAATAAATTAAAACTTTCCAATCTAATTAATAATTTGAATTATTGAGGATACTTAAATCTAAATAAAAAAAATTTATTTATAAAATTGAAAGTGCAAAAATAATCTGTAATCTTTACGATTTTGCATTGAATTTTCGAGAGTTAATTTAGAAATAAGCGATGTTAATTTTCAATCAATTGACATTTTCTGAATATTAATATTAAAATAGAGTTTAATTTTTTATATTTCTTTACTTATATATTTACATTTGACTACTTTCATTATCACTAAATGAAATAAGAATAACGCTGTAATATTTATTCTAAAGAATTGTAAGGCTATTCTAAAAAGTCATATTTCTTATTACATATGAAATATGATTAAGATCTCTTGATTTTTTTAGGTAAAATTAGAGAAAAGTTGTTTATGAGAGGTTTTTGCCAAGTCAATCAGTTTAATTGCCACAATAAAAATTGCATCGAAAGAAACAAATATTGTAATGGCGTTGATGAATGCGGTGATAATTCAGATGAAATATATTGTAGTAAGTATGATTTTGAACTTTTTAAAATGAATTTTATAACTCAGCACATAGAATTTAAACTATGAAAACTTTTGAAGATTCAGATAAAAAATAAAAATAAAATTAGAAAAATAGATGGAAAATTATAAATATCTGGAAAGCATTGGTATACCAGATTAAATTTTGGGAGTTTCAATATGCACATTCTTTATCAGAACACTGCCAGACAGCACATTTGGTATACTCTTGGATTGTGTATTGCTTATAGTAAAATATTTATAGGAATTTTATTAAAGCTTTGAATTACATTATTGTATAAATATTTTGTACTAACAATATATATATATATATACATATATATATAATATATATATATATATATATTTATATATATATATATATATATATATATATATATATATATATATATATATATATATATATATATATATATATATATATATATATATATATATATATATATATATATATATATATATATATATATATATATATATATATATATATATATATATATATATATATATATATATATATATATATATATATATATATATATATATATATATATATGATTATTGGTGCCATAATTGTGTTAAAAACTGTAAACTGTTTTCGTGTTTGGGAAATGATTACTGTTTTGATGTGTCCTATTTTTTGAGATATTAATATTTTGCTTTATCATTATTTCTTAATTTAAAGTTAAATACATGATAATTTGTTACATATTTTGCGAATAAAATATTCATAAGGATTTTGATAAAACAATGTTAATATTCGTCCAAATCTGGTATGAAATATTTAATATTAATTTAATGTACACAAATCCTGTGATATCCAACTATATATATATACAAGTCATTAACCCTTTGATTTAGTTTTGAAGATATCAGCATCGTAATACATGTATCGATAAGACAAATAATTAAATGTAATCTCAAATAATTTTATAGTATTAATAGTCTTTATTTTTATATACGTTTTAGTTAGTTTTGTATATTTATACTTTATTTTATATGTTGAGAATATAAATTTTTTCTTTGTTTATTATTTATAAATTTAATGCACTCATATAAATTATAGAATATAGATTTAATATATTTAATTATTACACAACTTGCACATATGTTCGCCCACAATATGCAAATTGGAATTTTCATGACATCTTATGTGTTGCAATTTAAAAGGAGACTTTAAACTATTTACATCACTTAGCTATCTTGCAATATGTACATACATAAGTTAAAAAATTATGGTATTTAATAATTTCTTTCAAGACATATTCGTATAATTTGTAATAAGAAATTAAAATCATGCGTCAATTAATGAGGTCACTTGACATTACCAATCAACTTATAGTATTGCTATGTAAAAGTAGAACATTTTTATTTAATTTTAGATAATGTTTATTAAAATTTGATGGGACTGTTTTATTTGATTTGTGTAAATGGCAACAGAGAAATAAAAGGAACAATTTTGATTAGAATCTAGTCTCTGCTGGTTTTCTGTGATTTGAGAAATGGTGTTCTGCAAGATATATTAAATTTTATTCAAATTATTATCATTATATATAATGAAATCATTATATGTGAATATAATATTTGTAACTAATGATATTTATACAATAATCTTGTTAATATATTTGGTTTTTCGGAAAGTCATTTCGTTTTGCATGAAAACGAAAAACGTGCAACAAATAAATATTGTATTGCATTGCACAATGTCTATTCTAGTCCAATAGCTTTTACTATCTTTCTGGTAGTAGCACGATTCCACAGTCATAAAGTGGTTGGTTTTTACCAGCAAAAAGCTGATCCATGTAGGAAAAACGAAATTACTTTCCCAACAACCGAATATGTTTTGACAGTTTAATATAATTTAATATTAAGGATGTTATTGAAATTAATGCATAAAATATTTTGTAGATGTTAGAGAGAGTTGCTCAAATTTTCCTGAATATATGAACTGCGAGAGTAGAGACTATTACCACAAATGTATACCTAAAGTTTGGAAATGTGATAGATTTTATGATTGTCCTTACCAAGATGATGAAAATAATTGCGGTAATGTGATAAAATAATGTATTTATAAATTTTGTAAAAGACAAATGAGTAAGAACGTATTTAAATGTTTTGCATATGCCTATGTATAATGTTAAATTTCAAAAATTTTTGTAATAATATTCATAAATATGTTTAAATTTGTAAAGTATGCAACAAATCACAAAGCATATGACTTATTTCGAAATAATTTAATGATTTTGGTTAAAACCTTTAATATTTCCAACGTTTGCACTGGAAACAAATTAGGACTATGAGATAAACAATTTTTCTTAATTATTTAACAATAAATTATTTCGTAAGTTAAGTGTTTCTAATGTCTCGTTTTTCAATGTTTGCATTAATAATGCATAGATTGGAAAACTCATATTTTTAATAAAATAAATTTATTTGATACTGCGTTAAGCAATTTTTTAAAATCTTACATTTTTGTTAATAAGAAAACGAAGTTATTTTTTTAAATCTCATTCTTTTATAAATAAATAAATATATATATATATATATATATATATATATATATATATATATATATATATATATATATATATATATATACATATATATATATATATATATATATATATATATATATATATATATATATATATATATATATATATATATATATATATATATATATATATATATATATATATATATATATATATAATCAAACTTAGAATATAAAATAGAGCCATCTAAGAAGCGACATAATTATAAAAAATAATTTAACTTTACATTAATTTTACGCCAACTATTCAGTTATATAGTCTGCTGATTCCAGTGTAAACCTACTGATTGTTTCTGCACCAATTTTTTATATCAGAGACAACACAGTGGAAGCTAAACTTATTTTAATTTTTTTTACAATTTCCTTCATTTGTAGTGTGATTGCAAGCTTAACTTAGGGAATAGGAAAAAATTGCATCCTCAATGTTAGGCTTAATAAAATATTTCAAAGTTAATATCTATCATGGAAATCAATAAAATTTTAATATGCCCGTTAGAAGCAAAATATTTCTGAAAATAGGAATTGGTAGGAAATATTTATAATATTAAAAAGAATCAAAATACATTTCGATTGTAAATTATTTTGATAACAAATTCTCATTTCTTATTTTAGATACTTCTTTTGATCAGTTACCAATGAACTTACAAATATCTCTGTCCAGACAAAAAGCACACAGGTGGATTCTTTCAAAGCGGAACAATAAATCACGTAGTATGAAATGGACCTCTAAAGTTCCTAGGATTGCAACTGTTTTGCATTTGAATAATCTTGATTTTATGGAAAAGTATAATTTTACCAGTGAGATTATATATGAGTTAACTCTAAGTTTACTTTCAAAATTGGCATTGTAAGTAACTAAATTTTTATTCATGATGTTAATGATATATGAAAATATATTAGTAAATATATGTATATTTGCAATGTAGGATACTTAAGAATTCATCTTGTGTGGAATTATTAATGAAACCTACTTTAAGAATAGTTTTCAAAAGCGTAAACAAAGTCAAGTTTTTTAAACAAAGTCTAGTGTTACTTTTTAAACAATAAAGTAGTTAACATGCCTGAAAATCATTTTTTTAATATAAAATATCAAGTGTGTTTTGTAGTTCTCTTTTTAAATTTAATCCTAATCTATAAATTTAATTTTCTAATTATTAAACCTTAAACTATTAATAATAAAACATTACGATGATTAATTGAGTATTCGTTATGAGAAATAATAAAACCTAGACATTTTAGGTAACTTCTTATACATGCCTGACTTTGTGTACTTACTAAACAATTGCGTCTTTGAGTAACGCATATTAATTGATTTATGTTTTAGCTAGGGTCTATCATATTAGCCAGATTTTTCTATTATTTTTTATCTATCTATGCCAGATGTTTTCACATTAGAATTTAAATTATTCTCACTTGAAAATAAACTAATATAATAAACTAAATTAATTTAATCACTTACAAATGAATTAATAAATCGCAAATAAATTAGTTGAACTAAATTATTCCCATATTTAGTATCTATACATGCTAAAATTAATAAGTATTATCAACAATTCTGTTCTCCTATGAACTTTTATTTCTTGATGAATGTGAACAAAATTTAAACCAATAAATTCTTGAATTTTGCCATAATTTCCAGTGATTTTTCATGTTAGAACTCCATGAAAAGTACAAACAGTTATTTTTTAAACTTGATAAATTTAGATTTGTTTCTTTATTTCCAATTCATTTCCGGATGCTTATTTCGGCTACCTAAAAAGTCCCTACCCGCAGACAGTTGATTCGCAGTTGTTTTGAGCAACGTTTGAGTGACGAAGTTGACACACATTTATGACAATTGTACGAGCAGATGGACATTGGAACCTATTGAACGTTTAATGTGCAAAATAAAAACATGCCACATCTTTATTACGGATAAGTTATCAAACTCATTACTTCCCAGTCACAAGAAAGACGCTTGCCCTAACAAGCCACTGTGGACTTTAAGCTCTTTTTTATTTGAAAACAGAATCATTTTATTATTTTCCTTTTGAGAACTTAATTGAAATCTTTTCAGTAAAAAAAAAGTTTATATCACATTTATATGTAATCAATTTTGTAAGTGAGTTTCTTCAATAAATTTGTATTTTAAGCTTCTTGAAGTTTTAAATATATAGGAGCCTTATAATCTATAGGAAGAAGATTGAAGATGTATCTACTTCTGAACTAGCAACATATGTAAATGCATTCCTTCTGAGTTGCATCAATCCTAGGAAATTCTACGTAGTGGATTTAGTGAAAGAGTTGAGAAAGCGAGTCGATGGGACCAACTCCACTAACCCAGCGGCTCTACTGGCTCTGTGCAATGCGCAAGAAATAATGACAGAAACAGATGTCTTAAAACTTGTCGATTCATTTTGGAAAGCTGACGCAAAATTTCGCATCGGTAACGTTTTTCATTACTATATTAAAATTAATCTTATAAAATACATTGATTGCGAATTAAACATCTATATATATATTAGTAAATATATCATAATAATATCTTCCATTTGCTCAGCGATTGCCAATGAGAGAAAAAAATAACGAAAAAATATAAGAAAACATTTTTATGTTTATAATATCGTTTAAACGAACCCCAATGTTTTGTATACAATAAAAAATTACTGTTTTTGGTTAGTTGTCAACGCAAACGTCAAGTGTTAGTATATTTTGATAAACAAAGATTACATGACTTGAATTAAATACCATTTTATAGAAAGGAAAATTACTGACTTATCCGCAGTTAGTTTAAGAAATAATTAAGGCAAAATCTACAGAAATGAATCAAAGCCTGACTGATGCTAGCTTTGTTCCACATGTTATATTTAAGCTGCACGCGAAAACTCATTTAGAACAATGACACAAGTTTTCCAAAACAGCAATCCTGTAAGTCAAAAATTGTTTCATGCCTTTTCTCACACTATTTTTGGTCATATTCTCTTGTCCTGAAATTGTTTTGATAATCATGACGTTATAATTAAACAGTAATGATTTCTATATTCATTCATAATATATTCATGTTACAAATTTTGCAAAGTTCATACCATTTAGTTTATATATATATATATATATATATATATATATATATATATATATATATATATATATATATATATATATATATATATATATATATATATATATATATATATTTATTTATATATATATATATATATATATATATATATATATATATATATATATATATATATATATATATATATATATATATATATATATATATTTATTTATATATATATATATATATTTGCTAGACATTGCTTCCAAGCCTATCGCAATAAGACATTTTCTAACAATGCCAATACGATTTATTTTTAACTGTCTCATGTAAATAGTAAGATAATGAAAGTAAATCTTAGGATCAGTATGATTTGTATGCGTCTCAGTGCGTGTAAGAATCACTTATTATTCACATTAATAATTTATTTGGCATTTGAATAAAAAAAATACGAAGAATTTCGTATTCTGTCAAATCATATGTTTTAGCAATAATTTCAATATCATGTTTGCAGTTTGCATAAATTTATGACACCCCCTGTTCACATGTCATAAAAAAAATCAAAAAATTTATTTTAAAAAAAGGTTAACCTTTACGTTTTAGTAACGGCGAAATTAGTTTAATCCAATGGAATGTTGCTTTTTGTTTAAAAAATGTTGGATTTGATCCAGGATGTTTGAAGCAATCATTTAAATCTTTTATTGAAATAAATCAATCATTTTCAAATTTTCTTTGAATTAGAAATGATTTAAGAATGATGTGTTATTTGAATGAGTGCTTACAAAGCGTTAATGATTATTTATTTGGATGTATATAATATATTCTTAATCAATATAATACATAATAACAATTTCTGTGTTCTCTAAGCAAAAATCATTTTCAAATGGAAATGAGTTACTAAAAAACTGTCTCTGGTAAAATGAAGTTAATAATTAAAACTGAAAATCAATATTTTATTGATATATCATTGAAAAAAAATTAAATCTTATATAAAATATTATTAAGTATATTTATTTCTATCCTTTAATTTGCAATGAATAATTATTGTTCCTCTAAAATGACTAAAAATTGATATCTATTGAAAAATCACTTAATTTAAAATTTATTAAATAGCTTTATACCTTATTTTTACTGCAATGTATTAATTTATTGATTTATCAAACAATGCATTACATAAATTTTTTAAGAAAAAATTATCATTTTTAAATAGCTATGTTTAAAAAGTCTGTTTTATATAAGTAAGTGAAACTTTCCTTTTTTATTTTCTATATATTAATATACATTGTTTCAGATAGCTTTTAGATACTCTCAGAAACTGTTACAAAAGTAAACTATTATTATTATTTTTTTACTTTTATATCGTTTTCTTTTTGTTGTTTCTTCTTTTATTGTTATTTTTACAAAATTTAAAAATTATTACTCAAAAAGACAAATGATGGAAAAAGATTGACAAAAATAATTAGAATTATTCTGCAATTCAATAAAATAAAAAAATATTTTTTTAATGTAATCATGTTATAAAAAATCCATTAAAGAGGTAGAATAGGAACCAGCAGACTCATACGATCTATGTAAAGGCTATATATTGACAGTAGCATATTATTACCTGTAACAAGAGAAACTATAAATATTTTATATCATTTATAAAAAGAAATTCTGGAACTAATTATTTTTCACGAAATGCCATTTTTAATGAAAAATTCATGCTTCTAATATTCATGCTATAAAAAATGACAGCGCAATCATACCACTATTAAATTAACTTATTATATAATAGTGTTAAATTTTCAGTTTATATGTATTCTAGAAATATTTTAAAATGAAATTTAAAAATATTATTTTGAGAATGTTATTATAAAAAAATAAAAGCAATTACTCAGTTTTTACGTAAAAAAGAAATTATAAAATTTAAACTGATGATATTTATAATTTTGGTTGAATAAATAAAAAACATTTTATGAAATGAGCGAAAAAAATATAGTTTGTTTCTTCTGTGAACTTTATTAATATTTTATGGAATTTCAGAAAAAGAAATTAAATATATAAAGTTGCTTTTGATAAGATTTCATACTCCCATTAAGCTTAAAAAAACTTACTTTAAATGTAAACATTATACATCATAAAATACTAGATAAATATCATATAATTAAACTGTCTTCAAAGAAAAAATACTTTTGTGAAACAATTCACATAAAGATAGCATGTTTTCAATTAATAATTTTTTCAATGAAAAATTTCTATATATTTATTCATATCTGGACGTGACATCTGTAACAATAGTACTAATATTTTGAACTTAATGATGTAAATTGTTTAACATTTCTTCAGATACACAAGCTTTAATCATAATGGCATTAGCTTGCGCACAAAAACAAAATATGATTGACCAAGAAGATCTATCTGAATTGACTATGGAACTTAAGAAGAAACAATATCGTAACGGAACAGTTGAGAACATCAAAACTACGGCATTAGTCTTGCAAGTGAGTCACCCAATGTCATTTTAAAATTGGAATTGAATAAATGGCTTAAATGCTGCCAGTTTAGTTTGCATACCTATTGTACTGTTTTTCTAAATATTTGGAATGTTTAATTAATTTTCACAATCTGTGACTTTTATTTACAGTGTTGTAATCTTAGTAAGCATCCTTTACTAGGCAGATTTAAATAAAATATTTGGGAAATCGGAGATTATATAACCGTAAAGGAACAGTTGAGAATATCTAAACTACGACATTAGTCGTGCAAGTAAATCACCTAATGTTATTTTAAAATCGGAATTGAATGAATAGCTTAAATGCTACCAGTATAGTTTGCATTCCTAATAAGTAATTTAAATTGAGTAAAATTTTATCTGAATTTATATTATCTCTCTCTGTGTGTAAATGGTATGAAATGTGATTTCTTTTTATTATATTCTTAAATATTTAATATACAAATTATGAACATTATTCCAGTAATATTTAAAAAAAATTTGTTTTCAGTTAAAAAAGTTTAAAATTTTAAGTTAAATTACTTTTATTTTATTTTAATGTTTTCATTAAAGTTTTAATAAGAGAACATCAACCGAATAACTAAAATTATATAAAAAAGAGCCTAACAAATTTTATAAACAAATACCTAAGTGATTTTTCTTCTATCAGACATAAGTAAGCTAATCATGAGTCAAAACTTCCATTTATAAATAAATGAAATAATATATAATAAATTTCGATACTCTGTGTATATATATTTTTAAATTATGCATTTTCACACCCTGAACACTTTTAATTGAATATCTATATAGTAATGATTACTTTTGTGTTATTCGTAGTAATATATTAATAAGAATTAATTAATTGAATATTGATGATTAATGGAATTGTGTGACGAAATCTTAGAAGGAAAATTTTTAAAATGTTTGTTTTTGGATTAGAAGGAATAAAAAAATTTTATGATTGCTTAGGAGTCCCTCATTGTGAAAGTATCATAAATATTAATTTTTGATACAAGATGATCTGGTATTAAAATAATTTATAAAAAGAAAGGAAAAAATATTAGAACAATCAATTTAACATTTTTAAATTTCAAAGATTAGATACCACTTAAAGTAGCAGACAAACTCAGCATCAAAATTAAAATATGCAGTTAATGTCACTGAATACGAGCCATTCTCTTTACTATTTTTGTAATTAATGTAATATAATTTCCATACGTTTTACAGATTTATATTTTTTAAATTTATTATATGTATTAATATTCTTTTCCAGGTGTCTTTTGTAATAATTTAAACAAATTTTGTTTGATTTCAGGCTTTATTCGCTTCAGAAGCAGAAGCTGATGAAGACAATTTTGATGAAAAGAAAGCCATACAGCAAATTCTTCGTTTCCAGGAAAATGATGGTTCTTTTGGGAATTTTATAAATACCTATTATGTTCTACCAGTTCTGAATTATTTAAGCTTTGTCAACATTAGCTCTGATCATTGTTCTTTTGAATCTAAAGATGGTAAAATATTTAAACGTAGTATTATGTACTATTTAGTTGCTAGATTACTTTCCAATTAATTAATTTCTAAATTTGCATCTATGGGAAAAATAAAAAAATCTTATGCACGGAATTTAAAATAATATCTTATATTTCGTTACTAAAATACGAGTAATCTTATTTTCTATAAGGTTGTGTGTGTGTGCGTGTGTGTGTAAATAACGTTCTTTTAAAAAATCTTTTGAATTTACCAACTTTAAATAATTAAATGCTTGCTTTTCCATACGGTTTTTATGTCAAGGCAACGTTAACTATAAACAGAAAAATATTATTTCAAAATACTTCTTTTTTCCTTGAAAATTATTTTTTAATTTTCTATACAGATTACTTATTATACCATAAATTACGTCATTTTTCTGCTAGTTCAATATTAACAGAAAAAATTATTAATCAAAAATTTTATTTAATAATATTTTGTAAAATATTATTTCTTATCAAAGAACATAAAGTGTATTTTTTTAGTGCGCAAATAATTTACTCTATTTCCTTTTAAATTTACTTATAACTTGATTAACTGGGATGACATATTTAAAGGAAATTTGAAGACACGACATAGCTGTAAAAATACGTATTTTTTTTTTTTTTACATCAAAATTAGAATAATTATCTGCTGCAACTACTTACTCGCAAAATCTTTTTTCATGCTCATATTGCTATAAAATATCTAGTATTCAGAATAAAAAATTGCTTGCTTTATTTTTACAGTCATGTTACAATTATATACATACAGAGATGTAAAATTCCCAGGAATTTTGAGCCACGGGAATTTACTCAGGAATTTTGTTTTAAGATGGGATGTTTTGGAAATTTTTAGGAAATAAACTTAGCTAATTATTTTTCGTTTATTGTTTTAACTTATATAAATGAAAAGTAAAATATAATACCAAAATATGCAAAAAATATCTATTCTGTCTTCTAGAAAGGAATTAATTAGTTTCGTACTGAGTAAAACAAAAATAATTGTTAAAATAATAAAAATAATGAATTAATATTTAATAAAGAATATCAAGATATATTTTTCAGGACTGTCATAATAATTATTGATATTTCCATGTTTTTGTCGTTATAAATTCTTAAATTTATACAGAGGAAGAAAGAAAAAAAGTATTTTCTCAACATTAATTTAGAAGTTATTCTAAAATGGTCACACATACACATTAACGCCAAATATTTTTTTATTTTTACCTGGACAACTGTCTATTACCGTAATTAGCAGTAGAAATCATAAAATGAGAGATTTTTATTTATTTTAAGAAATATCTGATAAAAAAACCTTTAAAACTTTCTATATCAGCTGAAAAATTTCAAAACTTTTTTCAAAAATAAAGAGATTTTTCAAAATTTTCGGGAATTTTAACGGATTTTATTCATATAATATATATAATTCTCAAGGGAATAAACGAGGAATAAACCCCGTTTATTCCCTTGATAATTATATATATTATATGAATTATACTTATTTTCCCAGAAATAAACCCGGTTTTTTCCTTCTTTTACAACACTATATACACATATAACTGTCCAAAATAAGGAGAAAGCGATAATTATTTGGATAAACAGTTAAGAAATAGTAGTGGTTTGGACATCTTACATTATTTTTTTTTAACAAAGTAAAGTCTGCAGTGTCTTTATCCTTGTAATACACTTTGATACTGCATTTTTTGTATTTACATTAGAAATGTCAAATGGAATGCATTGGATTGTACCAATAAATAATAATCTAATAATTAGTACATAACTAATCTCATAATAACATCTAATGCAGTCCATTGCAATGAATCTAATCTGATTATATTTGTGCCACATACCATTTTGTTTAGTGCAAATGTCGTTATTTTTAATTTTCTTGTTTGCAGTAGTAAAATGCCGAGGTTTTATAAAGGCATAATCCTTAAATAACAAAATACAGGTCTTTAGATAATTGTTGGACTGATTTGGAATTATTTGTAGAACAATAGAATGACGCAAGAATGAACGCCAAAGCATTAAAGAACACATTTATTTCAATGTCTTCCTTCAATGTTTCTTATAGCACGCCATCTTACAAAATCTTCCATTCATTTTCTGGAAAAATAGAAATATGATTATTTTGGAAATAAATCCCATTATAGTTCTATGGAATTTTTCCACGAATTTGTATTTAACACCTGTAATAATGCATACTGTTGGTATCTTAAACGACATCTTTTTTATATTTGTATTTAATATCTACATGCATGCTTTCCTCTTCCTTGGGACAACAGCAGCCTTTTCTTTTTAAACTAGTTTCCTAAAACTAACATATCTTGCTATTTGTCTGACTAGATTATCCCAAACATGTTCTATTGGATTAATGGCTGGAGAACACGTTGGCAATTTCATTTGAATAATTTTTTCCTTCAAGTGAGAAACAATCATCAAGGTAGCTTTATATAGCCTGATATTGTCCATTAACGTGAAATTACTTAGATGCTGCAAAATAAAGAACTACAATAGGTCTTGAGTTGCACTATATCACTATAGTGACCAGTGAAGGTTTCATTTCGAATGATGTGGGAATCGGTGGGGCTATCAATGGAGATACAAGCTTAGACCATCATTCCCACACCGCCATAATATTGATTTTCAAAGGATCCCGTCTCACGTTAATATTGGAAGCAATGAAATAGCAGACGCTTTAGCAAAGAAGGGCTCAGGCCATTCTGCTCCTTCTTTTTCCGCACTTATCACCTTGAACTCTTTTCCATGAAAAAATCCCTAATTAAAACCAATTGGCAGGTACCTTTAACTCACCACTTCTACAAGAGTAGAAATCCGGGACTTTCTCTGGCTCTTTCCTGTGATAGGAAACCCTGCACTTGCCTTGCACGTCTCGCTTCTGGCCGCCTGAAATGCCTCACTTTTGTAGTAGGTAGCAAGACCTCCCCCTTCTGTCTTAAATGCCATGGACACCAAACTTCTCCTGAGCATATCCTCAATTGTATGAATATACTATGGGACGAAATCTACACTTCTTCCCTCCTTGTCATCGATTTCCTCTCAGTCAACGGATTCCTACATTTGGTTTGACTCCGTCAGACCCTTGGAGATAAGCAACAACATGAAGTTTAATGCCCAATTATATTTTTTGCAACCAAAGCGTTGCCTTCGACGTCAAACTCAAAATTTGCATACTGCGAAGTTTTGAAAAGAGAAAATCTTTCATTTGTGACCATCTTCTTTTACTTTATGCAAAAAAATGCTTATATCATTATTTTATAGAAGACTTACTACATTATTTAATTGTTTTGTGAACAGTGTATATAGATGCATATAATAATGTTAGTTTTACTTTACAAATATTAAAATATATTTTTTTCATTTCCTTAGAAAGTGAAGGTTTAAATTATTTGATAAATCAAGTTGGCGAAAAGTGGAATGTGAAATTTTCTCTTTGGATTGGAGATGACAAAGTACTCAAGAGAAGTATCGCTCTCAGAGTACCCGCAAATACTTCTTTTTATGGAATATTGGAATTCGCATCTGATGTGGATGATAAGTACAAGTCAGTAATTATTACAATTATTTTTAATTTTTCTAAGATTTTCATCAAAATTATTATTATTTAATTCAATTTTTGTATAATTTAAAGTTTCTAGTTTTGGTGAATAAAAATCCCTATGATTCTCTATCTTACTATTTTCTTTGATTAAAACTACTTTCGGAAATAATTTATAAATGAATAAAATGTACTCGTAGTATATAAAAATTAACTGTTTTCTTAAAAAAATAGTGCTTAATTTATTTTGTATTACAAAAGACATATCCAACTGCTAACCCGATTGAATATCTTAATAAATTATGTAAAATAAAACATAACTATTAATATACACAGATAATTTATAAGAATTATTAAAATAGTTTTTGGTATTTAATTCAAATACCTGTTTTATGCGTTTAATTGGATGGCTTATTTCGGGAAGATATCATTATTGAAAAATAGAGGATTTTGTAATCTGTCCAGCAGAAGAGACGTTTTGATACTCTTAGGAACACAGGGACATCTATAATATATTAAGAATTTAATTAACTATTAGTAAATTTAACTTTAAAGTACATATGTACATAGATCTCTGTGCTGGTGATGCTTGGTCAAAAACTTAAGGTTACCTGTTGTGGAATACTCACCCGTGCCACATAATTTGAAACTGGTAACTTAAGGTTACCTGTTTTGGAATACTCACCCGTGCCACATAATTTGAAACTGTACATAGATCTCTGTGCTGGTGATGCCTGGTCAAAAACTTAAGGTTACCTGTTGTGGAATACTCACCCGTGCCACATAATTTGAAACTGTACGTAGATCTCTGTGCTGGTGATGCCTGGTCAAAAACTTAAGGTTACCTGTTTTGGAATACTCACCCGTGCCACATAATTTGAAACTGTACATAGATCTCTGTGCTGGAGATGCCTGGTCAAAAACTTAAGGTTACCTGTTGTGGAATACTCATCTGTGCCACATAATTTGAAACTGTACATAGATCTCTGTACTGGTGATGCCTGGTCATAAACTTAAGGTTACCTGTTTTGGAATACTCACCCGTGCCACATAATTTGAAACTGTGATTAGGTGATGAGGTCATATCTGAGTAACATGCCGATGTTCTCGGTAAAACTTTTGTATTATTAGAAGTACCTTGTTTGTCAGAATGTTTCAGTTGATAAATATGAGTGCTGAACCCAATAGTTTATATGACTGATGATCCAGACTCACGTGTTTTCACTATCGACTTCTATGATTGGCAAGGTTCTGTATAATCACTTAACTTCACAAGTAGCTCAATGCAGCTACAAAAAGTGTTCTGCCTCTAGATGCCAAATTTAAACCATACTCTCGGAAAAAATAGTGTAATCTTCGATTGATGATTCCTAGACACATGTTTAGATAATTTTTATTGTAATGATCGCCAGTATAAAATTCCTTTATTTTGTCTGTAAGATTTTCTCATCACAGGGTTAAGAACACACATCTACTTACCGCAAAAGAAGCCCATAAATTGGCCATTCTTGTGTGTGATAACCGGTCATAATTGCTTTTAAATTAAATAAATTCCAAGAATTTCAAACTGCATGACACCGTGTAAATGAATAACTGCAATAGTTATGTTGGTTCTTATAACTTATCTCATACAAAGTCGTTGGGTATGACACCACAAAATAGAAAATTACTTCATTTGCATGGATGGTTAGATATTTGATATACTACACTTGTTATCTTTTCTGTTTGATGATAAGTTTGTTTAAAATTTAATAAAAAAAACTTAATCTGAAACAATTATAACTTTAAACTACAGTTAATCAGTATTTAAGTTTCATACATTTGTCCGTTGATAACGGATAATTTGTAGTAATTTTATTGAAACTTTTATATATTTATATATATATATATATATATATATATATATATATATATATATATATATATATATATATATATATATATATATTTATTTATATATATTGTTAATAATAATTTTTTTAAAATACCCCTATATAGAATGCAATATTCATAATTGTTTTTAGATTTGAATACAACGTTAGACAAAGAAAACCATATATTTTTTCATTATCTGGAATAACGGATGACGCCGAATCTGAAACATACTGGCTACCATACATCTTATCCAATGAGTCGGCGGGAGAACTGAAGCTAATTGATACAAGTAATTCAACATTAGATATAATTAAATATTTAATAAGTGATATTAATTAACAATGTAATAAAGATTATCTTAATTAGAAATTAACATAAATGATATATGATATTGCCTAATAAATTTATACTTCCTATCTAAAATAAATTGTTTTTAAGCAAGAATTAAAGAGTAAGAAATATTCAACATTTATAATATTAATAATGATAATAATAGTAATGTACACTGACATGTCGAATGTTGTGTGATAGCAGTATGAAACTATCGATTTAATAATAGATACGTTTGTGGACCATATAAATGTGCACTGACATGTCGAATGTTGTGTGATAGCAGTATGAAACTATCGATTTAATAATAGATACGTTTGTGGACCATATGAATGTGCACTGACATGTCGAATGTTGTGTGATAGCAGTATGAAACTATCGATTTAATAATAGATACGTTTGTGGACCATATAAATGTACACTGACATGTCGAATGTTGTGTGATAGCAGTATGAAACTATCGATTTAATAATAGATACGTTTGTGGACCATATAAATGTACACTGACATGTCGAATGTTGTGTGATAGCAGTATGAAACTATCGATTTAATAATAAATACGTTTGTGGACCATATAAATGTGCACTGACATGTCGAATGTTGTGTGATAGAAGTATGAAGCTATCGATTTAATAATAGATACGTTTGTGGACCATATAAATGTAAAAAGATCACAATTGCTTTCAATTTTAGTTGCCTTATAGTATGTGCTACGAGAAGTGAGTTTGCATCTAATCACAAGTGTGCGAGGAGAATTATTGAAATTTTATGACAAAATGATGTCAAATGCGAGAGAGAGAGAGAGAGAGAGAGAGATAATCTTAAACTTTGAGTTATTGAGCATGTATTAATCTGCAGCTCTGAGAACTTGCTTAAGTATGTTTCAATTTAGGAGCTTTTCTATTTATAACTTATAATAGAGACTTCTTTTGCAGCCAGTAGCACTAAAACATAAATATTACTAATTATAGATCATTAGCACTGCGTTATATGCCACCTGAATTTATTATAAGGCAAGATGAAAAAATGTTGATGTGCACAATACAACAAAAATATCTTTATTAATTCAAAAGAAGTAAGATTCCTAGTTCTAACTACAAACTTTCATTTATTAAGAATGTTTTTCCTTGTCTTGTCAGTTTATTATTTAGAGAGTTAGCAACTGTTAAAAATAGTTTAATTTGATATGAAATAGGCTTTAACTTAGTGTGCATTGATAGTAGACATTATTAAAAAATTATGGACATTAATTGCTCACACAGATCTTGTGTTAGAAGGTAGATTCTATTAATGTATTTTTTGCATCGTTAATTGAATTAAATATTTATGAGAACTAAATTTGAGAAACTGTTTCCTGATAATCTGCATCTATCTATAGAATTTTTTAATTCTAATAATATTATAACTGAGGCCTTTTTATCTGTATATATTATAATATATTAAACATTATCTTCAAGAAAAAAAGCGTCTTTACGTTGTTTAGATTAACACACAAGACTATTCATAGGAACGATTCACAATCTCAATCTCAGGATCAAATTCCTATTGAGAACATTAGATTGGAGGTAAGAAAAATCATTGATAGAGATCCTGTATCTGACAGTTTTATTTTGCTATCAGAGGCTACATATATAGTTGCTCAAATAGCGTAAATTATCTCCAAGTGATTAATTAAGCCTTGATGAGTTTGTAATATTCTGCGTTAAAGCTAGAAGAGTAATTTTTATATTTATGCATAAGATTAATTTTTTTGGAAAGTGAATTTTCCTAGAAAGTGAATAGTTTATAGGAATATGATGATGTATAATAATTTCTATAAAATCTGTTTTTAAAATTATAAAATAATCTTATTTGGAAATGAGCTCTTTAAAGCCACGTGACGAGATATTGAAGCTTAATTTCCAGAACTATTTAATCCATATATTATAAAAACATCCTAAAAAATCCAGTTTTTTAACATCATTTGCAATATAACGAATAGAAACAATAGTTTTGAAATATACGGGTCTTTTTTTTTTTGAAAAGATGTTTAGGAAAATGTTGATTTAACTTGTTACGAGGAATAATTTTAACTGCACAAATAGCTAAAATATTCATATACTTTAAAAAATAAAAAAAAATTACTTAGTGATTAACTTAATAATTAAAACACACAAAATTAATTTCAATAGGTCATTTATTGAAGCATTAATATATAAATTAGGTTAAAGAAAATCTTGAAAAAACGGTAGAAGATAAAAGCTTCATAAAACTATTCTTGTTTCTTTTCAGCACAGCACTTATTATATATTTCAGAAAAAACGAATATCTATTACCGTTATCAAGTATATTGACATTCATATATTGCTAATTTTTTGATATTTATTTTCAGTATGGTCGGACAGTATCTATCTGCCAGTGTTTTGTATAACATTTTTGCTTAACACGAATGCTTTTAAGTAGATAATATTTGTCAGTTTTTTAAGTTAATTCTCTTTTATTTATTTTAAAAATGAAGTTGTCAATACAAAAAGAGCTTAAGCTTGTTACGAAGTACAAACTACAATAGCTTTCTGAAATAATAATATTTTGATAAATTTAGTCTTATAAATATGCTGAAATTATTAGAAAGAACTACTTATTCCAAATGTTATTGTTTATTTAAAAAATCCAAGGTCAAATTTAGAAGTTATATCTTTATTTTTTAAGCAAAATATATAATTTTAGTCTTATGGATCATGTGATTTTATTTGCGATAAAAAATATAATTAAGACATTATTAGACTTAATCGATCAGTGTTTATATATTAACCTTTTTCTTTTAGTATATTTAAGATTTAGTTTCATATATTTTAAAAAAGTTATTTGAGAATAAGAAGCTTAACAAAAATATTTGGAGGTAAATAATAAAGAATAAGGTAGTAAAATTAATTCGAAGTTTAATTAGCAAACATCCTTAAAAGTAGTGTTGCTAATAATAATGGATCTAACAATGATGCTAAACTTATACATCATCTCTTTACATGCATACAATTGCAATATTTAAAGTAATTTATTTCTTTGTTTTTATATAGGTATTGCTGATATCTATCCAAAAAATAACGATCATTTGGTGTATTGGTATAAGAAAGATGCTTAAAATTCTGTCATAAGTATGAAACTATTGCAAATACTTGCATGCTAATTATGTCAGTATGTATGAAACATAAATGAATCCGTTTTGACAAAATAAAATTTATTTGATTGTAATTTCTTTTGTGTTTATTTCCATAGCTAACATTTTCTGATAAAAAAAAATCCTCAGCATATTTATAAAAATTGATTTTTCCAGAGTTTAAAGCTCTTTAACTTGTAGATTGTACTCTCTACTAACTTATGAAAAATGTTTGAAAATACAAGTTTGTTCAAAAACTTACATTCTCTATTCATATTTGTGTGTGTTTGGTTTTGATATTATTCCTCATAAGGTGTGGCTGAGTACTTACAAATCAGTCTTGTTTGTTCCTTTGCTTAGAATTTTGCATTTGAAGAAAGCTATTAAATTACAAAATTATTTTTACAGATAGTTAATATTTTACAACATGCATAGAATAATTATTCTTTTTTTAAAAATTTAAAAAACGAGCATGTTTTGAAAATAGACATGGAAAAATCATTGCTAAAATTTTCTTAAAATAATCATTAGATACATAAAATTCATTCTTAAATGCATTTGATACAATCTCCTTAACTTGTAATGCATCCTGATACTCTTGGAAAATTGTACATGGTTTTTTGATACGTGTTGGTACAGATATATTTCTTAAAATTTTTCTTGAACAAGCGGCAAATTAACTAAATTAGTCTCAAGTTTTTTGTTTGAGGGGAGACTCTCCAATAATGGGCAGTTTTCCTTGATTTATGCAAATCTTTTGTAATCTTAAGGGAAAAAAAAGGAAATTTGTGGTATAAAATGTTAATTTCAAGAATATATCCTAAAAAGGTTTTTGAGAAAATTTTAATATATATATATATATATATATATATATATATATATATATATATATATATATATATATATATATAATAAAAAAATAAAAAAAAATCAGTTTTGATGTTTCTGAAGCAGATATATGGATTTTGCCACAAAAATGTGGATACAAAAATTAGGATATGTAATTGTGCAAAAAATTAAAATAAAATAAATAATAATAAAAGAAAAGTAAATTATTACTCAAAATCTTTGAGACAAATAAATATTACAACGATTAAAATATTAGCTTACAATTAAAGTATATTTTGTTTACTCCTAATATAAATTAAAATTATTAAAAAACTGAGAAGGATAATTGTAATGCAAAATTGTATTTTAAGTGACAGTTGTAATTAAAAATATACTATAAAAGTTTTGCAATTAAATGATTCGTGCTGCCATCTAGTTACCGAATAACTATTTAAAATTTCAATTTTTAATCTAGAAAAACTGAAAATGTTTATAAATAGGAAATAATTGTCAATAAATAGGATTAATAATACAATTTTATTTCTTCAATCTATTAACTTTTATTTCTTTATTTGGTGGATATTTTTTTAAATATTAATATTTTAAAGGCTAGTTTTATTGATGGCTAAGGAAAATATAAAATAGTATCTCGAAATTTTTTCTGGCAATACTTTTTGGAAAAAAGGCAAAACTAAATTAAAAAGTTTTATTTGATATCAATTTTATTAATTATTATTTTTAAATGAACTGAAATAATGAATAAATGTAATACTAAATAAATTTAACAGCATAACACAGAAGCTTGAAATAATTTTATTATTATTAAAATTCTAAAATTAATCAATGAATTCAAGGCAAAAGTAACTAATGTTTCCAGAACGAAAAAATATATCTTTTTTGGTTAGTACTGTCTTTTAGTTTTAGTAACTTACTAAGACAATTACTGTTTTGGGCGAAGTTGTTTGCAATGTTTCATAATTTATTTTAAATTGCAGATGATAATTGAATTAGCAGTCATACAAAAAAAAATCTCTAATCAGAGGCATAGAATTTAATCGACTTTACAACAAGGATTTCAATTATTCATTAGTAAAAATACTATTTTGAATATATGTTTTAGAATGTATCGTAAAATATAATTAAAAAATGCTTTATATGTTTCTGAAAAGGAAAAAAAAAAAATAATAATAAATAAATAAATAAAAAATAAAAAAATAAATAAATAAATAAATAAAAAATAATGAATAAATAAGTAAATAAATAAATGCTTCAATCATACACATAATATATTATATTTTATTTCGCAATTTATACTGTTTAAAATATAAATTAAAATGGTTATTAAATATAAATTAAAACTTCTCAAAAAGAATTATTTTATAACAAAAAATTTTAATATAATACAGTGAGTGTATATGAGTGTGTCTTCTAAAGAATTTAAAAAAAAATACCCTTTAAACAAGTACGAAGCAATAAAAATGAAATTATTTACTTAGTCTAGTTTTACACTATTAACATTCTGATGAAAAAAAATTGTCTAGAATTGTGTATTTCGATTTCTCTTGACTGCTATTATTCAGTTCTTACTGAAAGCCATTTTTGTAATTGTATTTTATACATTTATAAAAAATATGAATAAAAGCAGCATACATAAAATGTAATTAGTAATTAAAAACTGTCAAATTCTATTTTAAAAATTATGAAATAAAGGACTTCTACAAATTTTGTCTATTGTTTGAAAGTTTATTATTACAACAGCAACAAATAATTTCATAAATTTCATATGTGGCTATGAATAAAAAGTCAAACGCGTCAAAGCTAACTTACCAACAGTAAGTAAAAGAAAGAAATATAAAAAATCTCATTACTACGTAACTAAAATAAAACAACGAATAAAAATTTTTTGATTTCAATTAATTATTAAAATAAAGATTAAATTCATATGATCTTCATCAATCGTGAAAGATATAAAAAAATTTTTTATAGAACATTTTTTTGTGCGCAATATTTATTACGATTCAGTTGAAAATTGTGTGACAATAAATACGTTTTAGATATTGTATTTGCAATTCTAATTTGGATAAAAGAAAATTAGGAATTAAATTGCATTATGTTGTAGTGGTAAATCAACAAAAGTGAGTTTTGAAAACGGGGATGGACGATAACTTGTTATGCACTGATGTTTGATGAGGTACATTTTACAATTATTGTTCCTGTATTCAGAGAGATGTATTTGACAAAGATGTCATATTAGAGTGCAAGTATTAAATTAAAAAATATCAAACATATATTTTATTCATAAGATATTTGAGGATTTACAATTCTATTGATTTAGAATCGTAAATCCTTATTGCATTTTTAAATAATCTATCATATTTTCTTTAAAAATCAAGAAGGTTTTTTCCCTTCCAATTAGACGATTTAACATACTTATCTTTTTACACAAGTTAAATAATTTATTTCTTGAAATTTTTCAATACACAAGTGATAAAAAAAAAAAAAACTTTAATCATATATCTGAAAAGTATGTAAGACCTGTACAAATTTTCAACATGTGCATATAATTAAGTTCCGATAGAATCTGTTTTGAAAAGAAGATAATTTCACTTGTTCAAATTCGATGATAATGTTAGGAAATACGAATCCTTTGGCATTCGTGTTGAAAACAAAGTTGCGTCTATGCACTTTGTAAATTGTGATCTTTTATAACGTTGACTTCCCTGGATTTATATAAATTTAATTCAGTTTTCTTGAAGAGTTGACAGTAAGTAATTTTCATGTGGTTGGCGTAGTCTGAAACAGATTTTTTTAAAGTCAAGTACAATCTTTAATGATTAATATGTTATGTAAATGCTTATCGTTTTAAAAAAGAATAATATAAATCGGATAAAATCAATTTTTAACTAACTGTATGGGTAATAGAAAAAATAAGATTGTAATGCTTTTTTATTCTTGAAATTTTAATGCTAAAATCAATGACCTGTTTTATGCAAGATTTTCAATTTAGGATGGTTTTGTAATATATTTCTATGTTTTTCTAATTAATCACTTGATGATCAATCACTTTAAAATCCACCAGTGCCAATAAATTTCACTAAAATAATTTCCTTCAACCAAAGTTGATAGTGTAACAATATTATATTTTATCTCCTTTGGTTCTCAAGTTGGCTTTTAAATATGTAATTAAATCACCATTATATAACTTTATTACATTTCCTTCAAGAAACTACAGTAATGATTTGAATATACTACTTATGAAAACTTACATGATTTACACCAATTTAAATCAAGGCATATTCATATCACTGTTCATATTTTTTATAACAAATTTAATGAAAATTTTCAGCATATTTATCACTTAGCTAAGTTTTTTATTTTCATTGTTTGTTCTACATCCAGTTTTTTAATTCAAACTCATGTGTAAATATTAATAGTTGTCTTTTTTTAAACCAATCAGAAGAATTCGCATTCATGTTCAAAAGCAGGCATTGAGCGATAAATGGAACAAAATAAACCAAATCTGCCAATTTTTTTATTTTGAATATTAACATTAAACGTTTTAAATTTTGGTTATAAAATCAACGCAACATAAATTAATACAGTAATATTATGTAATGTTCCACCAACAAAAATGGTTGCTAAGTTTGTTAATTGCATAATCGTAACAACTAAATTTTCTTAAAATACATTTTACTAATTATATTATTGCAAACAATATTGAAAAAACCTATCCTCTCTTGTCATTACATCTGAGATCAACGACTTTTCGATTTTTTTTTATCATTCTGAAATCGATTACAAAAATGCCAAGAATAGCGGCTTTTCACATTATTTGAGTTTTCCTCTGGGAAATGTTGAAATATCAAAACGCTGCTGTAGGGCATCTAACTCAGTTTGATATCGGAGAAACGCTTTCTATTGTCAGAACGATTGATTTTTGTTGCAACCAGCATTTTAATTACTGCTTGGTATGACATCTGAAAAGCGAGCCTGCTGGGGACTAGAATGGTTTCCTCCATTTAATGGAGTTTATGTCTACTATTGAACTGATGAAATGTTTTCCCTTTTATTTATCTTTGAGTAATGCCATTATTTATTGCTTGCATGCATACTATATCTATTATCGTCATCTATACTATATTTACTGTCTTCATGTATGAAGAATGTCTCTTTGAAACTCTAAAGAAAAGCAGTAGTGGATTAATTGTGAGAACTGAATGCTAAATATAAAAACTTCTGTTTAATTTTATTGAAATCGAAAGTAGTTCAAAATTTTAAGAAAATTTAGAAGATACGGGAAATTGAGTGTTGTTAAATTTATAATAAATAACAAGTTAAAGAAAGTTAATGAAAAGTATATCTTAGCAATTTTAAAATTTTCTAAAAAGTTATTCTCTCCGATGTTAAATATTTTTCAATCATCTTACAGTATACACTAAGCAAATGTTGTAGCACAAATTCCAAGACTACAAGTTATATTTTCAGAATGATTAGATTAAACATTTAAAAGTAGACGTCTGATTACGGTATAAATTTGAAGTTTGTGATATATTTGAAAATAAATTAGTTTACTTATTTGCAATCCGTTAATATTTTTCCTTTTTTTGATATTCATCAAATGCGGTTATTAATAAGAAAACAAACTGAATTAAATACGTAAGAACTCTTAGAAAAGTTTTAGTGAAACAATTTAGAAATATTGTCAGAATCAATTTCCTAATTTCCATCATCATAAAATTACATTTTTGTTTTGATTAAAATATATTTATTCAAAGTGGAATCTTTAAATATCTGAAATTCATAAATTAAGATGAAAGGAAATGAATGAATTATGATGAAATTTCATTTGAATTTAAGCACAGGATAAAACACTGGAAAATAAAAATTTTAATTAAGCTTTAATTAAAATTTTTAAATGCCGGAAATTAAATTAAGAATAATTATATAGAAAAAAATTTCCGGCATATGAGTTTAAGAAAAAGGGCTTTGAAGTGATTTAGTTTAAAATTTGAGTGTTGAGTTTGCTTAATAATTAGCTGTAAAATCAAAATAAAATCCTTTTAAAATCCTTTTGTAAGTGTTGTGTTTATTCATTATATGTTAACAACAGAAATCAGTATTATCTGTAAACGATAAATGTTATGTCTTCAAATTTCGGTTTAATAATCTATTAATCCAGTATTTATATTTCTATATCATTAGTAATATCTAAAAACCATCTTCCAAAATCAAAAATATACTTGCACTAATCATACACATTTTTGTAATAAGCATGTACTTATTCTTAATTAAATTAGGATAGTCTAGTGTTTAAATTATAAAATTAAAATATCAAAACGTTGTTGAAATTAAAATAAATAAAGTATATGCAAGGATGTTTTAATTATTGTCGATGTGTTGGATAACAGATATACGAAAGCATTAATTTTGGAATATTTTTCCAGTTAATGTAACGTAAAATACTCTGCTCCAAAAGTAGCGAAAGCATCTGAAGTTTAATTCCACTAGAAATATATTATAGTTAATAAGTCTGATAAATTTTACGTTTAAAATTAAATCTGCTTCACGTTGATTTTCACCAGAATATGCACATTGTTGACAAACATATGCACTCAAAATTTTGGAGTTGATCGAGTTGATTTTGTAAAGGTACCTTTAACCAGAATTTGAAAATGTTGGACGATTAACAGTTAATAGTAATATTGAAGCGATAGCAATTATTTTTAATTAGCTTGTATGTGATGAAAGTGATATAGTTAGTTAATAATATATAAAATTAATTAATACTAAATTAGAGACTGACATTCAAAATTATTAATTCTGACAATGCTGACTGGGGCTTATTTTATATTACTTTTTAAAAGATGCGTAATCGGTACACTTTCATGTACTCTAAAATGAATAATAGAATAATCATGACTAAATAAATAGCAAAATTTTAATGCAGTAGAATATCAGCACACACACACACACACACACACACACACACACACACACACACACACACACACACACACACACACACACACACACACACACACACATGTATAAATAAATATATATATTAATACATGTGTGTCTATATATATATATATATATATATATATATATATATATATATATATATATATATATATATATATATATATATATATATAAATATATATATATATATTTATACATGTGTGTCTATATATATATATATATATATATATATTTATATAATATTTTAATTAAATAAGGGGAAATGCTATGAAAGTAGAAAAGCAAAAACTAGGGAAAATGTTTAATAAAAAAAATGTTTTGAATAGAAACAAAGAACGCAAAAGAAAGCATACAAAGGAAATGCATGGATAAATATAGATGAATATGAATATCGTTCAATAAAACATTCAGCACCGCGTGAACATGCATTCAATGCTGAAAATATGCCATCATTATTAAATTAAATGGTGTTAGGTAGGAATAATGAATGAAACCTGACTATATTGCTATGGTTCAAATGTTGAAATGGCTATAATCTCATAAATATACTTATATAAAGTGACAAAAAATAACAAATCACAAAAAAATCTATATACAAAACTAAATATACAAAATTAAGTATCGAAGCAACTATGTCCAGAATTTAGTCTTTGAAATGAGTATTTAAAATGTGGTTGGATGTTATGGGAAGAGGATAAAAATTCTACTGTATTTAGTACCCTAGCTAATGTCTTTTAATTATAATTTAACTACACATTAAATATAAACAATCTAAAGTGAAAGGAGTAATCAAAATGTACGTATTATTGATAACAAATCATTAAGCATTGTTAAACTTTTTAAATAATTAAACACTATTAGCACTCATTTATGAATGATAAACTATTTATCGTTGAAATCAATAAAGTATATTTTGTTTTTTGTTGAATAATCTGACAAAGGACGTAAGCAATGTTGTAAAGTAAAATATTATAATTTGAAGTAATTAATTCCACTGCTTTGGATAAAATTCAATTAAAAAATTTACATTATGTACTTTACAACTATTACAGAATTTACTTCTTCATAGAAATACAGTAAACAAAACATCTGTCTGTTTACTTTAAAAAAAGATAAATAAAAAGCAGATGCAAAAAAAAGGTAATAGTAAATGTTTATTGTAGATATAAAAAAATCATATTAATGAAGTTTCCAAGACAAAACTAGAAAAATTATTTCAACAATATCAAACAGTGTAAATGAGGTAAAAAGAAAATCTTATTGAAATAGCTAGATGCAAAGAGAGAGTTTAGTTTCTGAAAGACTTTCTTCTGAGGACATGGCGTGTTATCACAGAATTCGTCCCATGAGAATGTGAACGATATGTATAAATTTAATTAGCTTGGACAATTTTTTTAATGCATTGAGTTAAGTTTTTTTAAAAGTTAAATTGCTTTCAATATGCAAGAGTAGTTCATGCAATATAAGTAAATTTGCGATTAAGAATTTTATTAATCATCTACTCATGATACAATAAATATAATTTGTAATAACAAAAATAAACTTCAGCCAATTTTAAAATTAACAATTAAACTTTGCATCCAAATTATATTTTCATTTCCATCCTTATTACTATAAAACAATACGTAAAAACGTTTCACTCCACTAATTTCAATTTTAATTTCTAGACTTTATTCTCCTCAAGAAAGTAAAATACATTAATGAGTGAAATGATATGAAATTATTAGATTACATTTACTTTTGATAAATTTAAACGAAATTTTGTCAAAATCTTTGAATTTGAGCGATATTTTGTAAATAAAATTCTGCGCTTTGAAGACTTTTATACTGTCTAAATACGTAGTATATAAAAACAACTTTTGATTAAAATTAATAATTTTTTAAAATTTTTACTATCATTATTATACTAAAGGTATTTTCAATTATATTTTGTTATTTGTCAAAAACATATATAAATTATACATAAAATGAAAGAATAATAAAATTTGCAAATTATTTTAAATAACAAACCAAATCTGACAGAATTATATTTGATTTTCTTAAAGAAAATAATCAAGTTAATAAAATAATTAAGTTAAGCAATTTGATCCTGTTAAATATTTAATTCAATACTTTATTTAAATTTCCATTTTATTTATGCAAATAATTTTAATTGAACAGAGGCTTTAAGTAATTATACAAAATAATACACGAACAAAATATATTTAATAGAGAGGAGAAAGAAAATTTAAAAAAAAAGTAAAATATATTTCGATATTATGCATGACTATAAAAATAAATATGCATTGCAATATTATAAGGAAATATTTATCGCCATGGCACAAACATTAATAAAAAAAATTTCTAGTATAATGATATCTTTTATAATGCTTAGCTTTATATTGTGATAATTTTTCTAAAGCTTTAACTTTAATTTTTCGCAATAAGAAAAATGCAAGTGTTAAACGTTTTAGCCTTATTTTGTTACAAAGTAGATTGTTTAGATTCATTATTTTTGGAAAGAGGAACTGCTTTAATCAAGTAGTTTATTTTTAAAAGGTTTATTGTATATTTGAAAAAAATATTTTGTCATTTTTATGAAGAAAAAATACTTTCCAAACTGTCTGGCCGAATGCAGTATTGTTGTAATCACTGTCAAACGTGATAAAACCCAACGTCTGTTTCCAAGAAATGATAATTCAGGGAAACATTTTTCTGCCAAACATTTAAGATCTGTTCTTTAACAAAACAGATGCATTTCAATGTTTCTTCAATAGGAAGATAATTATACATATTTTATAATAAATATAAGGCTTATTTGTTTCATTCAAATAATTTAATAAATCTTACCACATTCTTAGATTTAGTAAATTAGTAAATAAAAGTTTTAATAATAATATTAATTAATAATAAAGATTTAGTAATCTAATAAAAATATAAAAATATGAGATTTTGGTAAAATTTCTCAGACTTTGATAATAGAAAATTAGTTGCAATTATGTAGTAATTAAATACCTCACGTCATTTTATTGGTTTTTTTAATGGATTTTAGTTTTTAATATATACTTGGTTTTGATATATCCTTTTTATTTATATATTATACATATTTGATATATATTATATTTTTTTTAATATTTGGTATATAATATTATTCACTTAAAAGTATAGTAAATAATTTCTATTCCCTTTTAGCAAAATATATTTGATTGATCAAAGTAGTTAAAAATGTGTGTCTAAATATTGCAAAAGATTTTATATATGATTATTTTAAATGCAATATTGGGCTATTGAATATAAATGATCAATTTTGTAGAAAGTTGCTAATTTTGTTTACTTTTATGTTTGCATTTATGTTTTAATTTTATAGTCATAGTTATAAATATATTTTCTATTATCAAATTCATTATAACAATGAAAATATCTAGAACTGTACAAAATACTGTAACAATTTATGAATGACATTCTTAAATGGAAACATCATTATATATCATTAAGATAAATTTTTATATTTTATAAGTTTTTATTGAAATATTTTAAAATAATTGATATTGTGTGTAGTAAATTTAGGGAATTGAAAACATTTCATTTATTTAAGTTGGGTTTTTTTTCTTTTTTCATAAAAAAGCACATTTTATTTAAATATTTTGAAATTCCACCCAATTATAAATCCTTCATATAGAAATATAAATAAAAGCATGCAATTTTTTTCATCGAATCCCCAGAGGGAAAACATCTGTTGGTTTTAGATACAATCCTTTTTTCTTTTTTCGCAACAATTTTCCTTTGTTTGTATAAGTTTTGCAAGCTGGGTATATTTCTTTCTTCGTATTGAAATGTTGCATCATCACTCTCTTTTCGTGTTTAGCGAAGGTGCAACTAAAAAAAATGATAGATATGATCTGATATTTCTGTAGAAACAGATATTTTGTTTTTGTCAGAAAAATATTAGATTTGCCAATTTTTTTTCATTTCTTTATATATCTCACCTCAGTACAAGATTTGATGTTAAAAATTTAATAATCTCATATTATTATTGAGATTTTATTACAGTATTTATTTATTTAGTGGAAATATATATTCACTAATATTATTTGTCTTAAAAATATATAATATTAACTAATTGAATTATATAATAATATAATCAATTTAATGTGCAAATTATTTTTTCAATGGATATTTTTTAATTAAATGTAATTTCATAATGATTAATTAATAGTACATTTGGAATATATTAATTAGTAGTAGTTAGATAAGAAATTTATTAATTATTAAAACCATTGTAAAATCCTATTATAGAAAAATTATTTATGATTCTAATTGTATCAGTTGAACGGAAAAAGATAAATAGCTTAAGTTTATTTAAGTTTTGAAAAGATAATCAGTAGTTACCGAAAATTAATTTCATACTTAGAATTTAATACTTATGTAATGTTCTTATATGAAACTCATATTTCAGTTTACATTACTTTAATCAAATGACTGCTTATCATAGGTTATGACACTTATTATGAAATAGAGATAGATAGAAGGAGAAAAAAAAATATAGGGTAAGATAGAGAAAAAAAAATAACCAAGACAAGATTTAAAAAATTTTTTTAAAATTATATATATTTTCAACAAGTAAAATATTTAGGAACTCATTTTAAGTTCAATTGTAAAATGTTTCGATAAAAAGGAATTAAATTTCTATCTTAAAAGGGATTTCAATTTAATTCCAGTATGACACGCTACGGGGATTAATTTATCACTATAATAATCTTTTCTACTACATTTCGTTCAATTCTATATTAAACTGTAAATACATAGTTTGATTCCTCTCCATGTTTTTCTAATATTATTTTGTGTCATTAATTTTCCATTATTAAATTCTAATAAAATCAAGTTATTGGATAAACAAATCTTGCTTCTTTTTATTTTAAGAATAAATTTTCTTCATCTGAAAAATAAATTCATAGCAGTAGATTGCAATTTTGGTAAATCTGTAAGGTTTAAATTAAATATTACAAATCCGGATTATGTAATAGTTTATTAGCACACAAGTGAAGAATTTGAATTTGTTATTTTTACATCAATATTCTTTTTATTATTATTCCTAACTCCTAATTATTTATGCGATTATAATACATTAAAAATTGTATATATGTTACAAACTAATTTAATTCGTTAAAATGCATTAAAAAGGCAATTTTTTTAAATTCTAGCATCTAAAACAATCCTTACGTGTAAGTTAATTATATGCTTCCTTTCTATTCTTATATTTCTTACCATATTTATTTGTTTCTTTAAATATTATTTGCTAAGTGAATGTTTTCGGTAATTTGAATATTACAATTTTGCATAATCTCAAATTATAAAAGTGATAAAATACTCTAAAACATATGCGCTAAATTTTCAGAGAAGAAAGTTAAATTTGTACATTTAATTAAGAAACAGAAAAAAAGTAAATGAGATATTATGCACTGCTAGAGCTAAGACTTAAAATTTAGGGTGGTTGTTATAATTTTAAATGGATGCTACTATCGAAATTAATTTAAATCCTTCAGACTATTGTGTAAATGGAGATTGATGGAACCCAGAAATATTTTTTTGGTAAGTTATCGAAAAAATGTTCTGTTACTTTTGATACTTTTATTTCATTCCAATTTTTATATATATTGATAACAGAATATGCATAAAAATAGAAGTTTATACATAAAAATATATTTAAACTTATAAGATTTTTATGATAAATTTTCTCAACGTGTTTTAAAAATGAAATTTTGTCATTTTTATGCAAAAATCAATTTTACTATACAGAGAAATAAAAAGAAGTATTAACAATATTTTCTTGATAGTATATAATTTATTTTATTATAATACTTACATGCCTTACTCTTTTGCTGAAAGCAATTTCAATTACATAATTTTCCAACTGCCTTTAGAATATCATTTGTTTTATTTTACTTTATATTATTAAATATACAACTATTTTTACTATAAAGTTCATTATTATTTTGTATATTTTATGTATGTATATTTATATATGGGTATAATCATATATAAATATACATATTATATAATCATATATAAATATACATATTATATGTATATTTATATATGAATAAAAAAACCAAATTTATAAGAAGGTTTAATAAAACATTTTTGAAATAAAATAGTATGAGTATCAATTTAAGGAAATGAGATATTATTTAAAAGTTTTATATTATAATTTAAAATCACTCTCAGGAACATCTCGGATGGTTTTCAAATAAGTTATTTCTAATGCATGCAAGCGATTCAGACAGTCTATTAAAAAAGCATTCAAGTTCCATTAAGGAAACTGTTTTTAATGTATTCAATCAAAAAGTATTTCAAAATGTTAACGCACAAAAGCTAACTTCAAAGAGAAGCAAAATAAACGAATATTTAAAAAATTAAAAAAAGCAGTTTAAAATACGTTACTACAATATGCTGGAAATTTCATTGTTGGTAGAATTTAATGATATTAGTAAAATAAATTTGCTACATATTCGCCTTTGAATTTTTTGATATATGTATAATAGTTTCTCACCTCCTTAGGTGTGATGTCAAAATATTTAAGATGAAACTCTTTTATTCATTTAGGAATTTAAGTTATCTTTAGGAATTTTCTTCATTTTCGATTTTAAGTATATAATACTTATATTTATCATCATAATCAATTGTAAATCAAGTTAAGCCGATTAATAACAGTCACTCACAAATATATGCACATATTGAACACTATTAAAAAATCCTATTAAGAAAATTTCATTTGAAAAAATTAATTATTGTAAATGAAGTTTTAGAGGAAATACTTAACAAGAATTCCTAACGTAGTTACTAAACAAATAACATTTCTAACTAAACAAATATACATCATTAACAATTCTATGCTAGTTTAACAACATCACATTAATGAAAAAATATAAGGCTTATTGAAATTTTTTAGACTTTGAATTCGTTCTACATATATTTTTACATTTAAATAAGATTTTCTTGTCACAATTAATATTAACATATTATAGTTGCAATCTTGAACTATAATATGTTATTAAAGTGATGTTATAAACTTTGTTAAAAACACTTAAACAATAAAACACTCTAATATGATGACAATATATATATATATATATATATATATATATTCATTATATAAAATATTTCATTAAAATTTCCATTAGACTTCTCAAATCCGCTACCTATCCTCATCAAAAAAGGCCCATTTAACAACTATGCTGTTACCACAATGTTTAATAATAGTTTTGTTTTCAGATGATGTTTGGATTCAATAGTTAAATTCATAAAGTAAGTAAGTTTCCTCTCAGAGAATAACATAATCGAGATTTGTGCAATTAAAATTGATAAGGCTTTATTTACTTCGTTTCATATCAAATATTTTAACTAGAATATACTCTATAAACTATCACAGTTCATATCCGTAATAGTTTGGAGAAGTATGTTTCCGCTGAAATATTAACTTCTCATCTTGACTGTGGTTAAAATTTGCAAAGGTTTGGACTGCGTTTAATTATTTCATGTCCCAGAAAATGGACGGTTGGAAAAATTATATATAAAACATGTAATTAAAAAAAAATAAAAAATATTGAAATGGTATACTGCTATGAATATTATAATATAAAAGACTGCATTTTCCAGTTTAATTCAATTGAAATAATTGACAAACAATATATAGCAATTTTTGGCTATTCTAATTGCATTAATTATGTATATTATTACTAAATGAGAAATAATGAAAATATTATTAAATATAATTTTCATTAGTATGATGTTATTAATTTATGAATGATTCCTACCATTTCATATCGCTGTAAATTAAAATTATCATAGCATTTTACGAATTTGACTAACAATGCAAGAATATTGCGTTCTTTGTCAAGGATATCAATAATCACATATTTTTTTAAAGTCAGATAAGTCAGGATTTATCTATTATAAAGAATCGTTGTTCATCTAAAAGATTAAAACTAAACAAAAGATATATTCTGAGCTAGCTTTAACGTATCTCACTTATAGTATTACAAGACTCTTTCTTTGACTGTAGTCAGATAAAATGTGTGTGTTTGTTTATTGTGTTTACACTGTAATTAGTTAAAAAATTAATGTTAAACTAAGCAAAACAAAAATAAAGTATATGCAGAAAAACTTCAGAAAGAGTTCCGTTTTATCATGTAATAAATTAAGATGTTTTTCCCACAATGGTTCAATATAACTGAGTGTTAAATATTTGATTGATAACCATTTGGTAATATAATGCATGGCTTAAGAATTTCTTTGCAAATAGTTACATTTTCATTTCTATTTAAATTTTATTTTATAAAAAAGCATTTCATTTGTTTTTCAGAACAGTTTTCTTAATTAATAAACTCAATGATATCAGCATACTTAATTATAGAAATTCTATATTATGCATACATATTAAAAAAATAAAAATAAATACAAATATTAAAAGCGATATAATTCTATCATTTTGTGAGCAGAAAGAACTGATTGAAAAAAAAAAGTAATTACAACAGTTTAAGTATATAGATTGCATTCCGTAAATAGTCTATAGATAGAATGCAACTTTGCCTTCGGTTTAATATTTGAATTATTGTCAATTATATGTGTGTTATTGTGAAATAAAAAATGATGTTGATACATATAGGATTAAAAAAAAACAAAATATTAATTAAAAAAGATAAAAATATGAGGAATTTTTATTGAAAGATAGTATTATTCGATTATTTATTATGAAAATTTGAATTAAAAATCATTTACTTTTTACAAATTTAATATCTTTAATTCATAATTATCATATATAAAATTTTGAAATAATATGACCATTATTATATAAAACCAACTTATTAAATATTAATGATAAAAACAATATCCTTACATCATAAGAAGTAAAATAGACAATTGTTCTAAAATAATTCAGAGTAAACTTATACAGAAATACATGGTTTTCTGTGACTATCATATGTGTTTTGGTGACTATCAACTGCTTTTTGTTTAATAAAATGGTTTAAAATGGGGTTGTCAAATAAAATTTTATGCAATTAAATGGTTATCTTTCACAAACTAATAAAAAACCTCTTTATACTTATTAATCAATATCCTTGTTCATTTTTTCAACAATGTTTCCGAAATGCAGATTTCGCAGTTACATCTAGTTAATGTTTTATTTTAAAATTTTTTGATCTGAGTAGTTAAACTATTGTAAAACAGATGGCGCTGTTATACACTTTTGGTATTAAATGAAATCGAAATATTGCGTCATAATTATCAAGCAGCAGATATTCTGTTTAAAGCTTTGAATATTAGTATTGTGTTTGACGATAACAGTAAACATGAATGAGTCATGAGACACCAAGTGCTAGCCAATGATAAACTTGAAATCACATAACTAATATATTAATTAGAGATACAAGTCATTAAATTGGCGGTCACTTAAATGCATAAAATATAAATAATTCTTATTAGAGCTTTTTTTCTGTATAAAAGTGATATATTTTTCTTGGGGTACTTCTGTCTAGTGTAAAGTTGGTAGTAAATAAACAGTTGTAATGTGAAAAAAAAATAGAAATTTAGATAGTTAGTATAATTTAAAATTGCTGCTTAAAGCCAAAATCAAAAGATCATTGCATAGCTTTAAACCATTGGCTTACAAACTTTTTTCATTTTTTTAAAATACTTGCGCACTTAGAAAAAACACTCCCTAAACTGTTAAAATGTTTTGCTTTGACTGTAGCACAGAAACTCACTACATCAAGCATAAATAATAAACATATTTTTAAAAACAGATTTATAAATGTTCCTTATGTGAATTGGACAAACGTTTACTATTAAACCTATCGTAGCCTGTACATTTAATCTATCCTCGTCTTTCTATATCATATTATCATCGCTTACTTTTCCACATCAAAATATGGTTCAGTGAAAATAAAGTGGAGCAGCGCACCCCAAAATACCAGCTTAATTGGCACAAGACAACAACAACAACATCTCTTATTTTTTTCTATGTTTTCTATACCCTCTCTGAAAATGGTGAACGCCCAAAAGAACTAAGTTAGTTATTTATAAAAATTTAATTGGGATTAAACAGATTAAAGTTTCAAAGATATTTTCAAGCTTGTAGAAAAATCGTATTCAAGTCATATTTATTTTCCTTGACATTCACTCTTCTGTAAAGTTTAAGTTAGTTTACTAAATAATTTACTAAATCTCTCACTGTCAACTGAATAACTGACTCAAATATTAAATAAATTTCGGTAAGAAAATAAAGGGAAGAAATGAATATAATTAAGTGCTTTTGTTTAATATATAGTTAAAAATAAATTCTTTTTTATAGCATGACTTTATTTAGAAATTTTTAGTTTCCCAGAAGGAAACATGTAAAAGAAAACAACTTCTTTTATGAAGGTAAATATTTAATTAATATTTTTGTATTATTTACAGCAAGGCATTTTTCAAATATTCTAGAAACATTTCTCAAAATTTTGAATTAATGAATAGATTAAAATAGAAAAATATCTCGAAATAATTCCATAACGTTATTAAGATCGATTCTACAAAGAATAAATTGTTAGTTTTTATTTTTTTAACTTTAAAACGGACATTTTTGTAGCGAAATATTTATGAGCCAATCTATCATTTTTTGTTCTGAAACATGAAAAAAATTTCTTTCGTTTTAAACTTATGGAACTATATTCGGAATAATGCTGTATTTCCCTACAACGCCCACTGCATGTTTCTCTTTAAAAAAGTATCAAAGAGTGATAAATTAAATGATGCTTTTATATAATTCACATAGTATGACTTTAAGAATACGCGCGAGTACAATACTAACGTGCTAGTTGAAGTGTCTTTCGTGCTTAAAACTTTGGTCAAGTAGAGCAAATGAATTAATTTCTTAGCTCACTTGAGGAAATATTCATGGAATCTGTTATTGCATAAAAATTATTTTTCGTGTGATTTTCTATTTTAAATTATATATATATATATATATATATATATATATATATATATATATATATATATATATATATATATATATATATATATATATATATATATATATATATATATATAGAATGGTTTGGTGAGTCAATTACCATCATATTTTATATATAAATAGTAAAATTATTATAAAAGATATACTTTAGAATGGATTCCAAACTATCAAATTATTGACAGCCACATTAGTAATCGACTTATTAAATTGAACACTAGCCTCTTGAAGTTTATGTATGGTGTACTCCAGTTTCATTAATTAGTTAAATCATTCATCGGAATCAAGTAAGCAAGTGATTCTCAACCTGTGGGGCGAATCCCCGTAGGGGTGCCCGAGCACACTAATGGGAAGGCGCGAGCATATCCAAGCGAGAAAATGTTATTTAAAAAAATTGATTTAGTGACTGAAAGGAAAGAACAAACACATACATACAAAACAAAATACATTTCGACGTATTTAATAATTAACTTATTAAATTAAAACAACTTAATAAATTAAAAAACAATTTAATAATTATAAGTGACTTCCTTGGGCCTGTCTTTCAGAGCAAAGCTTTTCGAAGGAGGGTTTAATATTAGAAATAGACACTCTCAGTTCTTTTTCTATATTTAGCTGAGATCTATATTTTTTCTTCAAAGAAGCCACCGCAGAAAATCCAGTTACACAAAGGTAAGATGTTGAAAATGGTAGTAGAATGCGAAACGCCCTTGTTTTTAGTGAAGAAAACTCATCAGTCACTCCTGTTCAATATTCTAAGAGTGATTTATTACTTAATTGTCATTTGGTTTCACCGCTTGCCGCGTAAAGTCTATGAAGGTTTCTTCCTCTTCAATTGAGAGTCCTTCGAAAGTTTTTTGAAATGGATCCCTTACTTATTTGTAACTTGTTATCAGTTGGTCGTCAACAAGAAAGTTCTTAAAATTCTTTGCTAGCATTGCTAAATGATTTTCAATGGTTACAAAAACAACTTTTACGTGTTGCTCTTCAGCCTTGAAAGTTTTAATGCAATAATTCAAATTTGCAAACATTGTTAAGTTTTCTTGCTTTTTTTTTATTTTTTGTTAAGTTTTTTTTTGCAGAATTCCGATTTTCTGCAAAAAGCATTAACTTTATCACACGTATCCGATATATGTGTATTTGCTCCTTACAGTTGAAGATTCAAGTTATTTAATTTCTCAAATATATCGACCATGTAGCTCAATTTCATCCCAAATAAACTATCTCGAAATTTCTCAGCTTCTGGTCTGGTTTCCTCTTCTAGGAATACGGCGATTTCTTTTCTTAATTCATAAGCACGTTGCAAAAATTTCCCTCGTGATAACCATCTTGCCTCGCAATAAAATAGTAACGCTGAATGTACTGCACCCATGTCTTTACAAAGTGCGTAAAAGATTCTTGATTTCAGGGGGTCTCATTTTATATAATTTTTACTAAGGTTACAACCGTAGTTAACACAATATTCAAACCAGGACTCTTTTCTTTGGAAGCAAATCTTCGCTGAGGATCATGCATTGTGTCCAGACGCACTGTGGTGATTTTTGTTTCACAAGTGCTTGAATACTTTGGAATTTTCCGGGCATAGAACGAGCACCATCGGTGCATATTCCGACGCAATTTTTACCATTCGATGTTTGCTTCGTTCATAAAATCATTTAAGATAGCAAATAACGCGAGTGCTGTAGCTATGAGTTCTATTCGTTTGCAGAAAAGTAATTCTTCCACTACTGACAAATCATCACAAAATCTAACATAGGCAAAGAAATGAGCATCTTTTTTACTATCTGTTGCCTCATCGAGTTTTATTGAAAACAATTTGTCAGGCAAGTATGAAAAAAGCTGGCACTCTACATCTTCAGCTATATCAGCAATTCGACGGGCAACAGCATCATTTGAAAGAGTTATAGACTGCACTTGTCTTGCAAAATGATCTCCTAACATAATTTCTACACTCTCAATTGCGGCTGGCAAAATAAGCTCTTCACCAATGGTGTGAGGCTTTTTACATCTGTTTGTGTGTGGCTATTTTATATGAAACTTGCTTTTTCATTTACAGGCAAAGTTTTCTTAAACAATGATTTTTGCCTTTCATATGATTTTAATTTTTAATTTTAATTCGAAGAATTCTCTGGGATTGTTTATCTACTCACTATGGAAAGTTTCCAAATGTCGTTTAAGTTTATTAGGTTTCATTCTGTCTGCCACCAACATTTTTGAGGAAGTGATACACAGGGGCCTTTCTACTTCATTTACTTCAGTACAAGTGAACCCAAAATTTAAGTATTCTTGAGAATATTTTTTTGGTTTTATTTTCTGAACCAAACTCGTCTGTGTACTTGTTGATGCTTGTCTATCGTCTAATACTCGCTTACACCCGCTTAAAAATGTATCCATGATTCTGCATAAATCTACTGTCGTGAATACTTAATATGGTGAATTGCAATTACACGAGAATATATATAACATTCACATTCAGAATAGATTCAATTGCGATAGAAGGATCGACTCGAATGAGATTGTCCGGAATTGAAAAATTGGCGTCACAGAACTTTCTCCTTCTCCCTATGAGAAAACATTTGTTCACATCTGCACACGCTCCTAACTTAACTTTTAAGCTGACCAGACAAATTCCAAACAAATGGAAACTTCTCGCGAAACCACGAGAATGCTCGACATGGAGGGACGCAAGAGCAATAAAAAAGCATAGGATTCTTGTTTTTTCAATGCGGAGGATCAGTGTTGCAAAATTTCAATAAATTTTCGTATTCTTGGTAATTTGTAAAGTTTGAAATTAAGGTTGTAGTGTAGGTTTAGCGCCAAAATACTCAAAATACATTATTATTGTATACATTTTATTGTATGCGGTGGGAAGGGGGGGGTGCGATGAAAATTATGATTGAAAATTTGGCCGTGAATACTAAAAGGTTGAGAAACACTGAAATAAATTGTAAAATTAGGCATTATCTGAATTTAAAATCTACAATTATTACATTCTTAAAAAAATCGAGTAGTTTTTTACCATTCGATGAGGGATGGATATTTTGTACTCCATAAAGATACAAAATGAATCCTTTTCTACTTAATTGGGTCAAGAAGTTCTCTTCCAATCACTCTATCTTCGATTCAAAGCAATTTTTACTCTTTTTTGACGTATTTATGGCACAAAGCAAATGTGATGTGCATTGATTGGCTTAAATCATCACGTGGCTCTTTACTTTGGGTTCAGTTTCGCTAAAAATGGCGGAATTTAGTACTTCATTTTGTAAAAGCAATCTATTTTAGAATATTTAAAATATATAATTGGACAAAAAGGAGTGCAGAAACATTACGGTAAGTCTTTATTTCTTATAATTAATTGAATGACTAAATCAAATCTTCGTATTTGTGATTTTTCACTATTATATAAACTTTGGTATTCGGAAGTATGAATGAATAAATTCTATTGAATTCATATTCATGTAATATTTATAATATTTGAAATTTCTGATTAATTGATAATATTTAATAATATAACATTGTATTTGAAAATTTTATTTTTTACTTCAAATACTATTTTCTGCCAAAATTTAATTCATTATAAACTAATAGTAAATTATAGTGAATGCATTTTTAAATTCTTTTATTTTCGAAACAGCTTGAATGTGATTATTAATTTTCTTGTTAATTTAAATATCCACTATGTATATTATAGAAATATTATTTAATATAGTGTATTGTACTGAATTGAAAGTGCGATTGATATCGATTGATATCTAACATTTTACCAATGAATAAGAATAAATTTTTTCTTGAATAAAATTAGAAGCTTTTAAATTTGAATGTTAATATAATGTAAAGCAAATATTAATCTGCAAAATATTACTTGACAGTATGTATTTTATTTATTAAAATTTTATTGATAATATGTCTTTTATTTATTAAAATTTCACTGACAACTTTTGATTTTATTGTTACTAAGTAAAAGCATTCATAGATAAAACGAAAATGAATTGTATGGATCAAAATCTGTTAATTTGTATATTTTAGAATTTACAGCTAAACATTTTGTCGATGGAAATATAATTTATATTCGTATTTTATGGTTGTTATTATTATCATTGAAGAAAAAAATAAAAAAAATAGCAAAAGCAAATCTGGAACATGTATTTATTTTGAAGATGATGAAATGCCAATGTAAGGAAGAAATGGCTGATCAGGTATATTCTGTAAATTATGTAATCCAAATAAGTTTCATTGAGATTGAGAAAATGTTAACTATTGTTATTACTAAAACTATTAATTTCATTGTGCTTGTAAAACTTATTTTAAAGTTTGAAGTAATAATCTATGTTTACGTAAGAACGCGGTAATTTAATAATGTTTTTAATTCTATTTTGAGTAATATTTTCTAAATTTTTAATTTAAATTTAATAAATAAAAAAATAAGTGTATCTAGTATTTATAATTTACTTGACCATAACTTTTACATGTATGATGTTATTGAGTAAATGACATGAAAATTCCAATCAGTAATTTCATTTAAAATCTTTTATTAAACTTTCTTGGTTTTTAAAGTTGATTTTAAAATAATGAAAAGTAATTATTCATTAAAATAGTACTACTTTGTAATAAACTTAAGAAATTTTAATAATGTTTTTAAATTTATTTTGAAGTAAACTTTTGTTTGTTTTTAGTGCTAAAACTAAATTCTTATTGACTTCATAATAAATTTATAATTCATTTATAATTTTAATTTAACAATTAAAAAAATAAATATTCAGTATTTATTCACTTTATCATAAATAGTTTTTTCATGTATGATATTATTGAGTAAATACATATGACTATATATGTATGTATTTTTCCTTTCAGATAAAATGATTACAATTAGAAATGCCTAGTGAAATTCATTGAGAAAAATATATGAACCTATAAAAGAATGTCTCAAACTAAATAACATTTTGTGATGAAAAATCGATAATCTATTGTTCTATTCTATAACAGAATTTATGTCTCTAAGTATCTAATAGAAGCTGCTTTGAATGAAACATTGGTAGGATAAAACCTGTATTTTTTGCAGATTTGAGGATGAATTTAAAAATATTCATGAAAGTTCTAAACTTCTCAATCAACATTGTTTTCTAACTGTGCCAGAATGACCTAAGCACATTAAAATTTACGATTCCTTACATAATTTGTGTATTTGGATTTTTAATGGTAGAATATGAAACATGCTGTGCATGCATTTCCAAGTTTTTTGATTGCATGTGAATAATATGCTTTAAATTACTTTAATGCCAAAAAATTTAGTTGAAACTTAATAGAGAAAGAAGATTTTTTAAAATAAAAATGGAAGAAAGATCTTATTGTTATTTTGATATTTGTTTAATGATTTCATGATCAAAAAAAGTAATTAAAATCTATATTTTACAAAATATGCAATTTTGCTTATGTTTTTTATTATATTGTAGTTTCAATCTTGTATTTTAAAAACTCATTTTATTTGTAATGTATTTGAATATTAGTATATATGATACAAAATCATAGTTTAAATTTTTTTGTTGTAATTTGTAAAAAAATTTTTTTTCCAGTTACAGTTGATTAATTGAAAAATGCTTTAACATTAAAAATAAATTTATGTATGCATGTATATATTTTTATTTAATGTTTAAAATTCATTTTGTAAAATATGATAGGGGCTATATCTTTTTCATTACAAAAAAAAAAAATCCAAAATTATTTTGTATTTGTTTTATTGTAAATCAATAATTTATCATTTTTGCTACATTCTTATAAAAATTTTCAAAATCTGCTAGATAATCATTAGTTTACTAACTTCAGTTTCTAAGTTTTAATTAATTAATTAATGAGAATGCCATTTTATAAACAAGTTACTCTTGCTGTAAATTGCAAGAAAAAGTTCTATTCATTTAATATTAATAATTATTCGCTTTATTACAGATAGATTTGGAATTTAATATTAATATCCAGATGCTGATTGTTTTCTTAGTAAATGTCCTGCATAATATGCTTCAAGAATATTATCATATGTTCAAAAAATTGTCCTATAACATGCAATAAATGTGCGAGAATTGACGATGATATATTTTTAAGGCACAATATAATTTTAATACAGAATATTATTTTATAGATATCTGATTCCTTGCAGAAAAATAAGGCTTTATTTTTTTGAAGTATTATTCTTATATAATTTCAGTGTTAAAGTTTATATAGATACTAATGAGATTGCAAATACTATAGAAATTTTAGTTATTATGTTTTCTTTTTTCATATTAGGTGAAGAGATCTTCAGAAGAAAAATAGCGCTCAAAAGTAGTCAACTATACTTGCTGGGATGTGGTCAAAAGCAGGAACTGAATATGAAATATTTTTATACCTTGAGAATAGTAATTTATTGATACCGAATATGCAAGATTAAAAAGCATTCAATACTTTATATAAATGCTATCTTGTGTTTAATGTTAAGTACGATTAACTTACTGTATTTATAAATTAAAATATGGTACAGTTGGGACTTTATTTGAAACAATACATTCTTACTATAATCGATCAAGATCTAAATTTTGCAAATTACATGCATTAAAATGCTTATTATCATTTTTATTCTTATTTTGTGTTATTAAACTGTCCATTCAAAAAATTAAGCTCCAATATTAATTTGACATTACAAGCATAGGAATTTCTATATACATATTATTTAATTTTTTCGGTATTAAAAATTGAATAAATGTTTTTTGCATAATATTGCATTTATTTTTAATTTCATTCTTAGTTTCATTGAAGTTATTTTGAGTTTAAACTAAACTTGGAAAATATATCCTAAAACAAGATTTATTTGTAAAAACGTTAGTCAGTTTTGTCCAACAGAATAATCTGTAAATACTTGTCTTTATCCTTCTGTAACTTCAAAAATGCATATTATCAATATTCAAAAATTAATTTTTGCTATACTCTAAAAATAGGAGTTTTTTTCAAAGGAACTTAAATTACTTTTACTTATATAAAATATTTATGTATTTTTTAATTGTGTACAATTTGTTGTACTAATAATGTTTGTAAAAGTTAATTTTGTACTTATAGGCCCATAATAAACTAAAATGAAAAATAAGTAGTGTGACGATTTTTTCTTGAGAATGCTACTACACTTACACGTAAAACAAAATATATATAATAAATGGCTTAATAAATTGCTTGATATTGTATGCAATTTAAAAAGCGCTTTCAATTGTACTGTTATATTATTGACCAAAGAAATCCTATCTTTATATTGTAATTATGTAGAAAAAACATAAATCCTTAAAGAATTTAAAAGCTAAATTTTGCACTAAATTGTCAATAAAAAAAATATCAGCAATACTTCTATAAAAGATTGAAATTTACTGCTTTTTCTATCTAATTTACCTCTTTAGACGATTTGTTGTTACTCCTCTTAAAAGGAGTGGTTTACCCACATCTTTCAAAAGAGTGAATTTTGATCTTAAAGATTGGTTGAGTTTTGTGCCAATAAAAGAGGGAAATTTCACTCCTTCTAAGTGAAATCCACTCGATTATTTTAAGAGTGTACTTTTTTAATTTAAAATTCTTTTTCAACTGATGTTTTACTTTTAAAAGATAATGTAAGCATCATCACATTTATAAATCTGATTAATATATGCAAATATTTTCTCTTTTGAATCTAATAAGTTATACGAGTATTTAAGGAAAATTAAATCTTGCTATCTCTTATAACACACTGCTGGCCATTAAAAGTACCATATTACGAAAGAATTATTTTAGGAACATGTGAATTGCATGAAAGGAAAAAGAATTTGAGATAAGAAAAGGATTAGCGTTTCCGATCATTTAAAGGAGGCTGGAAGATTGACCGACATCCGAAAGAACAGCATAAAAGAAAACTTTCTCAGTAGCTTTTTTATTCAGAAATTACTTTATGCTGTTCGATTTTTCTTGGAATAGTAAGAAAATTCTTGTTAGAATTTAATGAAATTGGATGGTGGCAAGTTCTTTGCCCATCGAGAATGCGGATATAGATCTGTGATATTAAAACTTGGACAGTTCTAAGTTTAATTAGCGTCTTGTGAATATGGAACTGATGTGTTACTGATTTACATGCGTGATACCGCATCGGCCATTTATGAATAATGCTAGAAAGGGTGAACATATCTGGTCAGCCATGCAAAAATGTACAAGTCAATCATGGCTTATTAAACAGGAACAGGAAATGGATAGTTTTCACTTCATCCAGTATCCATTCATGCAATGCAAAATTTTTCACTAAGGAAATCAGTACTTCAGCTTACTTAGACAATGCAGCATAGAGATAGATGGTGGTTTTGAGGAGTCAAAGACAAGGCTGAATACTGGAGTGGTGTGATGTTTTTATTCAGCTTTTTTGCTCTTATTTTTTATGCAAACTGTTCTTGCCTGCAAGCCGTTTTTGTACACAAGTCCTTGGATTGAATGCAACTCTTTCATGATATATATATATGGAGGCTTCGAGGCAAACATTTGTTTCAAAGCCTTTTCTTTTCATGTTATTGTACGAGCAAGCACTAAGTACATGTCCCACACATATCCAGCCTAGATTGAAAGAAATTTAAGTCTTGATTTATAAATTTTTAATATTTAAGGGGCTAATTTTTGTTTCCTATCTTTGAAGTTAGTGAAATTGCATCGTTCAACATGATAATCTAAGAACACATTTTTTACGTTGTATTCTGATCATCTTCTATACAAAAAACACTTGATTGCTGTCTTAAAATCATGGCCTCCAGACCTCTCAGCAAACATAAACACCTGATAATGGTTTATTGATAGGCCTGCTACTATTCTTCATCAACTGCAGCTGAAGGAGTATCGCCCAGACCTTGATATATCGTAATGGACTGAAACTGTTGGCTCTTTAAAACATCCAGCTAATTGTTTAAAGTTTTAATTCTCTGTCAACAACATCTAATTTTTGATTTAATTACATTTATTATTTTTGAAAAATTAGTGAATCATATATAGGAAACCATGAAACAAAATTTTTATTAAGTGAGGATTCTATGAGGTTTTAAAAATATTTTTTGGTTCTCTCTAATTTTCTTAAAATTTTACGATTTGTTTTCACCAAATTGGATTGCATGAAGTATAAGATTTCAAAGATTATTTGCTTCTGATAAAAATAAGCTGGTTCTATAATATTATTATAATCCTTTTATTCTAAAATGAGAGCATGAATGTTGTTTTTTCTTATGGCATACAAATTCATTTATATGTATTGAGTCATTGACTATTATATTGCATGAGTTATGTAACATGGGAAAAGAAATCATAATCCATTTCAACCTGAAGAAATCCGGCAAGAATTGATCATTTCTGTTTCTCTACTGGTTCTTCTATATTGAAGAGCGCAGTGCTGTTGCTTGATGATGATGAATCTGTTGCTCATGCTTGTTGTTGATGTCATCTTATTTGGCTGGTCAATGAATCCTGTTTATTTTCTCTTTTTTTTATTAAATACAATCCACCTCTACAGTAAATCTAAGGAATTGGAGAGGCGGAATCTCCAAACGTATATTGTGTGATTCTTGTTAGCCAACGGTTTTTGATTATTTAAACATCTAGATTGAAATTTCTGGGTATTGTAAAAATATTACAGAGACAGTGAATAAGTAGCTTAAACACTAATATTTGACATTTGTAAAATAAAAGATATAAATAAAAGTTTATCAAATACAGATATTTGCCAATCGAAAAAATACGGTTGATTATATCTAGTTTAGGTGGGTGAATGGAATTTCAATGTTAGTTACTAAACATATTCTATGCTTAGAGATTAAATTTCGACTACCTTTAAAAGCGATAGTTTAGTTACTTAGAAAAAGGTAGAGAGTATTAATAACTCAAAGTGACAATTTAATTATTTGTTCCTAATATTATTCCCAGTAATATTTTAATCTTCTGATTAACATCGAACTCATATGTATTTGAAAATTCTGACACATCTTAAGCATTTAATGTTATGCTTAACAAAAGAAAATTAGATTTAACAAATAATACATTTGTCACTATTTTTTTATTTTTTGCGGTATTAAAAAACTGCAGAATATAAATTATTTTCATAAATTAAATAAGAATTGTGGTAAGTAATAAAACAATTTAATTCTTCAATTAAAGAGTGATTTGATTCAACTTTAAATTATGACTAGGCTATAAATTGTGTTATCAAAGTTAACTATGATTCGTTTGGTGATTTATTTTGTAAAAAAATAACTAAATAGTTAAATTTTTTCTAATTCAAAATAGTTAAAATTTACTTTCTGGCATTACATTTTATTTTTAAGAAAAATTTTAAAAAGTAGTTTTATTAGGAAAAATTGAATTTTATTAAATATTATCAAGTATTTTATGATATATATTGCAACAAATTTCTGAAATATAAATAAGCAAAGTTCTTTATCCAATATTTCTGACATTTATGTTTTCAGTGATTTACTGGTGAAATAATCCATAGTTGATTAAAATATTAATGTAAGGATTTTTGAAATATCCAAGGATTAATTACATAAAACCAAGTAATACATATGTAAAATGTAAGATTTTACAGAAATACTTTATGTACTGTATTTAAAAAAACATTGATATTTGATTTTATTTATAATACTTCTATTTTGAATTTTTGTGTTTCTAATCTTCGAAAATATCTCTTTTACCATTATAAACAGCCTATATTTGGCGTAAATTGAAGGTTTATTAACAAACAAAATCATAACACAGAAAAAGTTATTTTTTTCAGAAGTAGCACCCTATTTATCAAGTATTGATCCAAAGTATCCATTAAATGCTTTACTACCTTTTCCATAGTAAAAGGTAAGATGAAATGATTTAGATTTCGCGTGCATTACCACAGTGGCGGTCTATCTTGGAAAAAAAAAGCATTTGGGAAATAGAATTTCTGAAATGATTTATGATGTACGACACGAAGAAATGTTACCTACGTGTCATCGATCTACGACACGTATAGTGACTTTTTGTGTCACATTTTCGAGCAATACTTATTTAAGCATAAATAATATTTTCATATCATACAGACCAAAGAAAGTGTTTTTGATGTGATGAAAGATAATATGATAATTTTTCTATGTTTTAATTAATTTTATTTAAAATGTAATTACATATACCTGATTTTTCATATCTTTAAATTTTTACTTGATGCCCTGAATTCGAAATACAGGAACAAGTATTAGTTCATTCAGGAAATTTGAATGCAATACGACAGTGGTTAAACAGGAAAATAAATCAAATTTATTTTAAGTCTATTGTGTTAAGTACTTTATTGAAAAATATCAATATTAATGTTTTCAAAAGTTTAAATTAAAATTATACCAAATGTTACATATTTCGCTAAATTTAATATCTCCCACACACATTCAGAATATCGAATCATTTAAAAATCATAAATTATCAATCCCATTAAAGAAGTAAAATCGCTGTTTGAAAGTAGAACATTAAATATAGAAGCGTTTGCAGTCATGATAGTATGAAGGTATCGAGCTTTTTGAGGATAGTACTATGAATGAATGTACGGAAAGACATAGGTATCACAAATTCAGGTCGGGAGATTTGCTCTTTTATGATGAAGCTGGTGTTTGGTGGACTAGTCATCAAGTGGTTCTCTATGGTGGTTCTAACATTTGAGGTGTCATACATTTTTAAACATGTATAATTTTTGATTCAGTGATCCCCCATTTTTCGCAGTCAAACGGGACCAGAACCTTCTGCGAAAGCTGAAAAACTGCGTGGTAGGATTTGCCTCTAGGAATTTTCATGTATTCGAGTACACGAATGTTTTAAATAGGTAAACAGTATTTGTACTTTACACAACTAAGTCAAAAATTACAACAGATACGTATTTACTTAAATGTGTCAGTGCTAATTAATATGTTTAATCACGAAACCTTATACAGTAATAAAAATTAATCAATATTGCTTTCTAAGAGAGGCGAAGAATTTTGTGTTGATAGCTGAGGAGCGGCGCTCACTTGAGTCATAGAAGACATAGGCTCTTTCGAAATATCTTCGCTTGCAAGAGCTGATGGAAGAGCCGGGGGCTTTATTTTGGTGAGAAATATGATTATTGGTAGTTGTTGTCTTTGTTATTTCTTTTCCTTCAGAATTCTCTTGTACAAGGACATAACCTCGTCAATATGATTGCTGAACTCGACAGCCATATTGTCGTTAATATCTTGTGCAAATTGTTGCATCGCTCTTGCCATGTTGTACAATTGTTGCAGATTCACTAGAGTATGGCCACGCTTTTCAGTTTCTTCTTTGTCATTATTTTCTTCCTCACCTACAGGTTTTGTCATCTTAAGGAGATCTGCATTTCTAGCCGTGATTACAGTCCCATGGTCTTTGTGAACCTTGAAGCCTGGTATCTTTACTTAAACCATAAAGAGGAATGTGCATGAAGACATCCTTTTCCAAAAAAAACCTGTTTCATTCAGGTTGAAAACTTATTCAGGAAGGTAGCCTCCTTTACTTAAGGTAACAAAATTCATCCTCTATGTAACGACAATCAGCGTCTGCAGGAGAAGCCTCAACATACAGAAGAATGTTTCTGAGGCGGTATATTTTATTAACCAGCCTTTGCTGGCTTAAAAACCTCGTTCTCAAAGAAGTGAATCTCTCCTGGCAGTGCTATTACAAGTATGAGGTTCATCAGCACCTTCTTTAGACTCTTCATTGTCGTCATCGGAAAATATTTCGTTATAGAAAGCTTTCGCCTTTGTCCCATTTATATTAGTGTCCAAACTCACTGTTTTTTTCTTGTATTCAGCATCCCACAATGCCAGCACAGCTTCCATTTTCACAATTTTTTTATCACGCAGAGTTACCACATGTTTCGCCTCTATAGAAAGTTACTGAAACAGTTTTGTGGATATTTACTTCCTCTTTCCTGATGTACCACACTATTGATTCATTCATCCCGTAATGGCGTTTCACATATGCATAACTTCTGACCTCTTTAATCATATATAACAGTTTCTCTTCGCTGATGGTCATCATCTTATTCCTTTTGGGGAATCCAGAAAATGTTTTCACAGGAACTTAGCGTTTAGGCGGCATTATAAGGCTTATTTAATAAAAAAGTTATCACTTAAACAAAACAAGGTATCACCAACACGACAATAAAATATAGTATGCGAGACAATCAACATTAGGAAAAAGACTGGCGAGATACACGAAAAGATGTTTTATGAGGCTTTGATGATGCGCAGACAATCAACTCACAGGGATAAATCCACTCGTAATCTCATATAAGTCGATGTCACACCCAAAACCAATCACTTTATGAGAGTCCTTAGTATGTAATTTGAGCCAACTCATCTCTTTTGTTTGACATGCAGAGATCATTCTCTCTCGCGCATCAGCATAAAAAAGTCTCCTTTCTGCAGACATGTTTGCATTTTATCCTTTTTATTTCTTGATGAATTATTTTGGAAAAACCCGCGAAGCACTGAAGCCTTAAAACATGAAGTGCGAAGTGGTGAGAGAACATATTTATTCTTTATCCTGTGAATATTTGTCTATTGTTCAACTGAAAATGAACCCAGAAATATATATATATATATATATAAATCAGGATTTTTGTCTCAGCAGCAATAACAACCATTCGGAAACAATAATAAATTTACATAAATACAGCAATTAATTTTAAAATTTTGATTACATCTTAATTAATTTAAACTATAATTAATGTGAAATTGAAATGTTTGTAAAGTTGCTTATGCCGTGATATAATTTCATTCTATCACGGCATACAAGCTACATTTCGCTGCAAAATTCTATTCCCTTCAATAACAAAAGTGTTTAATTCTTTTCCTATTTTTAAGCGATTCATCTTTCCCTATCTCTAGGAATAGAGATAACAGATCTTCCTTATTTTACAAGTTGACTTTTATCATATTATTATCGGTTGGTAGCAAACTTATAATATAATCGAAAATGGAACACTTTCTGTCTTTGAATTCATAATTGCTTAATTTTAGAATGTTAATATGCTCGTTCTAATTAACATTTTTAGGTACATGAAAGAGATTGAAACCATTAAAATTGTTTATTATAAATACAAATTCTATTAAACTAATAACAACGTAAATATTGTATGAAATTGTGTGTGAATTCATATTATCAGTATTATCTCAGCTTGGTAGCAAACTTATATCATATTTTTATCAGTTGGTAGCAAACTTATAATATAATCAAAAATGGAACACTTTGTGTTTTTGAATTCATAATTGCTTAATTTTAGAATGTTAATATGCTCGTTCTAATTAACATTTTTAGGAACATGAAAGAGATTGAAACCATTAAAATTGCTTATTATAAATACAAATTCTATTAGACTAATAACAACGTAAATATTGTATGAAATTCTGTGTGAATTCATATTATGAGCATTATCTCATTAAATTTTAGTTGTTTGGCCCTAAGATCAATCACAGGAAGATAATATTAGTCAAATTTGAAATACATTCGAAATGACATTTTTCATGCCATTTTCTTTCATAAAGCTAGTTTTCACGTTGTTTTCCTAAAGTTGATTACTTATATTTTTTATATTCTAATATTACACATATTATAAATTTAGAGATGTCTGTGAAAATGGTATTCAATATTCCTTATGTAGCAAGCTATGCACATACAATCTTGATATAATTATTAAAAATATTCTATAATCATTTAGTTTATATTCGATTTACATATTTTATGCAAATTCTTTCATCTGAATTTAGTAAAAATCGTTGTATGTGTGAATGAAACATTGAAACTTTGGTTTCAATAAACGCAGAATTTCTCTTTGTAAATCATTAAAATTATAATTTTTAAAAATCATATAATCAAGAATTATTTTTTAAATTTTTAGAAGTTTTAATTAAATGTTTGATATGTATTTAATATAATGCGTTATATGTATTATTAGGAGTGTTAATATAGTTATTCAACGACAAACATTGAAAGAAAGATATATATAAAACATAATTTACATTTGCTTTATAACAACAGCTGCATTTGACATATTTATTGCAAGAAACATTTGGTATTCAATTGGTATTATTTATTACCAACACAATATTTTCTATTTATTTGAGATGAGAGAATATTTCTCAAAAGAAGTGCTTGTTTTTCTAATCATACTAAAAGCTGCAACAAAATTTTACTTTAAACAAAATTTTACTTAGATGAGCTCAATGCATAAAACATATGGGAAGTCTTATGATTGTTTTATTAATTGAAATATATTAGTTAAAAATATTATATTTTCTTCATATTAATAAAATATGTAATGGGAAATAACACTTCTAGTTTTAAATAATATACATCAGATGAATGAAATAATTTAATAATGTTTACAAATATTTACGAAGCAAGAAATATTCTTCGTGTTATAATATGTAAATCAGCAAATTCTAATGTATGATGAATTACGAAAAGTATTTGTTAGAAAATATGATATGAATATACAAATATATAATTTATTCATAAATTCATTCAAACATTCATTGCTTTCTGTTAATTTAATTAGATTAAATTGTTTTTAACTATTTTATATCTGGAAACATCAGCTTACATAGATTGATTATTTTAATTAAACGAAAAGGCGTGTATGTAATTTTGTTCATTTTACGAAAGCATTTTCACTAAAAAAACATTTTTATTACGAGTATAATGATTTTTTTGTTAAAAAATAGTATAATAATCTGTTGAAATAAATAAAATTTAAATGTAATAAATGGTCATATTCATTTTCCTTCATTGAGTGTGCTTTAATATAATCTACAGCAATGTTTCGTTGAAGAAAAAATTGAACTAATGCTGGGAAAGTGTAAATCCAAATTTAAAAAGTATGAAATAAAGCAATATTTTTGAAAAGTATGTTTTTTTATATATTTTCTATAGTTGATTTTGTAAATGCTATAATTAGTTAAGTTCATAATTAGTGAAAAATTACAAAATTTAGTAAATAAATAACAGTGAATTTAAAAAAGCGGAATAATTTGTTACTCTTTTTATCGATGATATTTTTATGGAAAAATAATATTTTAATTTAAAAAAAATATTTTACTTTAAATGTTTGTGTCGTAGATTTAAATGAATTGCTAATCTAAATTATAATAAGGCTGGCTATGTAAAAAACAATATAAATAGAGTTAGAAAAGTAAAACTTAAGTAGATGGGAATTTAACTGTGACTTAGTATAAGGAATGTGCATTTCACAAAATGAAAGGTATAAGTACAATGTTAACAAATGTTAAATAATTCGAGATTAAATTTGTTTTTAAGCTTTATATACATAGATACAGGCGGCCCTCAACTTTCGCACATTTTAAAAAATTCATCTTTTTAATCTTCTGAGGTTGGATATCTCCTCTCAGGCCACCAGAGTTGCAGTGACAGGGGAATAAGGGGGGGGGGTAATCATGCCTCGAGCACAGCATGCAGAAGGGCATCAAATCATTTCAAAGATAAACAAAATTTTCCAGAAAATTTCAATCTTAATATGATCATATCAATTTTATTCGGCGAAATGAATTTTACATTTTATAATTATTCTGTCATGTGGGATGAATCAAGCTTAGAAAAGAGAAGAAGTTGATGATGAAAAATGATGAAAGAAGAGCTGCTGGAGCTTGCCATAAATGAAACTCTTACTCTTATTTTCTCTTATTAATAATAATTTTGCTTAGTTTAGTTCTTTTTAAGAATTGCATTCTTTTAACCACGCCTTCAGTTTTCGTTTCTTAATCTCAGTCCGATTATTGTTTTCCATTCTTTTAAACATTTAAATTGTTACTTTGCTTTTTAAATTTCTTACTTTGTTCATAGTTTGTGGTAGTATTGTGATGGTATTCAACTAAATTTTGACAAATTTATAAAGGAAATACGCAAAAGCACTTAACTCGTTTCTTTAACTTCATTATGTAAACATATTCATAAATAAATACTTTAAAACACGGTTTTTGAAGCATATTTTTTTACATCCCTCTAGATTCAAACATTCAATATTTGCCCAAACTTTTGAAAACAATTATGTACGGAAGTCAAGGGCCCACTGTACAGGGAGTTTTTCATGGGTTTTTTTTTTCTTCTTAAACACTTGAATACATTTCATGTTCAATGAAAATTAAACTTAAGAGGAAAAATATTTCAATAAAGTTCCTTTTATTCATCGTTTATACGGATCACAATTCTTACGAAAGCTTAAAATTTTCACGTGAAGAACAGAATGCAAGTCAAAAAGAATTACTTATTCAATCAAAAAGAATTAATATTGTTTTAAACTAAACGTTTAAGATAGAGAATGCTGCATGAATAGTTAGAAAAGTAATAGTCCTATGTGTAGATTGAAGATTACTTTGAGACAACTACACAGATTTGTCCTATTTCCAGTGGGATGTTGTAAGTTTAAAAATAGAAATTTTAAACGTCGGAAGATACAGCTTGGATTTTTGTGATCTGCATAAGCTCCTATTTCGAATAGATTTTCAGAAATTTTCTGCTTATTTTTTACGAGACTCTTGTATATATATAAACATTATTAATAAAGTATATCATACATTAAATCATAACATATTTAGATATAAAAAACATTGAAGAAAGCATATTAGGTTATTTTTTTTGTAGCTTAAAATCCTTGAATGACATTAAAGCGTTAGTAATGTGGAATAAATAGCACTTGAACTCTCTTCAAAAGAATTTTACAAAAACAAATAAATTACCATTGAGATACCCTAATATATTGTTAGTTCAGGATAAAAAATACGACATTCTCGCGCTTTATTTTGCAAGAGTGGTAATATTATTTTAAAAATATGTTTCTTATTTTATATATCTGTGATAAAATTGAACCAAAACACTTATATTACCTTCGTCAAGGTTTTACCTTTATTTTTTATAATTACTAATCAAATTGGAAATTTATTGCTTTGTATTAAGAAATGAAAAGGAAATCAAAAAGATTTGGATAAGTAGACTATATCACAAAGATTCTTTGTGAGGATATTTATATTTTTCTACATTTCTCTCTCTCTCTATAGCAATCTAGTACGAAGGGATACAGTATTGCAAATCATATAAAATATTACTGTATGATATATTGAAATACATATCAGTTAAGTGATTTTTTAGTTATCAGTGATTAAATCTTAATAGAGACGAAAAATAAAGTTCAATAAATTTTAATCATTGTGTATTATAAAAATGATTACGGTTCTTTCTAAATCAGGGATTTTTCAATCATTTTCTAACTTGGTAACGTCAATGTTTCTGAATGCAAATTCCCTGAAATTGTTGCATTAAATCTCCTTAAGAACCTAACTTCATTAGGAAATAATAATATCAGCATAAAATTTTTTGGCATATGTAAAGTTCATAGGGCAGTGATTAATATTACCAATTACGCCATTAAAGGTTTTAAAGACAAAGCTTGAGTAATTGTTTTCATTCTGTATAAAATGTGAGTTTAATTTTAATTCATTTTTATTTATCTTTTCATTAATTGGACTGAGTTTCTTGTTCTTCACAGATTTTCTATAAGTCAAAGTTAGTTTGAACGCATTTTGCTTAGCAATATCTAATATTATCTTGGTATATTTATTTTATTTAAATTTCGAGCCAAGAGAAAAGTAAATTTTTTTCTTGTCAGTTGGATAAAAATTAAATAAAGATCATAGCTGTCTTAAGAATTGTATTTTACACTTAGGGAATTTTGTATAACAATGAAAATTATTATATTTCATTTGTTACTGTTATTTCTTACGTAAAGAGCAACTTGATCAGGACTCTTCTCTCTCTTAAAGAAAATTCCAAAATACAGCAAATATCTTTGTTAGAAAATAAATAATTTAGTTTGTTTTTTTTTAATTTTTTTAATTCCTTTTTGTTTACAAGCAGCAATACGGCTTAGATTTACAATTTAAAGTAGTTGTGTAACAAGTTTTTCAAATGCAAATTTATTCTCTTAGCTACAGAAATAAAAGAAAAATTATATACTCTTCCGTCACGAGCTTGGATTGAAAAAAAGTGGGTATCATCTGTATAAAATTTATACTGTGAGATGGTTTTGATATTTGACCTGTAAAAAAAGATTAAGCAAAATCTTGAAATATGGTTAATAGTATCAAGAAGTTTAAAATATCTTTTTGAGACATTTAGCATTAGTAATGAGTATAGTCTCTACAAGAAATTTCTGGTATAATCACACTTAAAAATGTTAACTTGTGAAAAGAGTTGTCTGTATCATTTTGCAATATAAGTATTAGTAATGAATAAAGTCTCTAAAAGAAATTTCTTGTATAATCACTGTGAAATGGTTTTGATATTTGACCTGTAGAAAAAGATAGAGCGAAATGCTGAAATATGGTTAATAGTATCAAGAAGTTTAAAATATCTTTTTGAGACATTTAGCATTAGTAATGAATATAGTCTCTAAACGAAATTTCTTGTATAATCACACATAAAAATGCTAAATTGTTAAAAGAGTTGTCTGTATTATTTTGCAATATAAAAAAATACATGGAATTGCCAATGCGTGATTTATAATCAGGAGATTTAAAAAACAGTTTTAGTAAAATTTCATGGTTTTAAGAGGCCTTGTGTGTGATTTAATAAATAAAAAGAATTTCAATTAAAATATAATGGAATAATTTGCTTATAGAAATATTGATATGATTTTCAGTTTTGCATTACATTAATTTTTTTTAACAGATATTAATAAATTTCATTTAATATTTGATGCTTTTAATTTTTCTATATAACTCAAGTAAAGATTCTTATTAAAAAATAAAGTGTGTTATATGAAGTTATCCGTAGCTGAATTTAATGAATAAAAGGAAAGTTTATTTCGCAAACAGAAAGTTAAATCCCTGAGGGCATCAGATCTCTTAAAAGTAATTAGAAAAAAAATTTATCATCAAAAGTTACAAGAGAAGAGAAATTTTGGCTCCAGCCAATGAAAATGGGGGTTTAATTACAATCAATATATTGAAAATGGATTATGTGAAATGTCATTAATGCTTCATTTAAAGGTGCCACATTCAACAAAAAAAGGAAGTTCCCAAGAAATCATATTTTATTCACCTAAATAAAAATTTCAATAATTTGCAAGCAATATCTTATATTAAAGATATTTTACATTCAATATGTAACACTATATTTTTCTGCTCCCAACTCTACTGTTTCAATATTTGGAACATCCTGTACTATTATTGAAATCCGTTTCCTTTGAAGGGCTTTGAAGCTTTGATTACTGCCATGAGGACTTTGTTAAAAAATGAACTTGTTTATTCTCAGTCTGTTCTGAGATGAATATTTTTGAAATTCTTTCAGTTCAAAATCCTGAACTCAAAATTTACATCTGTATTACTACAGCCTCTCTTAATTCTTGACATGACTCGACCTGTATAGATAGATATGCAACATATTTCAATAGACGTTTATTGCTAATAGTGGCAACTCTTCTTCTTATTAGGACGTAATTGTTTTATCTTTAGCAAATTTTATTCCAAAACAATTCAGTTTTGTAAATTTTTTTATCACACCTTTTAAGGCAGTGAAGAAATACGAATAGTATGGGCCATTTTTAGAACCAATCTTTCATTGCAACTCTTCTAGTATCAAAAAATTCTTACCGTTATAGCAATTACATGTGAAATATGAACATATTAAGCACGAATCAACAATTATTTAGAGAATGGCAATTCGGATATTTGCACTTCAAATTTTGAAAACATAGCCTCATTCTTCGTATAAAAAATGTGTGTTCGTGACAAGGTTACCAAAATAACTCTTTTTTGGTAATTTTTTGTTGTATATTCTGCGGAATATATTTTTACATCCATTAGAGGCAATCTGTATATGAAATCTCATTTGATTCTGTTAACTTTCTTATTTATGCACGAATGCTGTAAATTGTTTTATATCACTATATTTCCATACTTATAGATGCATTTTATGGCTTGGTACAATAATAAGCATATTTGTTACACTGTTTAAATCTCCATAATTTAATTATTGGCAATTTTATCTCACAGTCAATTCTTTGTTTTTTACTGTAGATGGTATAAAAAACATGCGCAAGGAAACATTTTGGTCCATTTACCGTAACCACATCAGATTATTACGAACATACTCGTATATAACTCTCTGGACAAAGTTTTTATGTAAGGGAGTAGGTTTTCAAAGCAAAATTCATGTATCAATAGCATTAAAATTTGTTATGCTTAAAGAACATCTAAAAAATAACTATTGAACCAAATTGTTTGAATTTTTTCTAGTTAAATACATACTTTAACCACAGTATATTTTATCTGATTGTTTATTTCTTTTTTTAAAAAAAAATTAACTATACTAACACGTATTTTTCACTTACATTGTTAAAATTTTCAAATATTTTAAATTATAAAATTTTAGGAAGTTGTTGCATAGAAAAAAATATTTGGTTATAACATGTAAAATAACATATTTTTTAAGTATGCTAAGTTTTAACGTGTTTAAGTAAATATTTTTTCAGAAAATTTTCCTTATTACATAAAAAAAGAATTCATTTTGAGGAAAACAAGATTTAACAGGAAAATTGGATATAATTAATACATTCCAACTCCATAACTGAGATTATCTGAATTACTTGCTAAAACATCTTCCATTCTACATTTTTATGTCTTCTATTTATCTTAGCCTCTACAGATTTCTATTTTATAATATAGTTACTCTTTTGTATACAAGCTCTATCCGCTAACATCATAGCTTGACAAGTGTATAAAACTAACAGGATTTCTATTAATGATAAAACCTTGCATTTTGAGATATTTCTATTTTTACAGGAAATAGCTTCATATACACACATTTTCTAGTTGTACAAAACTTTTTCCAGAGTCCGTGACCACAAAGAGGCTATTGGAACTTTCATAACTGTTTTGCGTTTTACCTTGAAGACATCAAACAAGCAGGCTCCAGAAACTTTCATCGAACCACTATTACGATAGTGACAGGCTTGGCCACTTCCTTCATGGTTCATTTGATCTTTGCAGCTGTAAAATCATATCATTACTTCTGAATGTAAAACGTTACCGGTATCAACACTTGTAACAATAACAGTATTATTCAGAGAAGTGAGACCACGTTTTCCCCACGTTCCATCAATACCTATTGAAATGGAACATGATTCAGCAGTCGCACTTTTACTTTCTTCCGCAACATTTCTAATAGCAGAATTTTATAATTAAACCTTTCCTTTTCCAATGCAATTTTCTTGTGTTTATATTACACACATTAAAATCCTTGCTTTTGTTATGTTTAGCAACATATTTTGTGTTTAAAAATGAAATAGTAAAGTTAAGGTTTTTGCAAAAAGCGTAAATTTTTGTTGCAAGACCTTGCACACGTTTGAGAAGCTGAGAGAAATGCTAGATGCATTTTTACAGTTTTTGCATAATAAGGATTGTGGTAAAAGATAAAGTTGACTACAAAGTATTGAAAGATCAATTATTTCATTTATAAAATTAGTTCCATTCAAAAAGGTTTTTTATTTTAGCTATAAGGTAAAATAGATAAACTGTATATAATTTTTATAAGGGTCTATTTTAGTTTTTGAATCCGAAACACTTTCGTTATCAACATTGTCGCTTGTCACTCCTGTCTCCCATTTTTAAATAACAGATTTCCCCAAACAATTTACTTTTTTTTAAAACTAAATTCAATAAATAAGAAACCTACAATTTCTTAAGAAATTTGCTTCATAAAAACAGCAAGCCTTAGTGATTAGCTTCAGTTTCAGTGAGCATGGCCCTGAACAAAGACATTTGTTTATATAAATTAAAAATGAAAATAAAATAAAATAATTCTAGTGGGATTAGAATCAAAATTTTAGCATCATTAGAAGCAGAAATGTTTTTTTTTAAACATTAAAATTGAAAAATATATTTTTTAGTCCATTTTTTTGCACCTACCCCGTTAAACATACCTTCATTTGTTAAAGATAAATTATGCTATTGCTATGCGTGGGTATTTAAATGAAACTCAAAAATGATGTATGCAGATTAGGGTATCTTCTTTTTATATATATATATATATATATATATATATATATATATATATATATATATATATATATATATATATATATATATATATATATATATATATATATATATATATATATATATATATATATATATATATATATATATATATATATATATATATATATATATATATATATATATATATATATATATATATATAATATATAAATGACTTGCTTAAAGCAAGATACATTGGTTAAAATAAGCTACTTCGAAAAATGAGATTTTTCTAAGCTTACTTTAACGATTTAATCAAAAACATTTGACTAATAGATCTTAATTTATAAATTATAGCATCATTAAAAACATGCTGGGAATTTTTCTTTCATAGCAACATTTCAAAATACAATAATAATGTATTGTAATATATATATATAAGTAATTACTTGACAAAAATGCATTTTAAAAATGAACAAAAAAGAGAATAAAACACCGATAAATTTTGTTTTCTAAAAAATTTATAATACAAAACAAGTGCGGAGTAAAAAAAATTACATATGCATATAAAATTTTTGCATGCATTTCAGTTGTATATGTATGTAAAATATATACGTATAATTTTAAAGGCTAACAAAAAATGAATTTAACCCTAAATGCTGCTTTTTTAAGCAAAAGCGTTAAATATGTGAAGGAATTATGTAAAACACAAGAAACTTTTACAACTATATAATTCGTGACCTTTTTAAATGTCTGTGTGAGTATTATCCTTAGAAAATTCTTCCAATACTTTTTATGTATTTTTGGGTGTTTGTGTACAATGGTTTCATTTGACATTCTGGATACAGGTTGCATAACTGAAATTTAATACATATTATAAAAAGTAATGCATGTTATTTATCTTTGTATTGTCTTTTTTAGAAACTGTGCATTATTGATAATCAATATTTCTAAACACAGACAACTGAAACGTCAAGAAATATTTAAATTTATCATGATTTGCTTAACCGAAGTAAATATGCTCAATTATGAGAAAACAAATAAATGTTATGACATTAAAAAAGTTTCTATTAGTAATAACACAAAGGTAATAATTTTTTTCAAAACTTTTCGTGACTTGCAAAAATTTTTAGTAAATATTTTAATCAAATTTCTGCCTTAAAATAGTGATTCTAACAATAAAGGATGTTTTCTGCAACATAAATCATTCAACAGTTCAGCTTCTATTCATGAGGTAATTCGTTTCGGCTTCTATTTGTTTTTTCTCCGCTTTCTTCAAGTATTTTCGATTTATCCATAAAGAAGGTAGCTTGATTGAATGACTCCTTTTTCGAACTATCTTCATCTTCAGCAAACGGGATCCGTTTTTGTATGGAAACGAATTTATCCATTTTACCATTTATTGATCCATCATAAAATGCTGAGTTTTGCACATCGTTTAATGCTTACATTGAAAGAAAGAGGAATGGATTTGTATTTTGCGTGATCTATCTATTCCATGTGATAGCTCTATGACAAAAAAGACGAAATGACAAATTTCGTGAATCAAGAGAGCTAAATAATTTGTGATGTATCCCTCTGAATAAATAATTATATGCCCTAGATTAGATTGGCTCTCTATTCCTTTTTCGCTCTAATTATATCATTATCATATCAGGAAGAAAAACATTTATTCACGCCAGTTCATTACTGCAGACGGTAATTTTAAAGTAATTTGGAGCATTTTCAAACATTTAAAAACCTGTCTTTTTTAATAAAATTTCGGTAATGTGGTCCTTTAAATTTATTATTGCATTTTGTATAAAAAATTCAAAAATGGATTCCGAATTACTAAAAATGTCTAAAACTGAGGCTTGTGCCTATGCATTATTGAATTGAACACTCGGCTCTGAATATTCAACTGTAAGTTTTATGTTAGTAAGGAGATGCTTAAATCAATTTTATTTTAAAAGAAAGTGACAAGTGGAAGAACAAATTAGATCTATAACTTAATATTATACTGATGACTGAGAAAATAAATTAAATATTAATTTTTTTTATCTTTAATTATTGAAGGCAATACTTATTGAAAAATATAATTATTCTTAATGTGATATAAATTAATAAACGTAAGTACGATTTTAAAAAATGAGAATTAAATTTCGTTCAAACTTTAGAACCATTCATGCTGCCTGATTTTACGCAGCCTCATAATATTTCTTTTCTTTTTTAATTTTCCTAGGTTTGATGAAGAACAAATTCTGAAAAATATGTTGATAATCTGCATTAGGAAGTATTACAATTTATTTAAGTTTCTATGTTTATCTTTGTTGTTAACAACAATTTTGTGATGATAAAGTTATTTCATATAAAAAGTCTCAGTTAGATTGGTTGTTAGTTTGAGGTGAATTTCTTACAACAGAAACTATCAAAAAATACTACAAAAGTTATGTTGCAAAAGAATTCAACAAAATTATCCATTGAAAAGACATCCTACACTATTTTCATTGAATAACTTGATATAAGCGTTGGAAAACTTTGCACAGATTTTTCTTTCATAAAATTGAAAAACCCCAGTTTTATATTTAATATTTAAATTTTGTAAAAATTTCCTTAAATTCTGAATTAAATAAAAAAATTTCAAATATTCAAAAATATAACAGTTACAAAATTAAAGCAGATATATTCGTATTTTAATTTTCTGTTGTTTATTCTTAAATTTCATTATTTTGCCACTTATTTCAATCAAATATATATATATATATATATATATATATATATATATATATATATATATATATATATATATCTTAAATTGTGTAAATATTTATAAAAACTGTATTAACTTAATGGTGAATTTTGATATACCACTAAGTCAAACATTGTTTTTTTTAAAATGCATTTCTTAGGAAGAGCTTACTTACCCTTTTATAATTGGTGAAGGAAATTTTATCTTATGATATCATACAATGGATAGTTTAACAACAGAAAGTTATTGCCATGTGTTTTTATAAATGCATTATATAATGCACTTTGGGAAAATTTTGACGATCAGGTGATTGTATTCAAGCATTAAAAGGAGTTTAAGCTTGAAGACTTCTGAGCATCCACAATGATATATATACATTAAGATATCAATGACACCACATCGACTTTCAGTTATTCTACAATTTCTGGGATTGAACCATGAATCAATCTTTTTGAAGGATCCATATTTTGATCAATGGTACCAAAATCACCGTGTATTAAAGAGTCGTCCAACAGCCGTGCCCTAGTGAGTCTACTTTAAACTCTCTTCTGATCAACTTTTATGCAATTAAATTTTGCTTTATTTGTAAGGCCTGTGGAAGTAAGAATTGTGAAGTCTAAAACTTCTGATGTCAGGTAGACAAGAATGCATCAACCCTGATATAGAGTCACTATAATTTATCCATTTTTAGCGATAATAGTCATTAGCGATAGATAATTATATCATACACATTGTTATGGGTTGAAATTTACCTGATGAATAACCAGATTCTCGTTAAAAAAGGAAAGTTTTATGAAACATTTTAAAAGTGCTGTAAAAGTAAGTGACTAAAGCATAAATGGATAGAAGAGTTAAAAGCCGGTATTACTAGTGTGGTTAAGCTTATATAAAATAAGTAATACAATCCTAATAGGCAATTAACCCTATTTTCTCCAAATAATCTAGAGTTCTTAAATATTAATTATGTTTCTTTCGTGAACTATCTGTCGGCTGCTAAACAGAAACAATATTAGATGTATCGAAACAACTATCCTTCTAATTGTGTTGCTTTACAGGTACTCATCTTACCTGAGGACTATTTTTATCGTTATCTACTATTTAAACCGATAGCGAACACCATTGCAATTCTCCACATTAGAGGTGATAGCGAAAACAATGAGCTTACGAACTGATGACCAGAGAGTTGATCACATAGCAATTGGCACAGAAAATTCTGGGAAGAAAGATCAAAATAGTGTTCTGTTATAATTGAAATACTCATTTACTAAAAAATAATTAATACTATAATATACGATAATTATATATAAAAATCTAAATTAGCGAAGATCATTCTGTTTAAAGGAAATGTCAAGAAAATATCTCATCCCACAAAAGAAAAATGACGACTTTTTAGCGTTTATTTTTCTATCCTTTAGTTCACAAAGTCTATTTAAATATAGGATTATTTTATGATAATTTAAGTTTGTTATATTAATATATATATATATTAGATTTCAGTAGAAAAAATAACTTTGCAGTTCATTTCCAATGTTAAAATATCACTTCATACTATACTATATGTTAAGCTATTCTACATCATTTATAAAGTATATTTAGATAATTTTTTTGCATTTAACAAATTCATCTGATATCATGAACTAAGCATTTTTATTAACTATTATTTTATTTTAACACATATTTAAATTCAGTATTTGTCCTCAACTGTTATTTTTGTTTTTATTCCTAATATAAAATACTACGTGCTTGTTTAACTTTATTATTCCATTTTGAAAAAATCTCGTTTTCAGCACACTATTTCTATTCAATCTTAGAATATAAAAACGATAATATTCGATGTTTTCATTTTTGTGTTAAAAACAGTATTTTATACAGCTTTTGAAATACAAAAGCCAGTATGTATTCAGTGCAAAAAATAAAAATATCTGAGTCTTGCTATTTTTCTGGCCGTATTCTCCGTTGGATCTCTTAAAGGCTTAAGGAACATTTTTCATTTTTTCCGAAATAAAATTCCTTGCTTGCATTATCATGTATGAAGTACATGTTTTTCATCCCATTGAAATAATATATCATTTCATTCTTTTGTTTAGTAAAGATGGAACTTTGAAGTCTATTGAATAGTGTCTCTTGGGGAACCCAAAAGATACTTCTATTATAAAAAAATGCATGCGTAATTTTATATATTTATCAACTGCAATTTAATATTGCAGTTAAAAGAAGATATTTTTTGAAAAATTTATAGAAGGCATTCTTAAATTATACAATCATTTTTTTAAAGTTTTGCAATCATTTAAAATTTTATATACTTGTTATACTTTTTAAATTTATGTTTTTATATAAAAAGTATTTCCATATATTTGTATAGGAAGCAAAAGACGAGTGTAATGTAGGAGTAATTTTTATATTATTAAGAGTTAAATTTAATTTTAAGCATCGCTTTAAATCAAGCTTTTAGATATTTTTAAAAATGAAAATCAATCTTTGAAATGAAAAGAATGTGCTTTTAATTTTACTAAGATTTTTGTCATATTCCTCTTATGTTTTAAGTATAAGTCAATGAAAGGATGAACTTCAGTAAATGTAAATTATGCAGCAATAGGCCTGCATATAAATTAATTTATGCTAAGTTAATTAGTTGAATGCTCATTCTTCTGATTTATAGTTCAATAGTCCGTTCAACCAACTTTCACCTTCAGCTTAAGTATTAGTGGTAATGAATTCATTTTAAAGTAAGTGTAGTTAAATTATACCTAGCGTGAAAAAATTATGACAAATTTAAAATATTTTGTGTTGATATAACTGAACAATTTTTTTCAGCTTTAAAATAAAATGAGGCTAACATTAGAAAATAACCCATATGAAAAACTCATAGGCCTATTAAAATTTTTGATGATCTTAAAATTTTATGTACTTTAATTCAGGATAGCTTGAAATGTAAATCAACTTTGTGACGGCTTTAGAAAATTTTTATTTAAATTGAATAGGAAGAATTTCCCATTAAAATCAAACTAAAAATATATCATTACATTTTGAATCGTTACATACTTCTATATTTATGTTGTTGATAGTGCTGACTGATGGCACTGAGTGGTTAGCGTTCCTGACTTCTGAGCTGTGGGACCTGGATTCGAATCCCGATTCGAATCCAGGTCCTGTTTTGGATGTTACTTTCTTTCTCTGTTGTCTCTGTGTTTCTCTGTCCTTTTTTATGTGATGATGTATGAATGTGGCCTTCTCTATAAACGCGTTTGTGGTAATATGGCGCAGGAGTAGCAGTTTCTGGCTTTGTTATGGTATAGAGATAGTCACCAATCTAGTCACCCAAGATGAAAATCATTGTATAGAAAGAAAATGCATATCAAAACTAATACGGGATTTAATATTTCTCTTCTGGGACGAGATGGTATAGACTCAAATGTAGTCATTTGTCGTTTCACTGCGGTTCAAAGTTAAATGTTTTTTAAAGCGCAAAAAAATGTCTTAAGCATTAAATGCTTCCTTTAGCAGAAATTGGCATATCATAATACCTTTATTTTATCAATATCTGCTAAAAAATTATGATAATTCTTTATTAATATAGTAACTAATTCTATAAAACTTCTGTCTAGGTAAAATAAGAATGTACTTGAATCCTGATAATTCAGCCATATCCACAAAATTGTTTGATCATCACTTGTTCGTGGAATAGTGTTTTATATTGAATCAAAAGTTTTACGAGTGTTTAGTCGATTATAGAGTTTCGACACGATAATGCTCGATTCCATGTTTTTTGCTCTTATGGTACCTTAAAAAAAACAAACATTTTTATTCAACCATAAGGAAAAGCTTGGAGGTGTTGAAAAATTGTATACTCAAGAAGAATTTGTGCCAAATTTAATGACTGACAGTGTCGTCATTAATATAGAATGCTTCATATAATCACTGAGTCTTGAATTTTACCCTTTCTCATTTTATATTTCCTGAAGAATTCCAAATTACATTGTCTTTAAAATGATTAATAAACAATCATTAAAAAGTGGAATATTTAAAGATACGTTAAAACAAATAGTTACATTTATATTTAAACGAGACACATACGTAAGAAAAAAAAGTATGAGTTTTTTTATTTTACTATTCCAGTAATTGAAACCTACTGAAATAGAATTGGTGTAGAAAATTTAAAAGTTGATAAATGGGTGGGATAGTTACTAAATCATGCAATTGCTTTCCTGAAACTTTGAAAATGATACATTTATGATTTTTTACATATTTTAGAGTGTCTATGGAAATTTATATAATGATTAAAAGCTCATAATTTTTAAACAAGTATTAATTTTTGAATCATATTTTTTAAAAATGTAATAAGTATATAATTGTTTTAAAATTGAAATTAAATATTATCAAATAAATATTTTTAACAAAACATGAACTAAAGTTAATCAATTAACAATATTTTTATTACATTTGTTGAAACTGTATCAAAATTTATAGCGATATCTTGCTAAGAATAAAGGATTATTTTCATTATTCTTTGGATTAGATTTCCTTAAATAAGCAAGTTTTACATTTTAAATTTAATATCATTAAAGTATGAGAAATATTTGATAATATTATTTTATGTTTAATCAAATACTTATTTAATATTTTCTAATATGGCTTAGTTTTTAGTGATTGTATATAAAATGCTTTATTATGTTTAGCAAAATTGTGTGTGTGTGTGCTAATATTTTAATATTTTTACATTGAATTCAAGAAAATATTTCTAGATATATTTCTTCTCTTTTAGGATATGCCTTATTAATAATTTTAAAAATTAATTTTCCTCTTACAAATGATGTATTTAATAAAATAAAAAAAAAGTATTGAAAAGTGTCAGAATATAAATTGTGTAATAATTATAAATGTTTGAGCTTTTACTGATATTGTATATGGAAAATAAAAAACATCATTTGTTTGAAATTCTTTATTTGAAAAAACAAAAAATGAAAAAAATATTTATATTCGAAATTATCTTTGCGCTTGCATGGCAATATCAATAATTCTAAACGCAATACATCGAGCTGCTTTTTTACCCAAAACATTATTATGGGCAATAATAAACTAAATGTAAAAAAAGAAATCTGTGACCCATCATTATTCTTCCAGATAGTTTTCTAGCATTTATTGTGATCTTGGGAAAGGATAGTAAATTACGATACTAAGAGGGGAAGGGCTGGAATATTATTGAAGATATAATGAATTTCCTTTTGACGCTAACTTTGCTTCTTTCAAAATGAATTTTCAAATTCATAAGAAGAAAAGTACATTTATGATTTATTTATTATGAAAAAATACTCCAGTAATATAATGTAATGTGGAATTTAAATTCATGTAAGAAAATAAATGGTTTCTGCTTTTATTGTGTATGACTAAATATGCATGAAATTATTTGATAAATATGAAAATTAATGAGCACATTTTAGACATAATAAATAAAATATAGTTAAATTTTTTTCGATAATAGTTGAAATTCCCTATTGTTCCGTTTCGTTTCATAAGAGGGTAGTTCTTTTTGCTAAATATACAAAATATTAATCGATAAATGATAAATTTTGTGTAAGTCCTTATTGTAATCTACGCATTAATGATGTAAAATTCAAAATCATATGAAATTGACAATTATAATACATAATTTGGTGTTCCATATATATAAATGATGGGAAGAAAGACTTAAATTTAAATTTATTATATAGATATTTTATTATATGAAAATATTAGCTTTCAATCATTTATAATTAAATTAATTTATGATTATTGAAGTGATTATTTGAAGTTACATTTAAAATAAATTAATCGATAGTAAAAGAACAGACATTGACAAGACAAAGAAATATATCCAGAAATCTACTAACAAAATAATAGGACAATTGGAAAAGATTTATTTAATTTATTTATAAATAGCAGAAAAAAACAAAGGTTAAACAAAATGAGTAATCTGGAAAAATCTGATTAAGTTTTATGCATTTTTCTAAAAATCCAGTAGTTTTATTCTCTTCTGTTACTTGATAAATTTTAATTCGATTTTTGGTGATTATAAAATAATTGTTAAAATATTATATATTTCCTCTAATTGCATTAAAAGCTATTTTTTGTACTTTTTCCTAGATCACTATAGATTGTTAAATAGAGCAACACGCGTGCCCAATCCATAACTATTAAATGAGATAATTTCAGAATAGAGTAGATTTCTATATTCACACTTCTTAAAAACATAAAATCTCATTAAGATTAATAATTGATATTATACAATTCTGAAAAAGTTTTGTTTCTTTTATGAAAAGAATATATATTATAAGTAGATTAATTAGTTTTCTATCTACTAACATATTTTAATGATCATTTCTTAAAATATTCTTTCACTTAAATTAAGCACAATTTATATTGATGCAGTAAAAAAGGCTTGTTTAAAAAATGCTATTAATATTCCATAACACTGAATTTGTTTTTGTTTGAATTAAAAAAATTGTAAAAAGTTCTTCCATCTTCTAAACTCGAAAAGATGACAATTGTTTTAGTGATTCTAATATGAAAAGAAGCAAATGACTTGATTCATTAATTAAAACAGAAACCAAAATTTGGAATGAAAACAATAAAATACAATTTAGATAAAAAATAAAAAAAATAAATTGAAAGTGTGCTGTAAAGAAAAATATTATTTGAAATTACTTGAAAAATTTGCGAACAGGAATTGGGAGGTTTCAATTTAAATTCATTGAAATGCAATTGACACCCAATAAAATTCTTTTATGTTTAAAACAGATAAGTTTTGACTATTTGAACAAAAAATAACTTTAAGTTTTTTTAATAAGTTTGACATATTATGTTTAAAGTTACATAATACATATAGTAATGTTCCTTTGTACTTATATTTAAGGTTAAGTTTTATGCATCTTTCAGATATAAAACCAATAATAAATAATCAGTTACTTTCATAAGTGAAAAAAAATATTTTTAAATAACTTTATTTTTCAGTAATTATTTTAGAGGTTGTTGTTACTAAAGACACTTGGACAAGCCAAGCTCCCTATGGATCGGCTATGCGAATTTAAGTCAATTGGGGACGTCTTTCGTTTAATCAGAGCACCATGAAGGTGAAAGTACGACTTTTGCTCTTCAAATCCTGCGATAGATGGCAGCACCAGAGGATTTATTTCGACAATTTTGGCATTGATCTGAAGGGAAAGTAAATATATCCAGACCATTGCACCCATGGTAACTGCTCAACGACCACCACAGGACTTTCGATTCCACAGATTTAACAAGCACGTATATTTTGAGGTACCTTGTAAATGGCAAACTTTAGTTTTATATAAACTACATTCAAATTATTACAAAAACAAAAATTATAATTAATTTCAGTTTTGTTTGATAAATATTCTATATAATGAAGGAATAAGTAGTCTATATAATACTTATTTATTAAAGACATGTAATAAATAAGTATTATATAGAATATTTATTCCTTCCTAATTTATAAAAAAAAATATTAAATATGATTTACATGTTTGATTAAAATCTTTCAAATTATAATTTACTTCTTCTACCATAAAAAGACAAAACCAAATTATAAGTAACAATTTTTATCGCGTGGATAACTGCTAAATATAAATTGTTAAGACGTTATAAAATTAATTTGTTGAATTTGTAATATTTTCTTGAACTTATGGCGTCACCTTCATTCTAAAATTTGTATTTAATAACCATTTAGAGGTATATTTCAGTATCTGGTAATTCTATAGTGGATTTTCAATAATCAAATGATTACTAATGCATATCATCATTAATGGTAAAAACATTTTACCATTAACTATTTAAACACTTAAGATAATGAATAAAAAATTGTATATAATAATCTATTTTAAAAGTTGATTTCATGGTACAAATTTATTAACAAATACCTTTTACAATGCTTTACAGATTTTATGCTGAAGTTTAAATAAGGAATTACGAAATGAAAAATAGCTTTAATAATTTAACATTTAAAATTTAGTTTCAATTTTAATTTTATTTAAAATTTAGTCTAATTTTAATTTTATTTAAATCTTTTATTTTAAAAATTTAGTTTAAATTTTAAATGTTAAATTATTAGAGCTATTTTTCATTTAGTAATTCCTTATTTCAACTTTAGCATAAAATCTGTAAAGAATTATAAAAGGTACTTGTTAATAAATTTGTACCATGAAATCAACTTTCAAAACAGATCATTATAACAAATTTGTTTTTAAAATTTAAAAAATATTTTAAAATTTGAAGACAAATTTCAGTTAAATTATTATTGATTATAGTATGTTCTTTTTATGAAATAATTTTATCATTGTTGTATTATTGAGATTTAAAAATTAACAACATTTTACTTAAGTTTAGAATTTTGTTTTTATATCAATAATAATCGAGTTACTAACGGAAAAAAATATTACGAATTTAATAACATTGTTAAATATGTATGAAAATACAATACAAAATATTTGAATTTTTCCATTTTTTAGAAAATGTTGAACACTGATATTAATAGAGCAAATTCCGTAAGAAAATAAATTATCTTGAGTTTTCAGGAAAAGAATTATTTAAATAATTTCTCAAAATTAATCAAAAAAAGAGAAATTTCTATTCTGCAAGCAATTTGGAAAAACTACAGGAGAAATCGATGAAAGTTTTCAAGAATGATAATAAGCTTGGAATGCTTAAGAAATTTGAAAATTTAAAAAATAATGACTTATGGATTTTTTTGCGAATTTTGTTGAGTCCATTTTATACTTTACCTGTGGGGCTATATGTAGGAAGGAAAAGACTCTCCAAAAAATTTTTTTTTAGCTTAGACTCATAAATAAAAATGCTACATCAAGAAAATTGGAAAATAGTTAAGAAGCAACAAAGAGGATTACATTTGTTCACAGTAACAGTCAACACATCAGAAACTATATATAGAAAAGGTTGCCGCAGAAGGCTTAAAATATGTTTCATTTATAGATTTGGGGTATTTTTTTAATTTTTTTTTACATTAAAAATATCGAACTAAGAGAGAATTTAAATTGTATGATAAGAAGATAAGAGAAGATTATTTCTGAAGCTATATAAGATAGTTTAGTATAGTTTATAAATGAAGATAAATCTTAGCACCAATTTTTTAGTAAATATCATTGAATTATATTATATAAAACTTATAAGTAAAATTTTTTCAATGAAATATTTGCAAAGAATTAACTTATTTTAGTTTTAATATTGGCTTATATGAAAGCTAATATTTATGGTGTAATGGATAGCATATATACGTAATGTACCTCAATTAAAATACTCTAAAATTAAAAACATACTTCAGAAGCCTTTACTATAAATAAAATCCAATTTGAAATTGCATTTTTTTTGTTGATCGAGGAAATAGTCTTTTCAAACAGAAGTTTTTTGTAATATAGAAACATTAATTAGTTCTAGAACATTATAAAATAATCTATTTATAGAAGTTATACTTATTTACAATGCTGATAATAATATGAAAGTAAATTAAAATTATATATATATATATATACATATGTGTGTGTATTTTGAGTTAAATAATATAATACTGCAAAAAATAAAAATAAATTTTCCTAAATATTAATTTTTTACATTTTTAATGAACTAATTTTATGTAAACAATATTTTAGTAAATAATTTCGAATTGCATAAATTTACTTATCATTTTTTTCCATTGTTTTTAACATATTTTTTTTCCAATTAGATTAGATTAATGTTGAGAAATTCCATTATAAAAAGGAAAAAAAAAATACTAGATTGATGTATTCTTCTATCCATAAAATTCTTTTTATACCTCTGAAATTTAGTCAACATTTTACATTAACTATTTGGATTGATTTAACAAGGTTACATTACTGTGAACTGAATTTCGACTAATGAAATATGTTCTAAGCTTCTGTTTATTTATTCTGATCATTTTTAAATTTATTGAAGATAAATCGTAAAAAGAAGGTTTTAATGCTATATATTTTTGCTTAAAAAATAGGATTGTGCATTTTACTGGAAATAATCTCCATTAAATATTTTGAAAAATAAAAAAAAATTTTTTTCTTTATTTATTAGTTATGCATAGGATTTACTCAAATATGCGTGAAAATATCATGAACTAAAAGATAGTGACGTATTGCTTATTAATATTGTTAGATGTTCTCCTGCTTGTAAATTCATAATTAAATCTAAATAAAGGAGGATTAAAATATATTTTAATGCAGTTTATTAGAATCATGTAATTTTATAGCTTGTTTGTTTTAATTTTATGTAACAAAATCAAAAATGTGAAAGAAAGTTTACTTAATAAAAGCATATTTTTAAACCAATCCTTGAAAGTATTGGTTTTGAAAGGTTCTCTTCTTATAAATATTATTATATAAATTAAAAATATACTTGATTGTATTAATGCATTAAAAGGAAAATTTTAAAAAAGCTTTTAATGAACTTTTTATATCACCATTTTAAATCTAGAAGTATTATATTTAAATTCCCTTAAATATTTATGAAAACGAAGTTTTAAAACATGAAATGGAAAAAAATATAATCTAAAATTGGTGATCCCCTAAATACACAAATTCACAAATTAAATCATTTTTTTTATTTATAGTTTTTTGTTGAAAAATATAAATCCATGTTTTAAATAAAGTTTAATTTCATAATATTTATAAAATTTATGAAATCAAATCAGAATTTCTAACTTCACAGAATTTATTGGACATTTTCGTATTGGACATTTTGATATATTTAACTATTTTTTGCCCTATGAGCAAATGCAGCCAAATAAATCGATGTTTAATCTGATATCTAATATATCTATTTATATCTAATATCATCAAAAGTCACATTTTTCATTGATTAAAAGGTATGATTACAATTGTCACCAAATAATTTATACCGATTGTAATTTTGATTTGACTTTATAATTAATTTATGGTAAGTTGGATAAAATGCATTTCCTTATAATCTGGTATAAAAACTGCTATTTTGATTGGCTTCAAGCCGCTCCATTTTTAAGCAAAAAATCTGTAATTCCTAAATGAATTATTGGAACTAAATCGCTGTCAGATGTTTGATTCTAGATGAGTTAAAATATATTCATTGGAAACTTATTAAATAATATCCTTTACGTACTAATGTTTTTAATCCAAACCTTGAAAGTGCTTATTACATTAAAGCTTATATTGAAATGAACAGTTTCAGAGGGTAAATCACCCAACCATGGATTCTATTAAAATCTTGAGAAAAGTACGTATTAGAATCTTTAAAATGTCATAACTTTTAATGGGATAATTGATTTTAAATATGCATTAGAAATGTAAGTTAGAGAGTGCTTATCAATTACATTTGATATTATTATGTTCCAAACTTTTAATTAATAAATTTTTCAGCTAATAGAATTTTTAAATAAATTTACCTTTAATTTAAATATGAATTTTAAAAAGAAGTATGCCTCAAACTGTAGACAGCAACTTATTTAAGAAAAAATTCTTTGTATTTAATCTATGAATAAACAAAAAGTAAAATGCTTTCCTAAAATGGGTTGCGAAAAATTATTTTAACTATTATATGGCTCATTTTTTAGTTGTCTGTGATTTGTCTCTTGCGTTAAATAAATTTTTGAGCATTTATATAAGAATAAATTATAATGTGAATTTAAAAACAAAGAAATTTATAATATCTACTAAAAGTAGGCTGAAAAATTAATTTCAAATGCTGAATACATTATCCTTCTCAATGCCAGAAATTCATTGAAAACGTTTTTGAAAAAATAAAATAATTTTAGATCATTGTAGAAAAACCATTAAAATTCTAATTTTTATTCCACTGATCAATACCACTGTGTTACGTTTCTAAGGCTTTAATAGATTTAAATTCCTTTCTTTCATTAAAGTTACTGAAGTTCCAAAATCTATGTAAAATGTTATTTACATTAAATATTATTTGAATGTAATGTAAATATAATGTGAATAGAAATGTAAATTTTTATACGGATTTCTAGTTCTCTTCCATAATTATGTAAGACCTTCAGTATTAAAGCATTTTGTTAAGCATCGATTACTTATCTGAAGGTTGATAAGAAGGATAAGGAATAAGTGATAAATAATACAATATAAGTTTTAAATAACTTCTCTTTCTTAGCATTTTGCTTCTTTTTATTTATCTATATTTTAAATGTATCAAGCATACTCTAATTTTCAGCTAAGAGATTTAAAATTGATTATTACTCTACAGATATTTAACTAGCATATTTTTGTTAACTTTTGTAATCTCGCTCAATTTTTACATTTGAAAAACGTTTCTATATTAACATTTTATTAGTTATGACTGTTTTTTTCTCAAGGAATATAATATTTTTTCTTTTTAGAATTATTTTCTTACACTTTTTGTTTATAATATAATACTTTTATAAATTTGGATTTGCAGAAAAGGAAGCTCCATGTGTTTGTTTGTAACAAGGACATGAATAATAAAAATTTAAAATTAAAACGAGAAGTTTATTTAAATACTTGTAAGGTGGGGAATTCTAGTCTTCATTTTGCTGCTAAGGAAAACCCTATTTAGAATTTAATAGTTGCTGTAATGATATCATACAGATTGGTTTCAGGCCTTGAAGCGTTTTCGTGATCAAAACTGCATTTTTGCTCAACGCAGTTTTATTATTCTAATAATTGACCAATAGGAGTAAAATTGTCTTTACCAATAAGAAAAGTATTTGATATACAATTTTTTAACATATTCTTAAGAGAATGATTTAAAATATTTTATGACCAGTACATTTCATATTGTTAAAGACAAATTTACTCCTGTCAGTCAATCGCTTGAATGATCATATGAGATATAATTTTGCAAGATTTAAGTCACAGATGAATTTTAATTTATTACAATCAAAGGAACAAAACGTAATTATCTAGTTTGACTCTTAAATTTGATCAAAATATAAGAGTAGCATTTCATGTTTGGAAATAAAATAACGCATTGAATTATATAAAAGAAATAAGTTTTGGGACTAACTAAAACTGATAAAATTTTTTCAAAATGTTGAATTTCGTTACAAAAGTGCTTATGTTGACGGAAACAGATACATTTTAATATCTCAGAAAGATCATATTCCTGCATTGTGGCGAATTTATCAATATTTTTATATATCATGCTAATATACTCTTTCGCAATGGCTTACATACTAGAGTATTTGGCTTCAAAGAATAGTTTTTTTGTTTCTGATCATACTCAGTTGCGATAAAAGATAAATTAAGACACATACACAAGGAACATCTAGCAGCCACAAATGTGCAACATCTTATTTTTAAAAACCACAATATTTTTTCCATGCATGACCAAGCTATCAATATACATTTTCCTACAAATAAAATTGCTTGAATTCAGACATTTCGTTACAGAAATATATGAAATAGGTTTAAACTATTGCATTATATATGTGATCTATAGTTTTGTTTATATACTGAAATGCTTGTGGGATTAATTTAGAAAACTAGTTTATAAGACAATGATTTTATTATTTAAATTACTTATTTTAATATTTTGAAATGAGAAATGCTTTCATAAATATAATAAAAACTTTCCAGTTGAAACCAGTTTGATTTTTCTTAGTTCTGTCTAAATATTTATGCTATAAGAGTTCTCATTCCTTATACATATACTTACCATTCTGTGGTTAAATTGGTTTTACTTTATAATGAATGGTTTTAATGTCTTTAATTTTGAATGAATATAAATAATTTTTTATGTAATTAAATGCTTAAAAGTAAATGCATAAATAAAATCCACGTCAAAATGTTCCTCTTTCACTAATCATTTTTGGTAGAAAGATTGAAGTTGACTCACTACTCAGACGTAGACTTCATCTTTCGTCAAAAATAAGAATAAATATTTTAATAACATATAAAATTTCTCTTAAAGACATCATGAATTAACTCAATATAATCGATAAAATTATATCATGATAACTACTAATTTCAGAAATATAAATGTCCGGAAATAATTGTAATTAAATTTAAATTAAATGTATTTATTAGCACAAGCATGCAGAAACAACTGATGAAAATAAATCCCTTAAAATGAAAATGAATCACTTATAATGTATGTAACGGAAATGCTGAAAATCTGTAGAAAGAAAGATAATAACAAACACTAAGGAATGTCTGTTTGGACATGATACTTATAAATAGTGGGAATCTATAGTATGTGATAATAATATGTAAGCTCATGCCTTCAGAAATCAAATAGGTATTTGATTAAAGAGCGAGAGGGTTTTTCATATAAGATAAGTGGTCATTCTCTTCCAATTATTATCTTTGAAACATGGGACGTGACATTTATGCAAAATATGCATAGTTATATCACAAATATTTTCAGTTGAAAAATGATTCGATGAGTCAAATAGTTTTCCAGAAACATCTAGATAACTTACAAAATTATTGGCTGAGTATACTTTGGCATTATGTTACTAATAAAAATTCCATTAAGGATGCCCTGTTGTCATATGATAAGTGCAAAGGAGAAAAAAAAAGAAAAGTTAAAAAAGACAAGTCAAATGGGACCAAAGGCATGAGCACTGCCCTGGTCACATCTTCAGTTTTTTCGGTAAGATTTAGTGTTATTGTAGGGCACAGATCAGATTTGTATCGTTTAGCCATTAGTGTTATTGGATGGCGAATATTATATTTGTATCGTTTAGCCATTAGTGTTATTGGATGGCGAACATTATATTTGCATAGTTGAGTCATTAGTGTTATTGGATGACACATGTCATGTTTGTATAGTTCAGCCGTTATACGGCAAGTAATTAGACTAGTGCAGATTTACAAGCGAAATACCACGTTATCCTTGAGATACATCTATAGATTTGATGCCGAATTGTACTTGTCAACGTTGTAACAAAAATCGAACAAAAACTACTTAAAAAACTGAATAATATAAAATCACAACATCATACTTCTCCACTAATCTGTGCCTCTGTCTGACAAAATTTGCAGTTTGAGACGATTACCATTTGATTCAATGACAAACTTCTTATGCTTAAGTTCTTAAAATTCCAGTTTTTGAATAAAAATCCAACTTTATATAAAATCATCCATCAAGATTATTTTAGATTTGCGAAAATATTCGACACAAGCGGTCTATGGATACAACGGAACAAACCTGTTAATGTATCACTTCACACGAAATAAAGTCATTTTAGTAGCATAGCTATGATTTATAACATCATACTTTCCTCTTTAAAACTGATTATTTTTGTGACACAACTAGTGTATAGTAAATAACTATAGATGTGGCTCTTTACTCACTGTAACTTTCACGACAGTTCGAGGTACCCACCAACATGCCTTTTTTAGTCCGATCATCATATACCTAGTATATCCACCTGTTTGCTGAAATGTTTAATTCGCATGAACTACTACACCATGATACAATCGAAGCCTGTTTTATTCTAAACTGAAGCATATGCAGTTCACAGCCAAAATTGGCAGATACATTAGATACTAATTCTACCATCATTCATATTCCACAAGAGGTTGTAGTTTCAATAATTTGATTTTTGTATAATGTGTTATTTGACAAAAATAGGAAAACAAATTTTGCAGTGTCTTTCAAGTTGTTGTAGTTTTCATAGTCAGCAATATATTTTCGATGCCACATAAAAAGTATAACAATTAAAATATGTTCTTTTCCTCTTTAATGTTTCATTGCTTGTAAACGAAAATACTTTTCATCTTGAAATAATTTATGTTTGATAATCGAATCAGTTCTTTAGGACCAAATATTTTTGTTACTCAAGATGTCAAAATATATCTTGGCATCGCATATACGCGATATTGTGTATGATTAAAAGATTTTTGATCCATTAGCAACTTCCTTTTCTTATCAGCATCAGTTATATTATATTAAAAAAATTGATAAAGCAACATTAAATTATTTGATAAGTCTGAACAATTGATATTTTAAACTTTAATAAATAACACGCTTATATTAATCATTGCACAAAATTGTTTGCAAGTGCCTCATAAATTAGTTTGCATATATCATTAATTTTTTGGGTTATACAATTCCTAATTGCTATTAAATTATAAAATATTTATTTGCTAAAAATAAGAATTCAATTAGAAATTTTTTTTTATTAAATAAGAAAATATCTTAAAATGCTAAAAACTTAAAAGATTAAAAAGGCATTTTAACACAACTCAAACTTCGACATCACAGCCATTATAATATAGCAATTGTATAAAGTAAATATTGTTTGTTCTACACAATCTAATTCATGGCAACTTAAGAATTAGAAACTAAAATTGATTTTAAATACCAATATGATTTCTCTTTATAATTTAAAATTTTTATTTTATGCATGTTCTTCTGGGAATAATGTAAAAGTACTAGGAACGTTATGTGAGCCAGCATTATTAAACTATTTATACTGAAAAAAAGATGCTTTTATTTTGTACCTATTTATATTTTTATATCTTTAACTTATAAAAGCTTTTATACTTACTTAATAAAATATAATAGCTTAATTTCTTTAATATTCTTCAGTAGTAAAAGTTTCATATGATTTACTAAAAATAAAAAATAAATTGATTATTGAGATTTAATCCTATTAAGTCTTGCATATTTTATTGTGTAAAAGGATTTTTTAATTTATGTGTTTAAAGAGTAAAACTAAATAGGCTTTTTATTTGTCAAGAGGCCTCCAAAAACCAAATCTGAGAAAATTAAATGTATTTTTTAATACTGGATAAAAATATTCAAATTTTTGCATAAGAAAGAAAATAATCTTTCATCAAATTAAAAACTTTCCAAAGTTTATGCTTATACTTTCTTATTTTTTAGTACACAAACAATTTCCCCGTGTATCATAAATATACAGTCCGGTGCTTACAGCAGTAAGTTAACTAAAAAATTAGATATACGTATAACGCCTATTTTTATTTGGACTTTACAAAAAATAAGCCATATCATTCCGAATAATTTCAGTTTCTTCTATTAGCATAATCTATCTAGTACCATCAAATGTAGGGCTTAAGAAAATCAAATGTTTCATACCTTAAGGTATATTCTTTAACATTACAAATATTATTTGACTTTAGATTGAAACGAAATTTATAATTTACAAAGTTACTGTTACCAGATAAGTACTAAAAAGTATTAAAACTAAATGTAAGGAAAGAGATTCAGAATTCAGTCTATAATAAACAGAAGGAAAGAACTTTAATGACGTCCGAAATTATTCTACACATTTTTTATTATGAAATTTTGCAAAATTTTTTAGAATGTTTGTAGATAGTAAAAATAACTAATGTGACTTTATACATCATTACTTGGGCTAAGAGAATATACAGAATTTATATAAAAAATAAAATATTGTTTACATATATGGAATAATTGAATGTGAATCATTTTATCAAAATTGAAATTCAAATGTGACATTCATAATTTTTTAGCTCAAGCTATTCATTTGAAAGCGATTTCCATTAATTACCTTATAAAATCCAATTGTATATGAAGCTTGAGGCTGTATTTAAAATATATTTCATAATTTAAAAATATATTTAGTTTTTTTTATTTAATGTAACAAATTTTAAAATTATGATCTGTTATTAATAATAGCTTAACGAGATAAAAATATAAGATCTCTAACAAGAAATGCATAAATTCTTGGAATATATATAATTCCTTTTATATCATTAAAAATATTTTTTTCATTGAAGAAAAAAATATTATTTATTACATAAAATATATTTGTGAAAAAATATTATTTTTTCTTAAATCATCAAATATAATTTTCTACTAAAATTACTCATTTTTTATGGTATTATAATTATGAACAATCTTGAACTTCATAAGATTTTTTTAATTACATAGTATATAAACTATTGAGAAATCTATAGAAATGAATGAGGATTGCTGTTTTTTTGAATTTAGATTCAATAATAATAATTCAAATATTTAGATGAATAAAATAGAACATTTCTAATAGTAGTGACATCTACATTATACTACTTAATTAACTGATAAATTAAAAATAAATGAAACATACTGTTTTTAAAACATAAACACTTTATCATAACATTTTTAGTAAACCACCATTTATTCATGGAATAATTCTTCTATATTCACTGCAAATTCCTTTGATTAAAGCAACCGAAGCAACTATTTTGAAAGACACTTTCTTGTCTCTATCTTTGTTCTTTTTCACAATCAAAGCTGCATTTTGTGCGGAAATGAGTTAAACATTTATTGATCCTGCGTATAAAATGTTGAGATTTTCTCGTTCGTTCACAGCTAGATTTAGATCTTTGGAATAGATTTAGGTCTCGCGTGCTTCAACATTTAATGAATTTGCAAAAATAGAGTAGAAACGTTAGATTTATCAAATAAGGGACTATAAATGGTTTATCACGCAACTTTTTGAATAAAGTATTTAATCTCCACGTGTTATCAATCGATATTTCTGTAGAAAATAGTATTTCGATTTATTTGTATCATTTGAAAATTGTGTATTAATAAGAATCATACTTCGTATTAGCTAATGATTGGGTATTTTGCTGTTTAATTCTACGAACTAGGAAATAAGGAAACGTATATTTATTGAAATATGAAAAATAAATTTTGTTGCCTTTGTCCTCATGGTCTAGCCACAGTCTAAGCAAAGTCCACCAGCCCATAAACCTCCAAAAAAGAAGACAAGAAGAGACAAAAGGAGTATAATGAGACAGTATAAACGAGCATGTGCATAAAGAAAAAAAATTGTAAAAGAGTTTTCTATTTTTATATAGTACATATTTTGATACAGATATTTGTCACTTAACGCAATAAATGAAAGATATTTTCACATTTGTATTTAGGTATGGAAGGAAAATACAGAGTTTGCTTAATTTTTTATCTCCTATGGGAATGAAAATAAATGATAAAGTGAATTTGTTTCATGAATAAAGTTCTCACATAAAAGCAAATTATTTTTTTGTCATAATGCACGTGTATATAGGTGTATGTATAGTCACAATACTTTAGTACATTTTGTTCTTTATATGAAATGAAAAAAAAAATTGTGTAGTAAGGAAAATCCCTTAAATTTGCAGCAAATATTCTTATTGTAATTAATTTTTTGGTTACTTTCTACAGCAACATGTGTTATTGCCAGTCAATTACTTGTGGTAAATCAATTAGTTATATTAATCATAACATAATTATTGTTACCATTTTACTTATATACATGAAATTGAAAGAAAAAAAAAAGGTGAAATCCTTGTTGGTATAATAAAAATTCTTGTCACTTGCTACATTTCCTCTTTTAACCTCCAAATGTTTGTTTTGAATCTATAACACTTAATTGATAGTTAATTGGTTAAAGTATGACTTGTATATTTAAGTAAAGTAGATCATTTTAAAAGTACGATAAAACTTTTTTTATTCCTGAATTCTGAAAATAAGTTATGCGCAATTTAGCATATTTAAAACATGGTTGTGAAAAATTCATTTTACACATTAATATGTAATCCATTATTCTCAACAATAAATAAAAAATTAAATGGACATCTCTTTTTCGATTTTAAGATTTGATATTTCCTTGTATGGCTGGTTTCCTTGTATTACCAATTGAATTTTTAATTATTGTGGTCAAAGAATATCTTCATTTAACCAATTATCTAAACATAAAACATTACAATACCTTTCTGGTGCAAAAATCTTAAAAATACAGTGTTCAAATTTTTCTATTACAAGTCAAGTATTCAAAGTTCTTAAAATTTTTAAACTAACTGATTTATAAATACATTTTGATAAAGATGGATTAAATTTCATTAATATTTGATTTTATCCAATGAGTTTTAATGCAGCAGATTTTGATATATTATTAAATGGATAAATTCTATAACTGAAGATTAGTAAGATGCTGTCTTTTATGTAAAATAATGTATTTTTAGTGCAGGGAAACTAATCTCAATATTTTAGTAAATAAAATTTTATATATCATGACAAATGTGAGCCCCTTTCAATCAAATTGATTATTTTCAATTTGATTGACATGTTGCTTATTTATTTATGAATTTTAATTCATTTAATTTTACACTAAACAAGGGATATAGCAACTGTAAAATGATCAAATAATGTGTACCAACAAAAGTAAGAAAAAAAAAACCTATTCAAATAGATTTAGATCATGGAAGTTGCAATGAATCATAGAACTCGTTGCAATCATGGAGTTTTAAATTAAGGACTAAAATTGTGCGATTATTTGCATACTGTAAGCCTCTTTGATCAAATTATGAATAAGTTTTAAAAAATAAATAAATAAAAGTAAGAGAACATTGTCAATAAACTGTCAAAATTGAAGAAATTATGTGAATTGAGAGTGGCATATTTAGAAATGAATGCAGCAAAAATCTAACAAAATTAAAAGCAAATACAGAAAATAAGTGCATTAATTGAATTTCAATAAATATAAAGTTATTAGTGAATTTAAAGTAAAAAATATGTTTATAATCGTACTTTTATTTTGTTTCAAAGTAACAAACCATGGTTTTTATATTTTTAACTCGTAGTATTTTTTTTTAAAAAAATATATCTTATAATGAAAAAGGAAAGTAAATCACTGATTTGAATTGTTGATATTGATTCTCGATCAACGTTGTATAAGTATTCACGGAAGGAAAAAATAATGATTCTGAATTTTAAAATTAATACTATGAATGAAAAAAAAAAGAATTTGATGATGCACCTAGAATTAAAAGCAAGGAAAAAAAGAGTACTCGTTTTCTAAAGCACATTTAAGAAATTATTGATGAATCAAATAAATTCTTCACACTTTAGAAACTCACTGGTATATCTATTTGCCTAATCGTAGAATTTGTTTTTAGAAAAAACGTCTAAATGACTACTCAGAACATAGTAACTGAAACATTTCTTTTTAAAATAAATTATTTAAATTAATTAAAAGCTAAGTTTTTCTACAAATTTTGAAGTTTTTCCTGAGTTTTAGACATTAGTTTTGTTTCATATCGTTTTATTAACTCCTGCTAAGTATTATATGTTAAGTGATTTTAAATATTTGTCTTATGTTTTGATGATCTAGTAAAGTTTATTTTGGAATTGTAGTAAATATATTGAAGTTTTGCAATTTTTTCATAATTCAATGGATATATATTTTCAAAAGAATACATTTGAATTACATTACGTTACTATTGTTTAGCACATATATATTATAACATATACTCTTATGACAAATATTTTAGTCCAGTCTTTTACTAATAATGTGTTATTTATTTTCTTTTAACTTTAAGCTTTCTTCTTCTTCATTGTGAAGTTAATGTAGATTAATATCACACACACATAACGTGTTCCAATTAGGAAGAGATAATAATTCTTAAAATAATGATTAAATATTTATCATTTTTATTTCAGGTTTCATTCCTTGCGTAGCATTATTACTACGTTTAAGCTTTTAAGCAGAAAGTCTTACGCACATTTTCTTGTAAAATTTTAAATAGATATCATAATTTTTTTTCAAAACTCGGAACGAAGAAATATTTGCCGTTTTAAAACGGAAACATATTCTTGCTTTCAAGACAAGCAAATATAACTTCTGAATTTTGAAATGTTTCTTTACATATCTTCCATTTTTCTTTTTAAATTTTGAAAGTAAGAACTTTTTATATTTTTAATATCTCTGGAAAACGTTTCTCATACTTTCAAAATACAGAATAGTTTATAGACTAGAAATCAAAGAAATAAGCTAATTTTTATCTCATTTTGAAAATGTACTTCATTGTTCAATGTTTATTATTAAATTTTCATTTATTTAAAGCTAAAATTAAGCTGTTATAAAAATAATATTTTGTTTAATAATTAATATTTGTATTCCACAATGTATGAATTCTTTTAGTAATCGTGAATGAAAGAAATGGAATAGAGATGCATGAAGTATCAAAATTACACTAATAGTTTTAGAAAATATCAGTTGAAAATATTGCTTTCCCATTATTAGTTTGATTTATGGTTAAATATTAATATCATATTTAGTGCTATTAATTAAAATCTATCACTAAAGATGTTTTAGTTTAAAAAAATATCCATGCATATTATTTCAACTAAAACTTAATGAAAAATATGCCTAGACTACTAAAAATAAAGCTAATTGACAAGTTTGCTGCCCGTACAAATTCTCGGCTATAACATGATTTTTGAAACTCATTTAAAAAAATGACTGTGAAAAAGTATATCTTTTGGTTTATGCGAAAATATAGTAACGATTTTAGTAGAAATAAAAACTGTTACAAGAGAGATAAAAATGCAAAATATGGAATGCTTTTTATAACATGGTGTGTAAATTTTAGGAATTAATATTATTTGTTTTTAATTTTCACACAATTGGTTTATAAGAATGTTATTTTGCTTTACAATGTTTATGTACGTTGTGAATTTAAAATAAGCGTTGCTGGTAAAGAAAGATACAGTCCTTTTAACATACGTTTAATTCATCACATTTGACGCAACATAAAAAAGTAAGTACATCTTTTTATATTAAATTTAAATTATACTTAAATTTGAAAGCTAAGAAATAGATTAAATGTGCGAAAAATAATAATTATTTTTTATTTATTTCCTTATTATTTATGTTTTTTACATATTTGAATTATTTTTCATATTCTGCTTGAACAGTTAAGGTAAAATATCTGGTCCAATTACAAATAATTAAACTTTTCTTGTGTCTATAGTTGTCTGCAAACAATATGTAAAAAAATTTAGAAAAACATTTGTCAATTACTCTGAGTACAAATTAATTACTCGTACCGAAATATGTCACATTATTACAATTATTATTTAGTTATTTCCTCGTAAAGAAGAAGATGTAAGCCAAAAATTAAAGAGCATTAAAAGTAAAATTCATATGTAATAACTGCCAGCCAACTTGTCTAGTGCTCAGCGTGCCTGACTACGGATAGGTAGGTCCTAGGTTCGAATTCCGGTTCAGGCATGGATGTAATTTCTCTTTTTCTATCCCGTCTTTGTCCTTACCTTGTGTGTGAATGAGGTGTGAATGGTTGCTTACCCTATAAACGGGTCCCTATGGCATGTGTGTGTACTGAAGAAGTCGGACTCCACACCAAATACGGTTCAGTTGGAAATGAGGATCAGCGCACCCCAATTTGCCAGCCTCGCTGGCACACGGGAACAATAACGTATGTAATAACTAGGCAGAAATATTTTTATGAAGTTTAAGATTATATTTGTCACGAGGCTTAATCCGGATTTTTGAAATACATTATAAAATAATTGAAATATTTCGCGTATTTTTCATATAAATAATGCAAACATGCAGATGAAATGTAATGTATTGAGTTAAAATAGAGTGTGTTTTTTTTACGGCATTTTTAAATAAGAAATATTATGGAAACTAATTAAAAGATTGTGCATTTTAATAAAATTATTTTCAGGAGAAACAAACAATAATTTTTGGCATAAAAATTGCAACGTTTTACATAACTAACTGAATAAAATGCTTTTGTTGTTAATAATTATATTACAGTTTTATATATTTTTATTTTATGAAAAAAAAAGATTCAAATATTAGTTTATTTAATGAATTATCTGGAAATAATTACTTCTCGGCATTATTTTACCTTTTAAATACATTAAATTTTATCACAACATTTGCAGAGATTTTAATCACTAGCTTAGAAATTAATTTAAGGCAATATTTTTCAATATATCCTTCAGTAAAATATGAATCTTATGATCATATAATATATTATCTTCGTAAATTAGATAGTTTTATATTGCGTTTTTCGTCATAAAATTTTATTACACTCATTATTTTTTATGATTGAAACATACCACAAAAATCTTTAGCATTGTATTATTTATGAATGTATATATTGTAGAGTTTACGTTTATTTCTTTCGATAACTGAAAAACTTATCAATGCAATTTTTTCAGTTAAGTGAGACAAGACAGAAAGATTTGATGTTAAACTAGTATTTGATGTTAAATGATTTATAATGCTTATTACCAATCACATTTAGAAGATGTTTTCTTTCAAGTGTTCAGACGAAACTGAAAGAATGTTGTGATTTTATATTTGTGCTTAAAATTGCTGCATTCTTTTTAATAGATTGCATTTGGATTTGTGGTACTATATTTATAAATTTATATTTATAATGATGTTTTCACATACTACTTAAATATTTAAAATTAAATAGAAAAGTTCAATTTTTTTAAAGTGAATTGCTGTGTTTTGAATATTAAAACGAGGTGTGTATAGTTTATGTCTCTGTAAGCAGCCGTTGTAAAGTTTGGGCTTTAAAAATAATACATAGCATCATTACTTCTTAGAAAATATGCTCACATTGTTTTTGCTAAAAATGTGCAGTAATGAACTTTTGTATATATATATATATATATATATATATATATATATATATATATATATATATATATATATATATATATATATATATATATATATATATATATGAATGAACTAATTAACCGATAAATATACTTCTTTTTGAACTAATCGCAACCAATGTCTAACTGTTAATATTTGTTCTTTATATTTACTAATTCATATTTTTGGTAGTTCCAACATATCAATCAATATAATGTAAAATTTCTTTTAATAACATAAAAAAAGTTTTAATTCCATAGAGACAAATCAGAGTCGAAAAACAAAATACACAATTCCATGAAGACTCTCCAAATAACATTACAACATAGCATACAATCCTGGAAGAAGAAATGCGAAAATTGATTTACTGGTATTTTATTTTTAAAGTTCTTTTTTTTAAATTGGATCCACAATTAAAGCTCAATATTTATTTTTTATAACTAAGCTTGATTAAAAATTAAATCACATTTATTTTTTTCATCATTGTTTTATTCAAATTTATTTATTACTCGTGTTATATCGCATTCCAAAACCAAGTTTTATTATGAAGATAAGGAATACAATTAAGCAAGGACATTTCTGCGATACATAACTGCCCTTATCTTCTCGGGCATCTTTTCTTTTTAGGAATTCCATTCCCGCTTTAGCAATTTTCGAGGTCCCATTGTCCCTCTTGCTCATCTTTGTTATCAAGATAATCGCCCTGGTGGTTCCTCGTCTCTCCAGTGCAGCAAGCAAGATTGAACTGTCATTTCAAGAATTCTCAGTGGTCATCCAAAATCTGTGACTTATAAAAATGAAGTAAGGGTTTCTCCACATTTACTAAGGGCATTAATCGTTTGGTTATGCCTGATCATATTATGGACTGCCTTTATTCCACTACAGAGGAGCTCTATGAGGATCCATTATACAATTTTGATATGCTCAGATATGTTCTGCTTGCACGAATGGAATTTATGAACTTCTAAGCTGACGGCCAATCTTTTATTTATGAGCAGAAATTCTCAAATCAGCTAAAACAAAATAATTCATCGGATAAACAAAATAAGGATTTTTCACCCATAAATTAAAAAAAAATTATGTTTCTGATTAAGATGAACAGCTTACCTGTTAAGATCGAATTAAAACTTTATTTATCCTTACTGTAAATAAATAGTTCTCACAGTTTCCAAAGTCATTATTTGCTAGGATTGGAAACTTAATTACATTTTTTATTTAATTCAAAAGTGGAATAATAACATTATAAAATCTCAATTTCAATGAGGAATATTTTTATACAAAAATTGTTCCTTTTAAAAGAGATTAATAAAATTTTAATCATATTAAAGATATTAGAATTCATTTATAATTTGTGCATATTTCCATTTTCGTTCTAAATTTCAAACCCAAGCAAAGATGTAGGTGTTGATATATATCCCTTTAATTCTGTATTCTTTAGTCCAAAACTATACAACATTAAACAAATGATATGTCCCGTTCTTAAATTTTGCAAGAATAACTTTAATAGGAATTTTTTCCAATATACGTATGCATTCACTAATATTTAAAAAAATAAAGAAGGTCTTTTTCTGGCATCTAATATAATCTTACAAATTTATTTACTTTCCTGGTATCTAATACGATTCCCACCCTGGGTATGGATATTTGTAGTGGTTCGGAATTCACTTTAAATCGTAGGTCCCGGTCTAATTAGTCCTCGTGTGCAAAAAATGACCGTCGAGTGACAAACAAACCAAACCTAATACGATTCCACAGTAAAAATTGTAGAATGCACATTTTTTTAACTAATTCATTTGTGCAGCTTTTTTTCTGTTTCTGAAAATTTTCCATTTTATTAATTCATTTTTATCTAATGATGTTTCAGGTAATAAATTGCGATTGATTGTTATTTGCATACTGAATTAATTTCATTATTTTGGCCTTAAAACGGCTTAGAAAAGCACAGAAGTACATCAAGAAGACCATTAGTTTAATAAAATTACCGTAAGAAAACGCAGATTTAGTTTTTACAGCACAAATGATATTCTTTTTTATGATTATAATTCATTTTTTATGATGTAACGAAGAGATAAAAATATGGATAAAAAATTCCTGTTCACATAGATTTTTTCTATACGTTAAATATCTTTTTAGTACACACTGTAACGGTTAAACAAAGTTATTTTATTCTTTTTTTACTACCAAGCATTTTTTTATCAGAAAATATTTTCACAGTAAAAAATGTTAAAACATTTTCTTACTTTATAAGTGCAACTATTATTTCTGGTGTTTCACAAAAACTTAATTATACTTCCTTGTGCCAAAATTATTGATAACACCGTATTGAATTTCATTTATTTGACATGAAAACTTCTTGCATATTTTACAGAATTCTTTTGTTTAATTACCTAGAAAATACTTTTAATTCTTTCAAAAGTCGGAGCCGTGCTTTAGTGGGAGAAATTGTTTATAAATATTTAAAAATTAACAGAATTTGGAACAGTAGTAAAGTGTAGTATGAATAAAATGTATAGTATTGTACAAATATATAATGGGAAATGAATAAATTACTTATTTGAAATGATTTAAATTTATGGGGTTGCAAATATAAAAGAAAAAAATGATATTGTCACAGTTTTTTTTATTCAGTTTCTATGAATTAATATTATTGCATATTATATACTTGTTTTTATCCTTTAAATGCTTGTAAAGATGAATTGTTAGTTTTTCCGGCATTTTTTAAGGGAAATTTTATATGCAAACTCATAAGCATTGTTAACTTTTACCTCATTTTTTTAGATGATAATTCATTTAGAAATGAGCTTAAAATTTCTCTTTGCATAGATCCACTGTGCAAACAATCATATTTGCCGAAATTTTGTTTATAAATTACAACGTTGTAAATTAAATTTGTAAACTAATTGTTAAAAAAAATGGATTAGTTATGATAGACACAGCATTGTATTTATAATAGACTTCCATATTAGATTCCATTCTTTAGACACAGATGGCGTGTAACTTAGTATGCCAATTTCTGAATTGGGTGATTTTTCGGTGATTTTTTTGGCAATATGCTTTTTTATTGCTCTATAGAGGTGTAGAATAATAAGCATTTATGTAGAAATACAGATTTTAGCAACCCTATTATTTACGTCATCGTGAGAAATTTATAAATTTTTAATTTTGTTCCATTTTCGGATTTTAAATTAATGTCCTTACATATATATATATTTTTAAAATCGTGATATTTTAAATATATATTTACGCCTTTATTTACCAGATTTAACTTTATTACGTTACATTTACAACAACTACCCAACAATTCATTACATTACATTTACGACAGGTTCTCAGCAATACGTCATAAATACCTCATCTTGGCAACATTTCTTCGTCTCCAAAAAAGATCCGAAATTGGCATGATGGATTACATGGCAGCTGCACTCCGTATTACTCTTAACTCCACATTCTGGACAACTACCATGTCAGGATCACTGGCTAAGATTTAATTTATTGCTCACACAATTTACCTTCCAAAAGGGGTTATCATAAATAGTTCCTATTCAGTTTTCATAAAAATGGAAATTTGAAAACACAAAAGCATTCGCCTGGTAGACTTTGAAGCAAATATTAGAAAAAAAATTCTATTTCCCACAATAGATAAATAACTAAACGAGTCCTTTATTAAAAGTAATTGAAGTTTTGCAAAAAAATTTTGAACGTCTCTGTGAAAAGTTTAAAATATGTGTTATTTTAGAATTAATTATATAAATACAATTACCACCGATTTTAGATTTTTTTATGATTATTAGCCCACAAAATGTAAATCCCTGATTTCATTTCTTATATTAACTTAGGTTTCGACATATTTACTATAAATTAGAAAGCAATAAAAATCATCAAAATTTATTGCATAGAACATTTTAGATAAAAACTAAGTTCATTTAGCAAAATGCATTTATATTTATTCTCATCAAAATATTTTTGTCAAAAATATATTATATTCAAGTTCACTAAAATGTATTCTATTAAAGGAATTTATTTCATTTTTTGAGTCAGTGTACTATTATTTCATTTTAAATTGTCAAATATGTCAACTAATCATACTGTCATGAGAGAAAAATTTGCTACTTTAAAATATTTTCTCTTTAAAATCTTAAAAACACAAATTACTTGCATACATAAAAGTTTAAAAAATATAAATAAGAATAATCAATTATACATAAATATATAAAATCAAGCAACGAACGGAAAACGTATATTATCAGTTCATCCTTACTTTTATTAATTCTGTCATGAAAGGCACTTAGAAATTTAATCCAATTTTTTATTGCATAATTTTTCATTGTTTGAAAGGGATATACATAACTTATTATTAAATATAAAATTTTTAAAAATAAAAAAATCTCGTAAGTGATTGAACAACACAAAATATTTTATAGAATATAAAGTGGTAATTAATAGTTTTGTAGTAATTTGTATAACAGTATATATGTATTATAAAAAATGGTATGTATGTATCTAAAATAATATTTTGCCAATCCTATGATAAAATTTACTTCCTATGAATACAAATGAAGTATTTACGACGTTAAGAAATTTTCTAATATTAACATTTCTGTATATATATATATATATATATATATATATATAGAATTATAAAGCAAAAAATAAAAATATATATAAAAATACAATATAGAATTTACAATATAATAGGAAATCTAGCCGGCGCAAAAGCAGCTAAAGAAAGATATGCCAATATAAATAAGATAAAACATGAAAAATATGAAATTGGAAAAACACTGAAATATATGAAACAAATGAAAAGAAGAAGAAAGCATAGGGGCCACGTCTTCATCAGGAGGGAGAAGGCCAGCTATGCAAAAAGAAAGAACACTCTTTTCTGACATGCTCGAAGGACAAATGTCTAAAGATCTTCGAGCAATTCCTCCAAAGAATGTTCGTATTCAATGAACTTAGGTTAAAACATTTGAATAAATATAAATGCAGAAAATTAGAAATACCAATAAATGAAACATAAATGCAATTATAGATACTCATATAAATGAAACATACATACAGTAAAAAATTAAATACATAAAGCCAAAGTCAGCAAATCAGATGGAATTTATATATGAAAATAGTATGTGATTTGCCAAAAGTAATTTTAAAATTATAGTAAAGAAGTGTTGCCAGTTGTAATTAGATTTAAAATTTAAAATATAAATGTAGGTGTTTTCAGGATTCTTGTAAGAACTTCAATGCTTGGGTGGCCCTTCTGTAGTTATAAAAACTACGCATTACTTCAATCTTACAAGCGATTACCTACTTCCTATATATTTTAAAATAAAATAAATTGGAATATTATTATTTTTTAAGTAATCTATCAGTCGTTTAATTTGATTTTTAGTAGATTCATGGTTGTTGCAGATATTATAAAGGCGATTAAGTTCCTTAATTATAACGTTTCTGTATATTTTTAAAGAAGTATTTGAGTTCCAGGAAATTAACTTATTAACATGAAAATTAAATTGATTTGTTTTGTCGAAGACATCAATATATGTAGTAGAATTATCAATAGTGATAAATAAATCCAAAAATTCTGTTTTAGTATCAAATAAAATAGTTTTAATTAGAGAAAGCTCTTCAGGATAAATAGTTTTAGAAATATCTTGAAATTTTAAATTGTTAAAAATAATGAAATCATCTATGTATCTGAAACCAATGGATTTTGATAAAAGAAGTTTTTTTTAAAATAATGTAGAAATAAATTTGCTAGTGTGCTGGAAAAGTTTGATCCCTGTGGAATTCCACAATTTTGAATAAAAATATTTTCACCGTTAAATATATAATTGTTATAAATACACATTTTAACTAGATTATTCCAGTATTCAAAATTAATAATTTTCTATAGTCCTGATAATAAGTGTGTAATACGTTGTTTAGTTTATCAATGGGAATACTTCTAAAAAGGTGTTTAAAGTCAAAGGAATTAACACTATGAATTTTATTTTTTGATAAGAAATCCAAAATAGGTTTATTATTATTAATGATCCAGGTAGCATCTGATTTAATAATATACTCTAGTATAATATTAAGAATTTTAGCAAAAATGATTCCAGGTTTATTCATGTACGATTTAGTACCACAGGTGATAAATCTAAACTTTATAGGAATTTTGTGAAATTTAGGAATGACTGTTAAATAAGGAAACTCTAATTTATTGTTGTTAATGTTAGAAGTTTATAAAATCCAAGGATTTTTTTATTAATGATATTAATTGTGGAGTTTAAACGTTTATAAGTGCTGGAATTTAATGTTTCATTATCAATTAAATCTAAATAAAATTTCTTACAAAAAATGCATAATTATTAGAGGCTTTATCTACTGGCGTAATGCTGAAATTATCTTTTAGATTATTGATGTATAGTTTTAATGGACCCAGTTTAATGCCAGGAAACGTTAAATTATTAACAAAAATAAATTCTTTAATTTTATTAAAAAGTTTAAACTTCCAGACTGTAAAAAATTCAATGGGTGTATAGTAAAATTTTGAAATATTAAAGATAAATGAATCAATATTATGTAAAATAGTTTTAATTATTTTAATTTATTTAGTTGAAAAACTGGTCTATACTTAGTCCCTTTACTTAATATTTCTTTCAATTTAGTGTCACTGGCAATATTTAGATCACCTGTAATAATATGACCAAAATCAGGGTTAATAAAATTTTTTAGTTCATTATTATGACAAATACATTCAGAAAGTTTTCTAGATGACGAGATATTTTTACAAAATTGATTGTAGTTAAATATTTTACGTCCAAAAAGAATATCATAAGAAGAAGTAAGTTTGATAAAAACATCTTTTATAGGAAAAATGTTATTCAAATCCTTAACGAAACTATTTAATTTAATATTATCAAATTTCGGATGTTGAAAATTTATAGTGAAATAATGTAGTTTCATATTTTTCTTAACTTTAATTTTATTATATCTGTATTTGAATAGGTCATAAAATAAAATTTTAAAATGCTGGATTTTGAAATTTATATCGTGTAAACACGAATACAGAAATTTACAATCGTTAACAGTTAACTTCATTACAAATAACTTACATGGTAACCAATTATAAGTACTTGTGAACGAAGATTCCAAATTATAGATTTTATCCAGATAAAACTCAAAATTATTTTTAAGATCTATTTTATTGTAAGATTTTTTAAATTTTCGGCCACCTCTTTTAAATCTTTTAGTGTTATAGTAATAAATCTTTTAGTCTTTTAAATCTTTTAGTTTAATAGTAATTTAATGGCAAAATTATTAATTTTTCAAATAGTAATTCCTTTGTATTTTTTCACAATAATAACTATAAAACTAAAAGATATATATATATATATATATATATATATATATATATATATATATATATATATATATATATATATATATATATATATATATATATATATATATATATATATATATATATATATTAATATATATATATATTATATATATATATTATATATATATATATATATATATATATATATATATATATATATATATATATATATATATATATATATATATATATATATATATGTATATATATGTATACAATATTATTGGTCAACATGAGGCTCGCGCGCCACATGCGGCTCTTTAAAGGATTATCTGTGGCTCTCGATAAATGTATCAGAGTCCCTTTTTCATTTCTTTTTGTTATTATACTTCAAAAATTATTAGCGTTCCTTATATGTTTCAAAATATTTTTTTAAAAAAATAAATGTGAGAGACTAAGTGCAACGCTGCAACATATTTCATTTCTATCCAAGTTAAAAATGATATGATGCATTGAAAATTGCACGAATGAACATTGGTGTAATATTTCATACTTGACCGATTCCAGACCGATTTTGAGTTAGTAAACTTTCATTGCTACGGACAGTTGATATTTTGCTCTGTAGGCTATAATTTCTATCACTCTTGCTATGGATATAATTTGCAATGTGGAGTATTTGGTAAGTTAACTATAATTTGTTTCGTACTATGTAACACATGTTGTCATTGTTTTAATAACACAAAAGTTGTATTGTTTAAATTTCTTTATTTATTTACAGTCTTTTTTTAAAAATATGTCGATTGAAAACGAAAATAAGAAAATGCAAGCAAGAAAACAAAGATTTTTAATAATGGATGTGAGAAAAATTTCTTTTTTATTGACAATAACGGAAAAGCATAATTTATTATTTGTAATTCTACTGTCGAAAAATATAAAGCTAGCAACTTGCGTTGTCATTTGGAAACTAATCATATACTCAGTTTACAAATCAGTATCCACCAAATTCCGAATTAATAAATAAACTTGCTTCTTTAAAATCAAATTTAAATAAATAATAGTCAATTTTGATGACCGTTTTAGCAATCAAGGTGACGAAAAATATTCCTAGCGATAATAAATAATAAAGTGACTAAGGTCACATTATTATTTATTATCGCTAGGAATATTTTTCGTGCAGAACGCTCGTATGGAGGGGGAGAGATTATTTAAAATCTTGGAAGATGTACTTAAAGTTTTAAGACTTAAAATATTTTTAATCGACTCTAGAATTTTTTTCTGAATCCATCTGTGTTTATTCAAGGCGTTTTCCATTTCCAGTACGTTTATAACCCAAAAAGCATCCGGAGAATTAGAATAGCGAGGCAAGAAGATCAAGCTCTTCAATTAAAATATAAGTAGATGCCGATTACAGTATTTTGGAAATTTTTACAAGAATCACGAAATGTCCTGAATTAAAAAAAATATTGTTTGTCGAATTATTGCAATATCCGGAATGAAGTATTTACGCAAATCATTTTATTCCTCTTTAAAATTCGTGAAACTCAAACACAGATCAGTATTAATTTACTAGCTTCTCAAAGAACTACTGAGAAATGCTGACACCAATTATTTAAATTTTAACGAAGAAAAAATATGCTTATTGTATAAATTTAATTCACAAATTTACACTTTTATTTATAGATTTTGAATAAATATAATTTCAGTAAAAAAGGTTTTAATACCTTCTCCGCATAAATTTTAAATACGTGTTTAATTGCGGCTCTCAAAAAAATTTCAAATGTGGAAAAATGGCTCAAACCATCAAAAAGCTTGACCAACCGTGCAATATTAAATATTTCGAATATATGTGAAATACTAAAATGTTTAATAAATATTTCTGCTATTGTTGGTTCCCGTTTCATATTGATTATAACAAAAAAGATGCGAAAAAATTATAAGATTGGTAAACGTAATTTTAATTTTAATACTAGTGAGAAAATTAGCTTCAGCACCCCCCCACATGAAATAATTTTAAATATAGCTTCAATTGCAGTAAAAAAATTACTCTGCATTAATGTGTTAAATGAACATTTATATGGTATGTTGGTAATTTATTTGCATTAGTTCAGAATATTAGTATATATTTCCTTCAAATTTATAAATTTCAAGATGTACTAGATTTGTGTGACAATATATTATAGAACTACTCACACATAATATTATTTTTTGAAATAAAAAGAAGAATTGATAGCCTGTGGACATTGCTTAAATTTTTCTTAACTAAAATAAACTGATTTGAACATGTGACTCAGCCAAGCAATTTCATAGTACTTTCACCTGACTGTTCAAGTGACTCACCACTTGTGACGTAATCTAATATTTATACCGCTTCAGATTTCCCTAGAACCTTTCTCCCTGAGGTTTCTAGAACATGTCTATAGTGAGCGTATGGTAACTCGGCTGATATTGGCCCTTAAAATTTAGAAAAATTTCCCTTAAGGTTTGGCCAAAAGTGTTACACAATGCTACCAAGCAGCATTAAATTTTACTGATTTATTCCTCATCTTCCAAAACATTTTATTTTTCACAAAATAAACAAAGTTCAGGCTTTAATTCTATAATTTAAACTATAATAAGAGACTGTTTTTTACTTTTCTCACTTAATTGGCAGAAAATTTTATTAATTCCATGAACCCATGCGAGTCATGATTGAATACAATTTCAAGAGGGTTAAGAGGTACCAAAGATTGAGGTTCGACTTTTGCTTTAAGTCTGAAGCGCACTTAGTTGAGCAAACGGTTGTGTCTTCGCAATTTCGAGGCAGGAACTATGCAGAAGATTCCCTAGATTTTGCTTGCTCTGCCAGAAGTATCATTTCATGTTGAGGACAATGTGATTACTACATATTTTTCATATCCCAGTCGCCATTAGTGAACACAATGGACATGCGGTGATTCGAACTAATTATCTTCTGATAACCAGAACAAACATCGTAACTAACTAAGCCACCGAGAGGCCAATAACATTCCAAGCCAAATAATAAAATATAAATACAAAGCATTCACACAAAAATTCTTCATAAAAATTGATTCCTAATATATATATATATATATATAAATTAAATTATATACATACATATATATAATTTAATTTAGGGTTATATGAAATACAGAAAGAAGCTTTTTTTAAAATTTAGGTCTCTAAAATCATTAAAATTTAACTATGAAATCATTCTCATTCAAACTCAAAGATTTAAAAATTAGTTTAAACTCATGTTGTAAGAATCGCGCGTATGAATGGAGGCAATATGAAATACTTTTAGAATGAGTATTTGATTACATAAGATTATCGAATTTCATAATTTTTAGAGGTATTTCCGTCATGAGGAAATCGCATATTATTATTAGTTTAAAAGGAAGATATAAAAGTTTTACCTGTTATAATTTCTTTTAATATAGTTTTAAAATTTTAGTGTGATAAATTACATTAATTTAACTATAGTTGAAAATGATATCAAATCATTAACGTGTACTTATGATAGTTAAAATACTATAAGAAAACATATTGAGGTATATAAACTTGTTGAGTTTGTTTTTAAAACAAAACATTTATGTCTTTATATTATATATCATTAGATTTTTGTATAAAAACTTGATGATATCAACATTTTCATAAATAATGTTAAGAACACATATTGCCTTTCATTCACACTTACATTTGTCCTTAGTAAGAAGAGATACACCTTACATCAAACATATTAACCAACCAAGAGTAGTGTGTATGCATTATGGGGGGTATATGTATAGCATACTAATACATAACAATCTACATAAATTTTATAAGAATATATTACATTAATAATTAATAATGAATTATAAATATGAATTCATAAAAACAATTCGATTGATATTTATATTGCATCTTGATTTAATTATGTTTTAAAATATGTGCTTATTAAAATATTCTCAAAAGATCAAAACCAAAAGTTAAATGCTAGAGAATAACGACATTATATTGTTTACAATAAATAAAACATTCTTTAGCATCAAAAACAAATGACGATATATGAAACTGACTTCATAACATGAATGATTTTAAAGTTGGAAATTTTTTTCTGTCTTCTAAATCAAGAATACTTTAAAACTTCTCTTTCAAATATTTTCATGTCTTAAATGAGCTGAGCATTTTTGGTTTATTTATTATAGTTTGAAATTGGGAATCAGCATGACATACAGAAAGCGTTTTGATTAATCATGTTCAAATTCAAAGATTAGATCAAGTTAAAAATATTTAAACAAAAAATTGATGAGAATTTTGTTCTACGCCACTGGCATCATCTATGATTCATCATTATAAAACTAATATTGTTAGTGTAAATATTATATATGACAATTACTAATATTCATAATACTTTAAAGTGTCAAACAAAGTTTAGTTATTAAAAGATTTTTCGAAAGCCGTATTTATATTCGCACAATGAGCAATATCCTGATTAAAAGTCCCAAAACTTAAAAACAAAATTAAACCTTACTTTTTTTAAAAAAAATTACAAGAATGGATTTCCTTACTTCAATAATTCATTGCAATTTTATAATTTTTGCTTCCATGTGTTTTTATGTTCGTATCATTAAAAAATAGTATTTTAACTGATCGGCTTTTCACTTCTAAATATTTCTTTTGCTGTTTTCTAAAGTTTTCTTTCCAGATGACTCTAATTTTCCTTTCTGCAATTTTGGTTTGCTTTATTGTATGGATTATAACTTATATAACTAATTAATAATAACAATTCCCTGGCAAACGTGTCTAAAAGAGTTTAATTCATTAGTTTGTTTAGAAATTTAAGTAAATATTTTCTAGACTTTTCTGTGAGACATTTACTTATTTGATTATTCTTTTTCTTCTTTGATTATTCATTATTCTTTTCCTGTAAGACATTTACTTCTTTGAAAATTAAAGAGCCTAAGTTAAAGAGAATCCCATAGCTTTTATTGATAATGATTAAAACATTTTGATTTCCAATTTTACTATGTTGGTAATCTGGTACCTCATTTTTAATTAAGAAACATTTGTAGAATTATTCATTTTTTTATTTTGAATCTAAGGAAAGAATGGAATATTTGATATCCTAGTTGTAATAACCGCACATAACTATAACATATTGTGTGTTAAAATCAATGAAACAATGAAGGGAATTTGATCAGTTAAGAAAAAAAAAGACTTTTTTATAGTGCAAAATCATAATGAAAATATTACTTCAGCTTTTAAATTAGCTAATTTCATTTCCGAATAATTGCAAGCTCAGCTAGGAGTTTTCAAGAAGGAATTTAGGTTTAAAATAAAGATTGAATAATACGACAAATTATCCTAAATAAACTTGATGAAAAATGCAGTCCGTTGTTTCATATATCTATTACAAGTTCCAGTTTACCGCTGTAGAAAGAAAGTTCTAAACAACTGCTTACAGATCTAAAGACATACAAAACAATTTAAAACCTCTGTCCTTAAGCATATGATTTAAATTCACGCTAAGATAAAAGACTACAAATAGTTAAGGAAGTTTCTTAGAAAACATGTGCATTTCTAAATTGGAAAATGTTCTTATGAGTTTTTTCTTGAAGCATGGGTACCACTTGAAAGATAATCCGAATTGAAAAAATTCGTTAATTTTCTGAGGGTTTATTATTGTGAAAAAAATTAAGTGCAACGCAACAAATTTTATAATTTATGAAAACTTTTGTGGCTTTTTCAAAAATGATTATATTTTTAGATTCATAACAATAAAAGTAAATAAATATAATATCTTAGTATCATGTAATAAAAAAAAAAACAGAAAATATCTCGTTGAATTTTGGATCTATTAATTTATAAATTATATTATTGTTAATTTTTCTCGTATTTTTAATTATAAGCCTTCATTTCACACTGATACTCGAAATCTCTGTAAGTTGTCTATTTTAGAATATTAATTTTTTTGAAATCAATATTATTTATTATTGGATTATCCATTTTAAATTTATGTGAATTCTTATAGACATATTTCATTTCTTTTATAATTGCTAATCACTGATGGATTTCTGACCAATAATAAATATTATTATGAAATATTTAGTAATGTTTTTAAATTTAACCGATTTCACGATAAAATTACATGAAACAATCATAAAAAATGTATTTTCTTTCCTCTATATATGTGATAATCATTTCTATTTTTACAATTTGCTGTAGTTTACTTAAAACTAAATATTTTTGACACTGAATAAAGTTTACCTAAAAATGAATTTTTCTGATTACAGTATATTTGGAATTTTCGATTATTTTAATATAATTTGGTATTCCTTAGATTTAATAAAATAATTCTATATATTTAATGAAGATATACTTATGAATGGATTTTATTTTAATAAAATAACTCAGAATAGTTCAACATATAAGTATTCTTATTTTCGTAAATAATGAAATAAAAAAAGACTTTGTTCAAATACTTATCTACTTACGACTAATAAACAAAAGAAACAAAAAAATCATCTCGCCATGTGTGTTGAAATTTATTTGAATCATAAATTCTGGTTTAATACCTAGATTAAAAGTTAATCCATTGTCTTAAGTTTGCAAATTAATATAATCTATCTTCTTTAAAAAATCATTAAAAGTTCTAATTTCCATAACACTTAAAAGAAAATATTAATCATTAGAATAGTTGTTCTGAAAGAAGCTCTGACATTCCAAATAAAAGTAAATTATAAGTACAATATATATATAAATAAATTTACGTGATGTAAATTTTTTATATAAGGTTACTTGTTACAAATTATACCAATTATTAAATACACAAATTATTAAAATGCTTTTATTTATTATTAATTAAAAATTATATTCAGAAATTCTTACAAAATTAATATTTATTTTAAATAATATTCAAATAACAATAATGATTATATTGTCAAATTTAATTTCTAAAACTTTAACAATTTCTCGAATATTCATTATAAATATGCTAGATTTAAGAAATTCCATTTAAAGTGCCAGAAAGAACATTTACTTCTTTAGAAAGACAATGCTCAAAATCAGCTTTTCCAATATTATGGAAATTTTTAACTTTATCAGATGATATAAAAATCTATGACGAATTTTTTTAAATTTTATTTTTTTTATTAATAGTATTAAATACTAATTTTTAGTTTATTTTATATCATAAAATATGCAAATTCTGTACATTGCAAAATTGGTAATTAAATTTGCAAAAATATATTATTTTTTGAAAATTTACTTTTCATAAATTGTTTTGTTACTTTTTGAAATTACATTTTCCCTAAATTGTTTATTTTAATATATATTCCTTTCAATTTGTGATATGTTTGGAGGAAGGCATTAATTTTCACTACTTTGTATGTTATAGAGCAGAAATAAGATCACAATTTGAATTTTACAAAATTAATATTTAAATATAAATACATGCATACATAATACTTATGTTGTAAATAATACATATATACTTACAGAATTTATACAAGCGTTTTTCACCATTTCCTAAACTGGAAGTTACTTTGAGGTGAAATTTATTACGATGTAAGTTATAGTATTTAATCACTTAATTTTACTTGTAATTTTCTTGTAAGCAATTATAATCAAACATGCTTTTGATATTTTGATACTCAGAAAAGAAATCATTATGATTTTTTAATTTAAACAAATGTAATCTAATTGAATATATCTTAAATATTTTTATAATATTTTGTGTAATATAATACTATTTTATTATAAAATACATTTTCCATATAAGTTGGTTTTAAAATAACCTTGAATTGAGAAATTAAATTAAATGTTGCCATTATTTTAAATTAATTTTTGAAACCAATTTTCAGAGCCATTTCTAGGCACTCATTGTTATTTTTTACAATATTTTATTACATTCTTTTTATGAGGTTTGTAATAATTTATTATAACTTTATTTTCTTAAATCAGTAAATTATTTTTTTTAATATATTTCGTTTTCAGATTCTTTTTGTGTTGCATACTATTAATTACATAAAACATGTACTAAACAATTTTAGCAATGATCACGTAGCAGACATTTGGACTATAAAATCATCTCAAGAATTTTGCTTCAACAAAAGAAACATAACAAACAAAGAATATTAAACAATGCATTACAAGTTTTATGTTTAAACTTAAGTACGGAAAAAACTAAGAGTATATTAAAATTTGTAGAGAGATGGATCTATATATATATACTTAATTTTTATTATTGTTATTATTCTACTGAAGTATTTCATTTTGGCGAGCATAAATTTTCTTTTGTTCACATCTTTGGTACTAGTTTTTATTATACTTTTACGTTGAATATAATAAAGAAATAATTTTGTCTTTTGTATTTTTATTTGAATAGTCAAGTTGAAATCATATTCAAATTTACTTAAATTGAGATATTTTTCGTGTATTTTTTGTATTGTATTATTTTTCATGTTTACGAGAAGCACTTTATATTGAATAGTATTAAAACATTCTATTTGATGTAAAACCTTATTTGTTATTTATAGGATTATAAAGCCGTGGCTTACAAAAATTAAGGGAATTTCGAAAAAAAAAAAAAGAAAATAGGAAGCAAATATATATTATTTAATTTATTTCAGACTAAAAATTTTATACTTTAAATATCACTTTTTTTAAATTAAACAATTTTTAAATAAAATTATTTATTTAAATTAGAATTTCTTGAAAGCTTTAAATTAGGCTAAATTTTTAATGGGAAAGTTTAATGATATCAGTAATACAGAGGGTATTAACAAATTTTTAGAAGAGATTTCGTTGCCGTTTAATTGATGTTTAAAATGTAAAGACTATTATTTTAAATATTCGATTTGATAGACTTTAGCCTGGACTATGAATCTGCATCGTGATTTTCATGATAGAACAGCGTTTCGCAATATTTCCAGGGGTATTGCATTTCATTCCTCTTCCACTACTTTCCAGAGTCCATCTATCGTCGTGGTATACGATATGAATGATCTGAAAAAATAAAGCGCACATTCATGAATAAAACAATTGTTTTCATTATATAAATTAAATCCTTGAATAATTTCTATTACATTAAATTTGAATGTAATTTAAATTATATAATGATTTAAATCAACTTACTAAGTAATTTAATTTGTAATTTAATGGCATTATATAAATCAATAATTAGCAAAATAAAAGAAATTATATATTTTAAAATTAAAATATAATTGTAATGAAAGGATGAACAATTAAGATAAATTCATTTGCACTTAATGTGGTTTTCGAAATTTTAGATCGATCGAGAGAGTCATTTTACTTTTGATTAGAAATCTAATGATTTAAATGTCATATGAAATAATGTTACAGAAATTTTTCTGTGGTGTTTCTAATGCACTGATAAGATTACAAAACTAAAAATAAACTTATAATTTGCTGAAATGTTATATATATTAATGGTATAGCTTTAACTCGTCTCTTGCAGCACTGTAACATCTATTCTGATGTAAGCTTGTTCTTGTCTTGTTGGAAAATAAATCTAAATCTGGTGCTTCTAATGCACTAATAAGATTACAAAACTAAAAATAAACTTATATTTTGCTGAAATGTTATTAATGGTATAGCTTTAACTTGTCTCTTGCAGAACTGAAACATCTATTCTGATGTAAGCTTGTTCTTGTCTTGTTGGAAATTAAATCTAAATCTGGTGCTTCTAATGCACTAATAAGATTACAAAACTAAAAATAAACTTATATTTTGCTGAAATGTTATTAATGGTATAGCTTTAACTTGTCTCTTGCAGAACTGAAACATCTATTCTGATGTAAGCTTGTTCTTGTCTTGTTGGAAAATAAATCTAAATCTGGTGCTTTTAATGAACTAATAGGATTACAAAACTAAAAATAAACTTATATTTTGTTGAAATGTTATTAATGGTATAGCTTTAACTTGTCTCTTGCAGAACTGAAACATCTATTCTTGCTCTTGTCTTGTTGGAAAATAAATATAAATCTACTTACAATAATATTAACACCTCCTGTTGCTGAAAATTATTATTGTACAGGATAAAAAAAGCTTAAGCAAAGACTTGGATGCAACATCTTTCTTAATAAAAATATTATGTTATCGGTTAAGTAGTATGAAAGCTTTTGGTTTTACTTTCAATCACTTTTATTATTGAGACGCACCTGTATACAACAGAGTTAAACATCATAGAAATTTAAAAAGTAACTTTTTATACATGACGCTGAATATTTTTGAATAATATAAAGTATATTAGAATATTTTAAAAATAAATACCTAACATCACATTAAGTACAGCATACAGGACAAATTTATTACACTTATAAATCTCAAATTGAAATAAAAAAAAATTCAACTGAAATGAAAGTTTTTGACTTCATTGATTCTATTAAAGTTGAGAGTTAAAAAAAAAATTTTGTATCAAAACACTTATTTTTCATAGTGCTAAATTTATTGGATTAAAAATTTGTTTAATTTTACTAAACTCATGCAGAACAAATTTTACTTTACGTATTGCAGAAATGTTGACTAACTGAATCTTAATTTCACTACGGTATAAATTAAAGCTCTTTTTACTTTGAAAAAAAAAATTTGTATAAAAAATTTCTTAAAATATTTCTTTTAATGAAAATGAGTTTTAAGTTTTCGCTTTTAAAGTACTTAATGAAGTACTGTGATGAGTACTCATCACAGTACTTCATTAAGTAAGTACTTCAGAGTATTTCATAATGCAGTCATCAGAGTACTTCATTACTTTCATATTTAAATTGAGAAAATTTATTGAAAAATATTAATTTATGGGAAATATTTAGGGAAAATTTATCTTAAATATATAAATAATTCATTAAACATATACAATTTATGCAAATTTCAATACTGTAAAGCTGATATAGATTTATATCAATAACTAATAATTAAAAATATGAACAGCTTTTTTGGAATATAATTGTTTACCAAATTAAGATACATAAATTTTAAATTCTAAAATTTTCATTATTTTTAGATGATATACAAAGTTTTCAATTAAACTATAATATTGTCATGAATTTAAAGGTGAGAATAACCCAACATTCTTCTTCCACATGTGTTGGGAAGAAAAGGCCTTCCTTGTCTGTACAGGATCTTTTGAAATTTGAAGGCTCTTTTTGCTTGATACTTTCTATATTTGTAAAAATGTATTAAATAATTTCAGAACATTTCTTATTACCATGCAAATCTTAAACATGATAACATTTTTATAGAAAAAGGAGAACTATTTCAAAGTTAAACTTTTATAATTATTCACCGAAATTAAAACATTTTAACCTCATTTCATAATTTTGCAAATAAATGTGCTGTTAATTAAGGAAAAGAGAAAATGATTTTGCAAAATGATGACAGAGAATATTAGTTTTCATGATCTTCCTGAAATAAATTATATCTTGAATTTTAGTCGAAGAAGTTTGTAATCATACTTATGATAATTGCAATTTGAACTCTGCACATTATATTTAGTCAGTATTTCGTAAGTAATTTCGAAAATTTGAATATTAAACTACAATATAATTGTTGCAAAATGTAAATGAAAACGTTCTAACTTTATGAAAGATGAAACTATTCCAGATATTAATACACTTCCGTCTGTTTTCTGCTGTTTTAATTAATGGAGTTTTATGAGTTTAAAGATTTTAAGAATCTTCATGGAATAAATTACATTTATTGACAATGTAATTTTCTTTTTCAACCATTTTAAAGTATCAAATTTAAAGCAATATCATTAAATTAATGTCCCAAAATTCGGTAAACTTTTACAATTAAAGCTAGAGAAAACCTTACTTTCTGAAATAAATTGTATTTTAGTTAGTTCGGAATTTTGTTCTATAAAAAAATAATTGCAGCAACTGTATTTTAAGAACAGTAAACTAACATTACCATTTACTGTAAATTAATTATGATTTTAAATTGATAACGCTAATATATTTTCCACATATATAATATATGTTATTTTAATATAAACTCAAATTAAAAACTATGTGTGTTAGCATGTAACTGCATGTAACTTTTAATTAAAATATTTTTTGATATGAAAATGTGACAAATAATTCAGTTAAATAATAAATATATTCTGCAAATTATTTTGGGATTATGACAACATGTGAAGAGGAAAATAAAGTTAACTAACACGTTTATTATATAATGTGATAGACGGTAATTAAATAGGTATACACAAAAAAAATTGCAATGACATATAATTACAAAGAGTGATACATTTTGCATTGTAGATGTTTGTTAAAGATAAACAAAGTTTCCTACATCTTGCAAGGAATTAATATTGAAAAACTTGAATTGCAATTCATTTAATAAAAATTTTATTCTGAATAAAGAATTTGATCAGCTTTTAGTGAGGAATGGCCTTTTTTAGTTATAGAAAATTAAGATAAAATTTTGCTAAAATTGCTGGTGATATAATATAAAATAAATATAAATTTAAAAATTTAATTTTATGAAAACAATGCAATGTCTTAGAAAAGGATTGTAAATAGTGCAAAAACATATTACTTTTTTGTTGGAAATTACAAGAAATTAATTTATATTTGCATTATATCCCTGTTTTCATGATGTAGTTATACTGCAAATTGTAAGTTTAGCTACAAAAATTTTGCTTATCTACGATATGATGAAATATAATTTATTTAATGAGAATTTAAGCCACGGAAGTCTGGTTGGTTTGTGTGTAAGTTATTGTTGTCAGAAGTTAGCGAGTTCAAATCTCCCCCTACTGGGGATCCGTCTTGTTCGTTAACGGTGGTTGGATAAAATATATTGTGATCACAATATACTTCATGCGAACTGATACCTCTAGGCTTGGGGTCTTCTGCTTAGTCTCTATTTCTAAATTACGAAGATCCATCCCCTTTTGAGGTCAACAATGCCATACTCACTGAGTGCCCCACTAGAACAAATGCTACCACTTCAATGGCTTGTTGTGCTGAAAAAGAAGAAAAATCAACCTAGCAGCTGGAAATTACACTCGTGTCCATAAATTAAGAATAATACAAGTTCAGGCAAAGAAAGAGACAGAAGCAAAACAAATATGACTTATTTGTAAAGTCCATTTATGGAACAAAAGGTAAAGAGCAAAAAAGATGCTATATGTTAGACATCATTAATAAAAATTGCAATTTTTACTCCATAAAGCAAATTAAAAAAAAGAACTCATTAATAAAAACAAATATAACATGGTTGGTAAGATAATTAACACATAGTATGAATCCAGACGATGCAATACCGGCCGTATAACGCCTAGGCATGCTGAGTATCAAAATATCGATTTGAAATTAGGGAATATTGCATTACTCATCAAGCAATACTCTCCGAAGTTCTGGTAGACATGTGGTTGGGGGTTGATGGACTGTAATTCATCGGCCAAGCATGTCAAACACATCCTCTATTGGATTCAAGTCCCGTGAGTATACTAGCCAGTCTATATGTGTGATATCCTCCGACTGAAAGCATTCGTCTACAATGTTTGCACGGTGAGGACGGGCGTTGTTATTCATAAATAGACATTTTGCACCCATGGCGCCCCGAAAGAAACGTACATATTGTTCCAGAATGACATCCCGATAGATGCGGCCTACATCTTGAACATGCATGTTAATTTTGGAATCAATAATAATTCCTCCCCAAACGAGCCATCCTGCACCACCGTAACGGTATCGTTCAATGGTATTGTCTTGGTGGTGACGGGTACCTGGAACTCACCATATGAAAGTCCGGTGAGAATCAGAATGAAATCTAAACCTGGACTCGCTGTAAAACATCACACAAGACCATTTTTGCTGTATCCACAATGCATGCTCTCTATTCCAGGCTAATCGTAGGCGACATTGAGTTGCGGTAAGTCGAACACATCTGAGAAAGCCTATGAGGATACAGACCAATGTTCCCTAAGCGTCTGCACGTGGTCTGCCTTGTAACTGTTGTACCGG